>JAECWO010000001.1:17042500-17357500 GCA_018150735.1 Drosophila sp. 14030-0761.01 | reverse complement strand
CAGCCCGTCAGCAATAAGAGAGGCATTGCAACGGTAAGGTGAGTTGTATTTAATGTGTTCTTTGAATGATAACAAGAGGGGAGGGGAGGGTTTCAAGCAAAGATTTGTTAAATAGATATAAATGATCATTCTAAAATAATTTATTAAACATTGTTGAAAACATACTTTAATTAAGTAATTAATTTTATTTTTAATCAATCTAAAAACTATTGCTTAAAAAAATAATAAATTAAATCATCATTAAACTAAAAAGCTATTGCTGAATTTCTAATTACTTTCAAATAAAATGTTCCTCATGTAATAAATGTGCAGCCCTGGTAAACCTTTCTTTATCCTTTCTCTCTCTCACTCCTTATTTCTCTGTTATTCGCTTCTTGTTTCATCTCTTTTGTTTGTTTTGTGGTGGGCATTATAATTAATTTCAGTTGGCCCAAATATGTAAATTTTTTGATTACGACTGCAATAAACCGAGAAAAGAAAAAAAAAAGAGAAAATACACACACAGAAAGTATAAATGCATAAATATTACACATACGCACTGTGGGCTGCTATCCCATACAATTTTTGCTGAATCTCTCTATGCCTGTTGGCCTCTCTCTAAGCCGCTTAAATTGACAGGTTTTCCCTTTAAATTTTGATAGGCCAGAGGGATGTGAGAGAGGTGACTGGCGAGATGTTCTATCCAGCATGTGTGACCATGTTCCGGTCGCAGTTCATCAACTGAAACTGCAACTTTCTTTTTTTCATCTCCTTTTTTTTTTGCCTCGTTATGACTGAGGCAAAACTTTTTATTCCCACAGTCTCTTCGTCTCTCTCTCACTCGTTTTTCCGCTCGCGACTTTTTGACTTTAACTTTAAATGGAATGCCATAACAGTTTGGCTAAAAAACTTTACATAGATTAGCAGTAACACAAAAAAAAAAAAAAATGCGAAAAAAACCAAAGAGCTGAACCAAATCATACAGTCATACCGAACCCTGTATACGCTTGCCTTTGATAATTGGGTTGAATATGATCGATCAAACGTACGAAACTTAAGAACTTTACTTTTATAAAAAGTACTTGAAATCCTCGAAAAACTTTTATGAAATGGAAACCTAAGCTTTGCAGTGTTACCTAATTATTTTGTGATCCTGGATCTACATAGAAAATGCACGGAATTGAAGGTATTTCAAATGAGTTACTACTTAACGTTGATTTAAAACTCAGTTTTCTAAAATATATCTACAATTTGTAGTCAGTTTGTAGTAAGTTACAGGCCAAAATGAATAAACCCTTTAGCAAGGGTATGAAAAGAAAAAAGGGTTAAAAAAAGTTGTCTTTATTTAATTAGTAACTCGCGAGGACAACTTTTTAATGAAGCACCAGTTTTTTTTTTGTTTATGTTGTTCCTGCTGCTGGTTGCTTTGTTTTATTTGATAAAACTGGAAATTATGTATTTATTTATAATGAAAGGGCAGAAGAAACCAACTATGTTTAGTGTTTTTGTATTATTAAAGTCCATTTATGTCTTGGCATGTGTCTTGAGTCTAGAAAGTTTTTCGTCAGCCAACCGCAATGTAAATTTAAACTGATTTTGATAAACAAAGAGTAGTCGAGTCGAGCCCAAGCCAAAGTAAATTTGCCTAGACAACAACAAACAAAACAAACAGTTTTGACTAAGTCTAAGTCTAAGAAAACCTATTAGTTGTGTGTTATATGAAACCGTCAAGCCCCCCAAAAAGCAACTAAAACTATAAATTTCAATAGACGAACTCAGAGGAGGGTGAAGAGGAAAAAAAACCAAAAAGTTGAGAAAGGAGAAAGAGCAAAGTTTAGAATAAACAGCAGAAACAGCTTAAATTGCCACCAGGGCATACATTTATATAAGCATATATGTATGTATGTATATAGTGCAGAGAGTTTTGTGGCCAAAATGTCTTGACTGTGGCTCACATACTACTTACTTACATATATATGTATGTATTTGGCAGACAAACAAAATCTCAAACCAAAAACCAAAGTCATCAACGCCATCGAAAAGTTTGCGCTAGAGATGGTAACGTGAGCAAATTGAATGCAAAATTTCTACAAAATAAACACATTCTTTAAGGTTAGTTTTGGCTAAATTTTATCCCATTGGATCTGGCTCTAGTCTATTTTCAAATAAATCTCAAAACGATTACTCAAGTCTTAACTGAAGAGAAATTTCTAAAGACCATTCAAATACATTAAAAATTAAGTGACAATTTGAAAATGAGATCAAACCAAGGCAGCTTTTAAAGGTATTTCAATAATGTGAGGCCCTTAAATAGATAGTTTGATAGATAACACTTTGAGTATCATCGTTTATAAAAATATCCATTTATGTGAATAATCAACCAACTCATCGCTAAATTTGTTGGGCAATCATCAACATTCATTTCAAGCCTTGGCAAATAATTTGAAAAATCAACAAAAACTGACTTCACCCAATGCCACATTCGCTTTATACTCAAGATGACACTTTTGGCGAAATTCTAACCCACCCCCCCAAAAACCTCCTGCCCAAATAAGCGTTAAAGTTTGCAGCCCTTTCTTGAATCTCCCTCTCTAACGTCCACCATCTTGCCCCAAACCATCTCATTTGGCCTTGAAAAGTCAGATTTGGAAAACATACTTTTGCCATTTTCGAAAATCACACTTTGGTCTCCTCTTGTTTGTGTATTTTTGGCTTTTGTATTGCTACTTGAAGCATTTTGAAGTAGATGAAAGGCTTTGTCGGTACGTGTGTGTGTGTGTGTGGAAAGGGGAAAGTAGGGGCGGGGGTGTTGCATCCACAACGTCCTCGGTTGCTTGTTGTTTATTTTCGCTGCGTGTGCGGAGTTTTCTTTATTTTCCCTCCTTTTCCTTTTTGCCTTTCTTTTTTTTTTTTTGTTGGTTAAACTTGTGTGTTAGCTACCCCCAAAAGCTCAAGTATGTTTGCCAATTGAAATGCTAGACAAAGTATCTATAGACGAGTGCGAGGTTTCACCATAATGACGATGACTATGATGATGATGTGCAGATAGATAGATAGATAGACAGACTTGGTGGGTGGTAACTGGGCTTACTGGAAGGATGAGGTTGCTGATGCTTATATTTTAAGAAGAATTTAAAAACAATCTGATGCTCATTTGCGAAGGTATAAACAGATGAGAATACCAATAAATTGATTGATGTATCTTAGTGGCATCGTATTGTACAAGTTAGTTAATAAGGTGGATTTTAAATTTTTTGGTATTTATCAGATCTATCCAGAAGTATGCTTTACTTTTGTAGTCAATATCAATTTTGGATCCATGGGCGCCACTGTGCCGAAAGTACCAAAAGGTATGCAATACTCAACTCAGTTTGTGACGTACAAATAATTATATCAAACATTTTTTAAAATTATTTATTTATCTTCGCAATAGTTTATCAGTTGCAATATAAAATGTGTAAAGGTATTGGTACTCTTATTGCTGGCTGATGAATGCTGATTGGAAATACCCAACCCAGATCATTAAATTCTCAACAATTTCATAATAGCATCTGCAAGGGTATGCATTTTATATTTGCAATTGTCAAATTAAATTCAATTTGCTTGTGATAATGCATTTCAAATAATTTTGCTGATTTTGTAAAATAAAAATGCAATTAAAGGGTTTTTTTTTCTTCTTTCTAGTCCTACTAGGATAAAAACTGGCATAGAAATGACAGAATTGATAGTTGTAGTTTTTGTTTTTGAATGCAACAGTTCAAATGTGCATAAATACAATAATAATAATAATTATGGTCATAATAACGTTGACCGTTGTCGATGGACAAAATTTACTTTTGCTCCTCACAATCCATAGATTGGGTGTGCGTGTGTGTGTGTGTGTGCAGCATCGAATGACGAGGAGTGAAAATTTTATGCTGAGCGCGTGAAAATTAATTAAAATATTCCCTCTTGTAACTGCCAAACGCTGTCGGAGCATAACTGAATTTTAATTGAACGCAATCAATGTGAATTTTATGAAAGCCAACTCTGAACGAATCCCCCCTTCACCGTCACCCTTACCCACCTTCATACTTTTCCCACTCCCCTTGCCATAGCCATAACTTCATTCATCCCTCTGCTGCCAACTTTTGCTCAGCTAAAGCTCTCTGTCTATCTTTTCATCTTTATTTTATTTTTTTCTCTTTTTATTTTATTGGAAATGGAATTGGCATTAATTTGTCTGAGACGAGTAAAAATATATTGAAATAAAAAAAAAAATCAACTTTACCTTTTAGCCAAAAAGGATTTTTTAAATTGAATTGAGAAATGTTTAGTCAGGTAAATGATGAAATTTAATGGCATAAATTTCCAAAGGGACTTAAAGGAAAATTATGAAAAAGGTAAATTTCATTGCGGCTTCATTAATTTGTTATACTTCTTGATAACACTTGATGTCCTAGTCGGACAAGTGTTTGAGCTTCTAACAGAATTTTATTATTTAGTAGAAGCATCTAAAAAATTACACAAAAAAGTCACTGAACATGCATTAATTAGTCTTCTAATTTATCTTCTTTGAACTCTAGACATCAATTTGATTATATTTTTCAACAAATAAGATTTGAAGCTGTCCCTTTTTTTTTAGTGAGATGTTTCTTTTTTAAAGAACTTTTTTTTGGGCCTACTGTGGTCATTAAATCATCGTTGAATTGATTTAATAAGTTAGTATTATGTTTGGTCTTTCATTTAATCAATGTTCTCTTAGCTGCTCACCATCAATTTTCCGTAGGGAATCTAGCAGTCGATAGTCCTCCAAGATTCCTTCTTTTTTGTTGTATTTTATAGAGAAAATTTAATTGATTTAGCATAAATATTTGGACTTTAATTAAATTTTAATCTATCAGTATATGTATGTATATATAAAATACTTGCTGGCGCCTTATATCTTGCCCATTCAATTGCATTCTGCTAATTAGCCATGCAACTCATGTATCAATTTTCGGAAAATTTTAATCAATATCCACTGCCTGCACAAAAGTCAACGTCAAGCTAAACTGCATTGCTCTCATTGCTGTTGGCTAATAGACCACGCCCACAATTCAAACCACCGTCACCCACCCCCCATCATCATCCACCACCACCACAACCTCTGGGCCACTAGGATGCGGACAGACACTTTGAAAATGCCGCAGCACGTAGAGCTCGTTAGACATTTTCTTAAGCTAATATTTTCACAGTGCCGGACACCGAACATCGAACACATAGAGAGTGAGAGAGATAGAGTGAGCATTGGCTCCAATATGGACGGGGGACAGGGGATAGGGACAAAGGACACGAACATCCCAAGCAGAGAGACAGGCAGGTGGCAGGGTCTTTGTGGGTAAGAGACGAGGTGAGCGGAGATTATTCAAATGATTGGAAATTATCATGTGCTTGCATCCATTTTTGGTGGTAGACCTGGGCCAGGTGGATGACTGGGATAGCGCACTGGTTCCAGTTGCAGTGTGCAAACAACAAATTGCATTTGTCATCTGCTGCATAAATAACGAGATAATACCGAAACATAATAACTGTCAATGGGTGGGAAGGTAATCTACTTTGGCACGTGAGGCACAAACACCCACCCACCCATCCATCCATCCCATCCATCCATCTATCCATTCATTCCACCCATTCATTCATTCACTCACTCGCTCGCTCACTCACTTACTCAATGGGTTTGCCGCCTGCCCCACTTCAACGTAAATGAGAATTTGTATCGTCAATTTGCATATTTAATCAAAATTAACATGACCGATAAAATCAATTACACACACACACGTAAGCACACATGCATCGATATACATATATATATAGTTACTTGGATACTTACTGCATCTGCAAGATACGAGCGAAAGAGATAGAGTGATAGAGAGAAAGAGCAACAAATTGCATTAGAAAATTTTGCATCCTTTTGGCTACGGTGTCGTTGTACGATTTTCGGTTCGTTTGGCTCACCAAATCCCTTTTTGCTGCCAGCATGTTGCATGCTACATACTAGTACATACTGCATTGTCACAGACACCTTATTTGCCCCTCATGCCACTCCTCTCCTGGCTCAGTGAGGATTCGTATCTATCCACATATATTTACTGCCTCTACCGACAAAAGGGGCTTATCCTGTCCAACATGCTTAAATTGTTTCTTCCCTTTCTGTCAGACACGCACTGATTTTATTTCGATTTATTTGCTTTTCGGTTCGACTTTCGCCTCAATTTGAGACACAAAAAAAAAAAAAAAAAAATAAAGCAAGAAAATAAATTTATTTTCATATACTCGTCCCATACATAAGTGCATTTTGTGGATTTCGATATTCGAAATAAATATTAAACGCTTGACATTTTAGGGAATTTATTTAATTGCATTACCAACAGAGACAGACACAGAGAGAAACGAAAAAGGACTGAGAATAAAACTGCTGATGCTGGGCCAATATTTAAAAAACCTCTCAAGTTATTGGTGGCAATAATTTTGTTAAGATTTTAAGGGAAATTTATACAAAGTCCAGTTCTTAGTTAGTACAAAGATTTTATAGTCCAAATACACATGGGGTTCCTTTCAAATGGTTTCAAGTTACTTCCAGAAAAAGTCCAGCGAAAATGTGGAAAAAGTATGATTTAAAAAAGATATTCTTCATCTAGGAAAATTGGAAAATCAATTTTTTAAACATAGATGATCTGAAACGTGAACACCCAAACTTCATGGATGATCCTCTATAAAATCTGTTTATATTTACATGCTTACTAAAGGACATAAAAGGCTCAAAGATAATATGATTTACAATTATTGATATTATAGGAAGTATTGGGTATAACACTCTCAAAATGGTTAAGGAAACTTGAGTTGGAAATCATCTCAAAAGGGATTGCTTAAGATATACCACCATTGTTTGCATTATAAATTAAAATGATTCATATTGTTTGGCACATTAAAAAAAAGGCAAAAAAAAAAAGAAAGCGAATCTTTGTGAAAGATTTAATTTTGAATATTTCGATGTTGTACAGCTCTGTGGCAAGCAACTTAATTGTTGGAAAGTCATACCTTCTATACGTTATTCTATAGAGTTCTTTTTCATGGCAGTTGTGTGGCATTCCACTCGCCAGCAATTATCACATATCGAGGCCCCATTTGTACGCACATTATCTCTAGCTTTTCGGTTCGGTATAAGTTGTTTACCTATGTCCAAATGTCTAATCATAAATCGAAATCACTTGTTTAAAAGTGGAGCACACATAACCAATACCCCCATACCCCAATATACCCATACTCATACAGAGTGCCTCGATCGTATCCCATCATACTCCCATACACAAACAAGACCAACAAAATAAATAGGTACACAGTCGCAATCGTATCGACAACATTTTATATATACTTAGTCCCTCGATGTACGCTCCAGTATCTTATCGTGGCTATAAAATGGCTTTAAATTAAACTAACTTTTTGTTTTTTTTTTTTCTTCTTTTTAAATGATTGGGCATATATAATATAAATTGAAAACGTATATAAACGTGGCGCAACTAGAACGTGTACAGTCCCAACGAAAGTCTTAATTTACAATAATATTTCATTTTTTTTCGATTTGGTTCGGTTTTGGTTTTTCGATAGCAAAAACAGGTGCCGAATACAAAGAAAGCTTATTCTTTCAAAATCCAAATTCGATGTTTATCAGTTCAAACTGCAATTGATTGATGAGACTGAGACTGAAAAGAATGCACTTCTCCTATGACATTTTGCTTACTCGAAATGATTGAGAGATGATAGATTCTCCATAAGAATTTTTCTCAAGGCATCTAAACTAGGCAAACATTTATACTTATTTTTCATATAAATCAGTTGCCGGAAGCTAATTTTAGTGTGACGAAATTTAATATACACTTGCAATATAGATAAGGTAGCAGAGATAAAGTTATCTGATCTCAATCAAATTCAGTCCAAATGTGGAGAATCATTTAAGTCGTTTGAATAATTCTTGTTGCCTACAATCTCATTTTCATTTGAATGGAACTTACAGAAATAATATATTTACCCAAGATATCACAAAGCAAACTTTGATCGATTGTTTCTAGGTATAAGTTTCCATTCCAATTCATATGATTCATACAAATATTATCATCCAGAACAGTCTATATCATTTAGACATAGTTTTTTTTTGTACCATGACTTTGATATATTTAGGCTTGGACTGTATATTTTCTAGACTCTTCCGATCAGCGGCGTAATAATGCAAAACTTGATAGGTGGCTAATAAAATTTATGTTTGGTTTTTTGGCGTTTTCGTTTTATATTTTTTATGAGTCCCACATATTTAGCTTTCCGAAGGAAAAGACAAGAAGAATTGTATAAATACTTTATGCACTAATTACATTTTTATCAATTATAAAAATAAACAAGAAATTTAAATAATTATATCGTAATTTTATTCAGGAAATAATAAAAGTTATTGATACAAATGGTCAATAATATGCAAAATATTCGCATTCGTATTTCAACAATTTCATAATACCCATTGCTAGGGCATAGAAAACTAAACTAGTCAGAAGGTGAAATTCTAATTGCCATAGAAATGAAGTCTGACAAATGATGATGCCCCCGGCCATTCATAGTGTTGCAATTGTTGCCTACGGTTGGCATTCACAAAACGAAGCCAAATCGTTGTGCTGGCAGAGTCACCCACACACAATTCTATGTACCTATAGAAAATGTCAAAATGACTGCAAAAGTCAACCCAGCCCATTTGCCCTACGTCCCATTTGTCCTGGTGCCCCTGGCAAGTGTGTGAATGGTGTCATTAAACGATTTTTCATTGCAAGCTGTTGTGCTTCTGCCGCAGGTGACTTCTTCTCGTCGCTTCGTATCGTGTTTTTTTTTTTTTTTTATTTTCATCCTCTTTTTTTCCAGCGGTCTATGACCTCTTTTTGACGCTCTTGATTCTTTAATAAATGGAAGTTTAAGGCATCATACTCCCACTTCCCTTCCCTTTAGCCACATTCTTTGGTAGGTAGTTGGCCGGAAATTGAAAATCAACTCACCTGAGCCAAGCGGAAATTATTATTTCTTTATCAATATATAAAAATTTCCTTACAAAGTCCCGTCTCCAGCCCATCTCATCCCATTTTATACCAATTTCAATACGAAGCCATTATGAAAAGTTGCATTGTTCGCCTTGCATTTGCTTCCTTTTCTCTTTTTTTTTTTTTGGTTTATGCAAAAGTAACACGTAGTTCTTAATCAATTATACGTGCAAATATTGCCAAATTATACAAAAAAAAAAACCGACGAAGTCGTCGCCACGAAATACCCAAAAGGTTGTCGTCAAAATGAAGCTTGTCCACCTACAGAAGGGGATAAATTTAATTAAATTCTTAGCATTCGTTAATCAAAAACAAAAAAAAAAGGATTCAACTGCCCAAAACCATGCAACGTCGGTGAATTGTCTTATGAAATACCTAAAACAGGATTACAAACACTTGCAGCAAGTCTCACGATTATTGGTTTTTAAGGGCTAAGGAGTTTGGCAGTCGGTTCCCTTACTCACCTTTAATTTTGGGGATGAACTTTTCTCACACATACATATATAGTAATTAGTTTATGACCATATCTTAAGAAAAGGCTTTCCTCAGTAGTTTGGCCCAAGAGGAAGCACATGAACTTTGGCTTGAAATGTGACCATAAACTGCATAGCAGAGGAGGACGGTTGCAAGGATTATAAAATGGCCATGGGATTAACTGTGGAAGAAATGAAGTAAGCAAAAACTGTGCTAATAACTGTAGAACGAAATTTTGGAAGAACTGTAGAAGAAACTCTAAAAAGAATAGTAGAAGAAACTGTAGAAAAAACTATAAAAAGAATTGTTAAAGAAATTGTGGGAAAAACTGTAGAAGAAACTGTAGAAAAAATTCTAAAAAAAATTGTTGCAGAAACTTTAAGAAGAAACTATGGGAAGAGACTCTGTAGAAGTATCAGTAGAAAGAATTGTAAGAATTGTAACTGTGGGATAAACTGTAGAAGGACTTTTAGGAAGAAATTGTAGAAGAAACTCAAAAAGGAACTGTAGAAGAAACTGTATAAAAAACTGTAGACAGAAAGATAAAAAACGATAATTATTTAAAGGACGACCAAAGGTAGCAAGAATTTGACATGTGAAGGATCTAAAAGCATATGTTTGTAGTTTATTTGAATTCCATTACCATTTAGCTTATCTAAGAGTCAACACAGAAAATTGAGATAGCCAAAAGGATTTACTTTCAAAATAAAACCTAATCAGGATTATGGGAAATTTTCTATTCAATGTATGCATAACGAAAATAGGAAATAGCTGAATGAATGTCGAAAAAATTGTACTTTTGTACAATTGTGCAATTTTTTGGAATGCATTGGACTTCTGTTGATTGCGTTCATAAGCATTGCGACAAATTGATATAAGTAGATGGTTTAACAAATAGACTACTTGACTTGTCTAACCAATTGAGTTTCAACATTTCTCACTTACACATATAATAAATACTTGAAAACTGACTTAAATTGGCGTCAAAAAACCTCCCCCCACAGGCGCCTCCCGCTGCCCCCTTTTCAGAGAGGCAGTCGATAATCGAACACCTTGTCCAACTCTCTACCATAAACTATAATTTTACGAGGCCGACCACAAAGTCATATAAAGATTATTACCTACGTACTTGGAAGATATGTGACTGTTTGCGTTTTTTTTTTTGCTTTTGGTTTTGTTTTTTTTTTTCACCGGAAAAAAACTGAATATGAAGCAAGTTTCTAAATTTAAAATTATCTAAAATATTTTCCTAGAATATGTGCATACATATCGAAAAAAAAGACCTCAACCTGTTGAATTTGTATAGAAAAGCAGCAAACAAATAAACCATTGATTGACGAAAAAGGCTGGGGTTGATATAGGGCAAAAAGGGGGGTCTGGGGGTAGGCTAGTAAAAGCCTAAGTCAGGTACCAACCAAAAGAAATGTGAAAAAGGGGTTCACCATATCAATATGTATGTACATATATATATTTATTTTTTTTTAGCTTGTGATAAGATAAATAATAAGGCTGCCCCTCCCCTTACCCCCATCAATCCACCGCTCATGTCCCAACCAAAAAAAAAAAAACCAAAAAAAATAATCGTAAAGTTTTCTAGGCCATGTGGATCTTATATAATCAGCCTAAACTTAACAGTTAGTATGACTTATTGGCGGAAATTGCAAAAGACATCAAAATAATCGATAAGACAATAAGCTAAACAAATTTTTATTAAGCTAAGAGAATGAATATTCGGTGCAGTTTTCGTTTATTTAAGTAAATGTTTGGTCATCGTAAAAGACAAGATATTTTCTAATATTTACTTATCCCATGAGAAATTGGAAATTCATTTTTCAACAATTGTTGCTACCTCTACTCCCTCAAAATTTTTTCATACGATTGGCATTTATAACGAGAAACCAAAAATCGTGTGCTGTCTATATCTTATCTACGACATATGTATGTGCCCGGTGCCGCAGTAGAAGCAATTCACAGACAAAATCACGAACACACACACACATCACATATATGAAAAAGAACTCGCTAAATACATAGTTCGGTTTTTGGTTCAAATTCTTATCGAGGACTACGACCACGACGACGTTGACGACCTTTTACACAATTTCTGGTACGGTATGCTATTTACTTAGTGTCGACAAGATATCAATATTTTTTTTGGTAGATCTCTAGCAACATTCTAGTGTGTTTGTGTTTTAGGTAGTTTCCTTAACTCTTTCTACCAAAGAAAGAAGAAAACTATTTAGTTTAAATAAACTACAACCTGTTTGCTTTTGAGATTTCGTCATATCTATATCCCACCCGTCCGATACTACATATGTGTGTGTATATACATATAGTCAAACAAACAGGCATTCGTCATCAGTTCTCATCATCATATCTCTCTGTCATATGTGAAGTGGAGTGTGAGGAGTGCGGAGTGGTTAGGTGTGTATGTAGGTATGTATATGAAGGTATCGATAAGAAAATGTCCAATCCAAATCCAGCTATCTCTTACCCATACATTTGCAGCAGGTAAACAATAACGTTTTCTCAGATAACGTTTGCCCATATCATGGTATATAAAAAGCAATATCTATGAAAATATGTCATTATTTCGTTATTGAACTCCGAAGTGTGAAGTAGTGTGAATTGTGTTTTCAACTGCTGCTGCTGCTGCTGTTGCTGCTGCTGATCTCTATGGATATTCAAGACTAGTGCATAAATACATAGATATTTAAAAAAAAATTAAATAATTGTGAAATTATATATATACATATTGCAAAAGGATCGATATCGAGACATATATGTATATACCAATATTACGGTGTGTCTTTGGCAAGTAGAATAGCAGGCTTATCACATGTACCCTTACAACCGGTGTGAGATTCTTCTATTCTACTTTCGAAAAGCACCCGATAACAACAAATATTTTTGTATAAACTGTGTAAAACACAGCGCAAAGGGTAAAACTCTTCTTTTTTTTTTGTAAATTTTTTTTTTACGATATATTTTTTATCTGCCTGTGTGAAAGTTTGAAAAAGTGATTCATAATAAATTATAATGAAAATGAAAAAAGGGTTTGGCCATATCATGGGTGTGCCAGAATTTATGATATCTACTACAATCTAATTCATAAAATTCTATATACATACATAGATATTCTGTGGGAATATTTGGGAAGGCTTTGGTAAAATGTGTGCAAAGTTTTCCACATCCTTTTTAGTTTTTCTATGTTTCCTTGCCAATCTGATTGGACAATCTCTTGGCGTCATATAATTTCTATAACGAAACATGTGATCTCTTATCGATTCTCAACGATTTCGCTTCGACCTGTTTGTGAAATCAATATATATATGTATATATATATACGTACATATTTTTACCGGCACGTATATCAGAGATAAGGTTTCCACTCTCACATACCTGCATGTATATATTGTACATATATTTTATTGATCAATTTTTTATAAGGTTTATCGATAAGGTTTGTAGACGAACTTTCAGTGCTTAAAGTATTTGGGTTTTTTTTTTTTATTTTTAAGAATTTGAAATGACGATAACCAAATTTATACTGAATTTAAAGAATGAATGTCAACCATTTAGAAGTAGTTCAGGAAGCATTAAGGTAAAATCAATAGATTATTTCATTGATACCTGAGTTCTTGGTGGTAAACAATCGTTTTTAATATGAATTGCTTTGTAGAATATTGTAGAATGCTTGAGAGTATTAAACATATAGAAAAAACTATCAGGCAATGACCTCTACTACTCTACAATACTATTGAGCCAATGACCTTTACTATGTGGTCATATCTTTTAGTTTTTTTTATACATTTGCTAGGGAGTTTCTTTTCTTAAAAGAGTATTTCAATTTATTCTTTAAACTTCTAGAGAAATGATTTTATATTCTAATACAAAATCTAAGTTAGATTATATTATTTAAGCTACTATTCATTTCACTTTAAAGGTTAAATAATATTCATTATTTCCATCTTCTAAATTCAAATCAAATTATAAGATAAGTTGAATTAATATTTTATCATAGTATTTTTGTGATGGATTTAATAAAATCACATTAAATTATTTACTAGAAGTTTTAGTAAAAAAGAAGCCTAAAAATATGAAGAGATTTGAAGTCCTTAAATTCGGGTAAAATATTTTTATATATAAATAACAATAACTTAAATGTAGCTTCTTTTCTTTTGTGTGTGTGTGTATGTGCAACTAATGTGTTTCTAATCTCAACATATTCATATCATCTCGTTTCATCTGTGTCCACTTTCATTTAACAACTCCTTCCCCCATTTACCATAATACCCATAAAGCAAATCTAACTTAATGACAGTTTAGCTTCATCATGGCCCGCCCCACTTTTCCCCAACCTTCTAGCACTTCATTCCCAGTGCCTCCCAATCAACTTGAATGCCTTCTCCCCATTTTATGCCTATATCCATGTCATTTGTCTGTCTGCTCTGGTTCGGGCTCTAGCTCCCAGCTCCAGCTTCTGCTACGTTTCTGGTCTGTTCTCCCTTTTGACTCTGCCAGTCAACATAATGAAAATGCAATTAATTTTTTCCAGCAATTTCTTTTGCGCTTCTACGCTTCAATCCCTAACTCAAACCCTCAAACCCTTCCAGTCGATGCTGTTGCAATATTATGACTCCTGCTGTTTGTTCTGACAGCCGCTGCCGGCCTGGGCAGAAAAAAAAACACACACAAACGGGAGGAAAAAAAAAACAAAAACAACAAAAATGAGGGGGAAAAACTGCAAAAAGAAATGTTTATTGTGAGGCATTTTCTATGGCGATTGCAATGTGAATGCTGAAGGCTGAGGCTGAGGCTGTTGGATGCTGTTTGGATGATTGTGGGCTGAGGTCCCTGCTCGGGCGCCCCCATTCGCATTAAATGAGGAAACCAATTATTCGCGCTTATAAAGATTTACCGCCACAGAGAGCCAGAGAACCAGCACACACACACACACACACACATTTAGACAGCTGGAGATATAGATACGAATATGCCCAGTTTCCCATCAGATCCCCTCTCCTCATCACCCCTCTTGTTTTTGTTTCGTTTTTAATGGGTGAGCTCTTTGGCTGCAGGCAGCTCTGCTCTGCTCTGCTCTGGCTGGCAACACTGATTAAAGCTGGCAAATTCATCAGGAGTCAGCAGGAGTCAGGCAAGGAGTCATCAGGTCCTATGGGTAAAATTGCACTCAATGCGATGCCGGCAAATGAAATTGCAGTTGCGAGTTAAAAAGAAGATTATACTCGTGATATGGCCAAAATAAGTTTTCGGTAGTTCAATGAATGAAACAACAAATTACTTAAATAATTAAAAACGCATGGTAAGAGTATTAAAAGGATATAGATTCTACTAATGTGTTTTACAAGATCAATCTCAAAACTTTTTTAAATTAGTGAATATATGTTTAGCTTAAATTAGCTAAGAAAAGTATTCAATTATATAGTGGCTAAGAAAGTCCTGTTTGAAATGACACAAGGATATCAGAATTCGTAGAAATCTTGGGATGTCTTCGACATAGATTTCAAGACGTTTTTTCTTTTATTGAATACATTTTTACATTATTCGAATATATAGAATCCTGGATATTTTTCTGAAAGAAGATCAAGGCAAAATATCGATTAATAATCTTAAGAGTATTAAATATTTCTTTTTGATAATCAAAAATTTCTCTTAGCCATTTTTGCTCAAATCGACCACAATTTCCGGTTGTCAGAAAAGAAACTGCCTCGATTTTAGGCTGGCTGCTCCAGACACAAAAGCTTCAACGAAAGACTGTGATTTTAGCCTGTGTGTTTGTGTGTGTGTGTCCTTTCATTGTGGCTATCTTAACCACCACCTCCTCCTCCCCCCTCGTTACACATCTTACCCCGCCTACTGCAGTTTTGGCATGCTGCTTTTGGCATAACTTGTCATTTGTCTTGAACACCCTCGAGTAGGGAAAAATCAGAGCGCAAAATTTCGCTAAAATTACCTTTCATTTTGTCATCAAAAACCACTTGAATAAGGATAGCAAAAGCCATGGCCATAGCCAAAGCCAAGGAGTGGAGTGATGGCTTTGTCCTGTCGTTAGCCAAGCCGCAGCAATTACAGTCGGCAATGTCCACCAAGACGCACTCTCTCTCTCCCCCTATGTTTCATTGAGTGTCTTCATTTTTGGCTTAAAGCTTTTTAGCTTTGGCATCCGGTTTTTCTTTTTGGGATGCCTTTTGCTTTTTAACTCCCTTCTGCACTGAAACCGAAAGCGCATTGGGTAGGAAAGCCAAAAACAAGAAATATATAAAGAAACGAAATAAAATGGGGAAAAAAAAGAAGCGTTAAATTAAAACGTAAATACCACTTAGCCGGGCTATAAAGCAAGTGGCTAGCTAGGAGTGTAGTCGTCGTCTCTGGCACGCAAAGGGCGAAGAGACCGAGACGACCGAGACCTGTAATCAGTTGGGTAATTAAGCGAAGGAGCGTAAAGTGAGCAGAGACACCTTGAAATTGCTTAATTTGGGCAAGGTAATTTAATGACTCTGACTCTGACTCTGCCCAAAAGAAAGTGAAACAAAAAAGCAAAAAATGCAACTTCAACTCGCCAAAGTAATTTGCAAAGATTTTGGTTTTTGATTCATCGACTAGTTTCCACTAGTTTTCTTTGAAAAGTCTCAAGTTTCGGCTCTGCGACTATCAATTGCTAAGCCATCATATGACATACCCTGAACTATTCTTTATCATCTTGACTTTGGCACCCCACAAAAACTTCATTTCATGCCACGCTTATCACGAAGCCAAACTATAAATAAGTTTCTAAACATTCATTTTGACAGTTTCATCTACAGCCAAAAAAGAAAAACGAAACTAGCACACAAAAAAAAAAAAAACCAAAAACTCCAAAAAAAAAAGTACAGTCATCCCCCTTTTCCATGCTCTATCTTTTGTTTACTCTTGCAAGGGGTCATATTAGTTTTAGCTAAAGGTTTGCCATTCAAGAAGATCATATTGCTAGAATCGGTAGAAGTAAATTGTCCTAAAAGTTGCAAAAAACTAACTTTTAGAACTACTTTCAAATAATTTCATTATATTTATTCAATTCGCTGAGCTCCATGATATTTCTCTTTGACAGTATTTACATTTAAAGATATTTCAACTGGAATTAATGTTATTTACATTTATAGACATAAAGAAATAAAAATTCAGGCTTTATAGCTAAGAGTTGCATTTTAGATGATTTGCCAGGCTTAGAAACCATTTCAAGACGAAGTATATTAAATATATGGGACCATCTGGAATCGCTATCTATAATATTTTGAGTCATAGAGTATAGGAATCTATCATATAACCATAGTTAAGTGAGACCCTTTACTTGTTTTTCATCTTTTTTTTAGTCAACATGGCGTCGTATCGCTTCTGCATTCTGCATGTGCTTTTTTTTTGTCGTCTTTTTCGGACGGGTTAAATTGCAAAACTGCTGCACAATGTGCAAAAAATTCTAAACTGCAATAAATTCATCAAATGTGCAATGAAACATGCTGTAATGTCACGCCCACTGCGCCCGTCCGCCAACGAACGACCCCCCGACCTCAGATCTCCACCCCCAATCCCCAAAACCCCCCCTTTGTGGACCTATACCGTCTGCCCTGTGCTCCATTAAATGCGCTCGCCCTGAAGCTTCTGGAATTGGGTGATATTTTGTAGGCAAATGTGCAATAAATTGTAAATGTTTGTTGGCTGAAGAGCCGAGAAATAGAACGAGGGTTAGGCGAGGTGATGGTAGGCCATTGTTGGGGTTGAGGGTTCGCGGTGGGGCGTGGCAGCTGTGTGTGTGTGTGTGCCTCACATTTTGTAAAATTTGTGACGCGCCAAACGACAAGTTGAGAGTTCCTCGTAAAACTTGTCCGCTGCACGCCTGTCAAGTTTTATAAGTGTTTTTGCAGATTGTTTTTGTGTTCGCTTTTTTCCGCTTTTATTTTTTGTTGTTGTTGAAATTTTCATTTTTATTTTTCAATTTTTTTGTGTGTTTTTCGGGTTCTGCTGAAGCCAACAAAAAAAAAAAAAAAAAAAATGACGGGCATGTTTTAGAGCAGCGATAACGGTAACATATAGCGGCAAATGCAATTTAGTGGGCGTGTGGGTGTGGTGGTTGAAGATGAATGGTGAGGGGTGGAGAGGTAAAAAATATACATACATATATAGAGGTGAAAAAAACGATCGGCAAAACTTTATGAAAACATTTTAGGGCCAAGAAAATAGGGCCAAAAAATTATTGATGTAATAGGAAAACAGTAACAAAAAATCATGATTAAACACAAGACGACAAGAGAATAGAAAAAATCTGGTAATAGAAAGAAGGAGAGTGAGGTACAAAATAGTCGTATAAAAGAGCTAATAAAAAGTGATATGGGCTATTGAAACTCTTATGAAATTAATCTAATATGCAAGAAAAGCTTAGGAGAACTTTGGGTGAATTAAAAGACTCAGAAGATAAGACATAAATAAAATCAATGTGTAAGTAATTAAGGAAGGAAGTTGCGAATCTCTGAATTGAAGTGTTTCATATACCTGCACATATCATGAAGTTGCTTTCGATTTGACGATCTAAACTTAATATTCCTTTTCTACTGCAACAAAAATAGACTGAGTAGAAAATCAGGCATATTCAGAGATCTTTTCTTAGTAAATGCATGTTTCATTGCGTATCAACTTAACTTAACTTTTTGATGGAGCTTCTCAAACTTTCACTTAATCAAAAGGCTAGAAACAACGTATCTTTAAAGGTCTGAGAAAAATTCCTTTTTCAAAATAGTTCTGCCTTAGACTATACCAAAAATACTCCTATAAGTATGCTGCTATTTTAACCAATTGACATTTATGAAAGAAAATAGAATAATAATCCAATAAAAATTAAAAAAGTGTCTGTAGAAATAATGTAAAAAAAAAATAATCCTTTGCCATCTGTAGATTGTTGCTTATATTTTAGATGTAGAAAAATGTTAAGCGGACAGTTGAGACTACAAATAAGCTTTAATTAATAAACCTTTGTGAGAGCTGTCAATTGAGTCAATCTAATATCGGTCTGTGTGGCTATGTAGTTCTCTTGTCTCGAAGATGACGTGAGATTACGCCATTGATGTTGATTCGTCTGCCACTTCAAATGGCCCAATCAAGTTATGAATTGTGCTTCTGACGAGCTGCTGGGAGCTGAGAGCTGAGAGGTCCCAAGACCTGGGTGCATGGCAATCCAATTTTAGTTCGATAGCAATTAACATTTCGTAGCCACTAACGACGATTAGTTGACTTTTTCCGTTGGCCGATGCTTTCAGGGTGATTAAAATCGCACAATGGACGCCAGTTTCTACGCCCGTCCACAAGATGACCAGCGATGACTCCTTTTCCGGCAAAAGTAAAACCACACAATGCCTCACATTTGCATACACACACACCACCACCCACCCACAGTTGAATAGAAAGGGTAAGGTTTAACCGTTGACTCGACAATTTTGCAAAATTAACCTCAAACTCGACAGCAGCAAGAGTAGGAGCTAGAGCAGGAACAGGAGCAGGAGCAGGAGCAAAAGCAGCGGCCTCAGGTCACGTTGCAGTCACTTGGGCTTGGGCTTGGGCCTGGGTCAGTTGCTCAACCTCATGGCCTCCATCTCTTATCCCAAACTGCTGTCTTTCTGTTCCTCTGTCAGTTGCGACGTTGGCATAAATTTAAAGTGACTTTGGGGAGATCAGACAATGGGGGTTGTAGCCTCGTCAGCTAACTAATGATGCCCTAAATTGAATCTAATCATCATTAACAATTACACAACGTGGCTAGTAGCTGCCTGTGTTGTGTGATTACCTGCTCCTTCTACAATACGAACCAACAGAACGGTTAGAGAGACAGAGACAGACAGAGACAGAGACGGCGACAGCGACACGAGGTAAGGGAGACACAAAGACAAAAGCTGGTTGAAACTCACTCGACCATTAAGTCTAATCATATGCAAATAATTAAGCGCCATGGACGCATTCGGGGTAAGGATGTTGACAGAGCATAGCCGTTGAAATATTTCCCTTAGGTCCACATCGTGTAATTGTCGCCTATACTTTCTGCGATTTTACTCCTGTTCCGACAACGACAACGTCAGTCGCTGCAGTAAGTAGTGCGTGCTGGGACTGTGATAGACCAAAGGTGCCATGTCTTAGAGATGGACTTACTAGCAAATGTTTCTTCTTACACTTGCAAAAACTATTCAAAAAAACAAAATGGTTCGAATACTATGTAAAAATTTATAATCAAAGGACTTTATCCTTTATTCAATTTAATTGTTGAATATATTTCTTATGTCCAAATCGTGTAATGTACAGTTAAATATATTCGCTGTTATTCCAAAAGAAAATATTCCAATTTTAAAATCGATCTTTGATTTACTAGGACTTTTTCAGGATTGGAGAAGTAGTATTGTAAATTGAAGTGATATTTTTACATTGGCAAATACTATAATAACAATATTTCTGAATCAGAAGATTATTTTCGTAAGGACCCGTTTAGATATTCGATTTTTGACCCTTCTACTTCTCTCTGTATCGCGGCGAAACGGATTTCTGTACTCCCCCGACTTTTTCTAAAACACTACGTAAAACTCAAGTGATCGTTTGTACCGGAAAGTTAGAATTATTATCCTGTTCGTTCTTATTTTCGTTTCATGCAATTTAAATTCACAATGATTCTTTTTTTCTTCTCGTGTTTGTTTTATTTTTTTTGTTAGTATAGCATTCATTTTACCATTTAAATCAAATAATTAATTAAAACTCTTGAGACTTTATATATATCTTTGGAAATGATATGTAGTTCAGTGTGCTTTCGATAGTTGTGTGCTTTAATGTTGTGTCATCTCTATTGTAGGCTGCTTTGCTGCTGCCGTTTCTCCATCGGTACCCAAACCATTCGAGCCATGCGCCTTCATCCTCTCAAGTGCCTGCTGATAATGCACACACTCGGTTCATAGGTGGCTAATAAATTTGAATATTAATTGTCAGTGTCTGCTGCTGTCTGTCTGTGCGGTTGACTCTACTCAGCCCTCAGCCCACAACTCTGAAACCTCAGACCTCCAGCTCGCACCGCTCGGAGATTAAAATGCGCCAATGCAGTGCAAATGACCAAGCATTGAGTTGGCTTGGGTTGGGTTGGGTTGGGTTGGGTTTGGGTGTGAATGGCGGCAGGGTATTGGTTGGGATGCATGCCATGCATGCAGACCATCATAATGGTCAAGAATGCCAAGTGTGGCCTAATTGGATTGCTGCCTGGCCAAAAAGGCAGGTAAATTGCTGATTGGCCTGGACCAACTACATTGAGAGATTCACTCTCTGTTGATATTTAAGACCATTTTGTTTGGTTCTTTAACAATTTTAAATCTTTGCTATTCGTATACAAATTAACATTTGACAATTTGTTGCGGTTTCATGCCAATTGAACCTTAGACAAAGTCTCTCTCTCTCTCTCTCTCACGCCTAGGGAGACTACTATGTGAAACCACTGAATATTAAATGTCAACCTTTAAAGTTTAAACAAACCAAATTCAGATACATACACACACAATATGAATAAATTGTTCATCTTCATTAATTAAACGTAAATGACCAATATATAATTCTTTACTTTCTTCTTTTTGTTGCATTTCATTTCAGATTTATTTATGTGTGCTTAAGTTAATAATTTAAATGTTGATGCCACCCCAAGGACCCAAAATAACAAACAGAAAAGGGGTCGAAATATACGTACAAGAAATTTCCATACGCCACAGATAAAAGTGCAAAAAGTGCAATAAAGATGGCTCAGCTACCTCAGCATCCCACATTGAAACGTGAAAAATGAGCAGACCGAAAATTCAGAACAACCAATACGAATATAAAACCAAAAAATGAGAGAAAAAAATACCGAAAACCAAAAAAAAAAAGAAAGGGAAAAAACCCTTTAACCGACCCCCAACTACAGTTTTTGAGGGAAACTGCCACGATTAATTTTACGCTCGAGTGTGTCAAGCTGTTGTTGCAACATTGTTACACTGTCCAAAAAACACAAATTGTTCTCGGTGATGAGCTCGTGAATTAGGATAAACGTAACTAAATTTAAGGTGAAGTAGTTTCTAACTTAATTTTGTAGTCAATAACTCTGAAACTCTTTCAAGGACCCCTTAAAACAACCCTTTACATAACTAACAAATATAGAAGAATGAAAAGGATTCAATCTAGTTTTTAGTTCCTTTTAAAAACAATTAGTTTTATTCCCTTTTATCTTATCTTTTAGCTTCTTTCGAATGTGTTTTTTTGATAATATATTCTTTAAGATGTGCTACATTAATAAACTAATTTATTTATTTAAACAATAATGTTAGACCATACTTATATTTTGCCCTTTCTGCTAAGAGTCTCTTCGTATTTTTTCTTATCTCTCTTTTGTTATAAATAAATAGAATAAATATAAGGTTTTTCAACTATATATTGAAGAGATCTATTATTTGTTCATCAAGAGATCCTGGATAATTTATTTATCTTATTTCTTATTTGTTCTTCTATAAAGTAAACAAAGTCTGGATTTTTCATTCGTTATTAGATTTATAAATGCTTTTTAAAAATATTAGAAAATTTGTAGTACGAAATAACATAACCAGTTGCAAAATACAGCAGCAAGGACCTTAAATGGCTTCAGATCTTTGATACTTTGTTTGGTCCTCTATATTTAAGGATGGAACGAACTACAAACATTATGAATATTTTCTTTAGTTTGTGATTGTATGATGTGTGTGTACGATATTTATATTCTCTCACGCTGTCATCGCCAATTGGCATACCTATACAACACTTCCGCAACAAAACTCATTGCCTACTTTTGGGAACAGTGCACAATTGTAGGGCTAACCAATAGAACATTTTCCGTTTCCGTTGCGTTTGCAAAAATTTGCCTGCAATCCGCCTGGTCACCGCAAGTGTGCCTTCAACCACTCCCCCGCCCGCCCACTGAAGTACCCTAACCCATTACCTACCATACCAAAAAATTCATTTCCTCTACACATATGTATATGTATATATATGAGTGTGTGTGTGTGTGTGTAGGACCATGCACGTGTGAAAAGCGCAGAAGGTCGAAAATCCCAGAGCCCACAGGCAATGTTGAGCCACCAATTGCTGGAGTTTTACTCATACTGCAAATGGAAAAGGGGATTTAATAGCTAAATTACACGCCAACGTGTGAATGAGAGGAAAGGAGCAAGAGAGATAGAAAATAAGTGCGAAAGGGAAGGCAGATAGAATTTGAGGGCATTTCTGCTGCGCTAGGCAACTTTCGTAGGGGCTTCTCCACCAAACTGGGAAATCTGCAAACTCAGCTGATTATTCTGAACATTCTCCTCACTTAATTTCGTTTTTTCTCTCTCTCCTCGTTTTTTTTTTTAATTGCATTAAATAAAAGCCATATAATAATTGCATAATTACTTTACATAATTGCATTAATGAGGCGTTAATTGTTTTAACAATAGAAGGCAGAAGAGGCAGTCTCATAATAGAATAATTTAAAAATATATTCGAAAAGTAAATGACATAAAGAAAAATATCAAAACTAGCCATGCAAATATATTTATAAATTAAAAGAATCAAAAATATTGAAGCTTCAATGGAACAATGCAATAAATATTTTCTATGATTCTTGATTTAATCTTGTAAAGATTTTTTGCTTGCCATATCTCATTATTTTTAATAGAAAGACTAGTTTTAATCAGTTGAAATCAAGAGGACACTTAGCTACGATAAATTTCTTAGCAAACACAAACTTTCTTGTGAAATTCTCATTAAAATTTGTTCAATTAATTCTGATTTTGCCACTTGCCACCCACAAATTGTGTGTACAAATTTTTTAATTAAAATCAAAAATTCATTTTGCTTTTTTGGTTTCGTTTTACTTTTTTTTATTTGTGAACAGGAACAAAAAAAATATGAAGCAAA
Organism: Drosophila sp. 14030-0761.01; assembly: GCA_018150735.1. Taxonomy (NCBI): domain Eukaryota; kingdom Metazoa; phylum Arthropoda; class Insecta; order Diptera; family Drosophilidae; genus Drosophila; species Drosophila sp. 14030-0761.01. The sequence continues at coordinate 17,333,984 of JAECWO010000001.1, read as the reverse complement.
CTTTTGGCCAAAGTGGCAAACATCTGGGCAAAGAGACTAGACTCTAACTATGCTCCATTTGGCCAAATGCCTGCTGGCAATTTGCCTCAATTTTCTCAGTTTATTAACGCAAATTTATTGCAATTAGTGTGCTAAAAGGGGAGGTAGAAGAATTTTGTGAACAAAGTTTTTAATTTAAGCAGAGCTTATTATCTACTTTTCGCAGAATGCTTATCCACAAAAATTGTATAAAATAAAATAGGGAAAAATAAAATGAACCACTAGGTGTGGAAATGATTAAAAAAGTTAACGATTAGCAAATGCAAAATTATGCGCAAACATTTCGCCCATTCTACACCACACCTACCGCCCATCCGTGGGGCGTAGGGGCTAAAGAAATTTCATTTTGATTCCTTTTACGTTGAGCGCAAACTTTACATGGCAAATAAATTCAAAGTCGTCGGTTTTCGTCTCCTTTGGCAAACACACTAACCATTGAGCCATGAAATTAACAACGCTCTCAAAAAATATTGCAAAATGCAAAAATATTGCTCAGGCTTTCGACGCCAAGGACACATTGTTCCACCAGACACCACTGCATGAGACAATGTAGAGAGGCAAAGGGGGAGAGCTCCAAAGAGTGGAGGATAAAACTCAAGAGCCTTTTAAGGTATTGAAGATTTTGTTATGCTAACTTTTAGTAAAACGAAGTCTTGATGCCCTTATCCTGTAGAAATTCACCAAATATGAAATTATTTTCAAAATTGTAAGCCAAAATTGTCTTTCAAATCGATATTTAAAAAGCACATACTCGACTTAAGTTCAATTTAAACACAAAAGCAGAATCAAAGGACACGTTTTCTTACTTTTAGAACTCAGAATGTATTATTGGGGCCAACAATTTCTTGGATCTGTTATTATATTAATTTCAACGAAACCTCACCTAAAGTTTTTTGCTTCATTTAGTTGTAATTCCCAACTAGTTTTAGCCTTGAAGATATGATAGAGTCTTTAGCTAAGTCTGCTGTTAAAATATCTTGGCTTTGTCACTGATTCTAAAATCTTTCTCGTAGTTAGTTAGTTTTAAAATAATCTTGTTACCTTTGCCAGAGCAACCTTTCTTTTATACTCTCTATAAGGGTATTGCAAATGCATTTTATATGCACTTAACCATTAGGATTTGTTAGATTTATGGCTAAAGTCTGCTCTGTCAATGAATTGGAAAATGTTTGAACAAAAATCTTTAAATGCTGTTACTTGTTGTTGTTGTTGGCCCTTACTTGGTTTGCCAATTAAAAAATTGTGAGTGAAATTCTTCTCGTGCACAAATCATCTTTGCTGTAATTGTAAAATCAAATCATATTTCATATTTTCTTATATCCCTTTCCCACTAGTCCTACTCCAACTCACTCTGTTTTTTTTTTGGTTTTTCCCTTTTTTAAGGCAATTGTGTGGCTGACTGGCAGAAAAATGAACTTGTTAGCCTTAGGGTGCAGTTGAGCTGAGTTGAGTTGAGTTGATTTTTTTATATTTATTTTGTATTTTTCAAGTACTTTTCCTGGCCAAATGGAAAATTTGTTGTATATTGTATGTGGCAGCATGTAGTGTATGTGTTTCGGTGTGTGTGTGTGTGTGTGCATTGTTGTTGTGCGGCAAGCAAGCTGCCTTGTACTTGAGTGCACCACTTGAGGGGGGGGCAGGAGAAAAAAAAAGAGGGAAAAAATACTTACAACGGCAAAAATGAAAACATATGCGAAAAAATTGACCACGAGACTACTTACAGCACAGTCAGAAGGATACTTAATGGAAAGGTGTAGCCATAACCAATATTTCGAGTTGAGTGTGTGTTGGGGTTAAAAAAGTTGTTCAAATTTGTTAAGGTTATTAAATCCTTAAAAAAATAACATGATGCATTAATGCAAGATCTGTTGAAGATCTTGTAAAAGAAACTTCTACCAAAAACTGCAGGATAATAAAATAAATTGGCTATTCTTTGACATAACTGTGACCCCCAGAAAGCAATCCACAAATAAAAATAGTATTTCAAATATTTCTGCTTCTTTTCTGCACCATTTAGTACTTCAATTAATTGAAATAAATTAAGAAATGACTCTAAATACTGAAATCCTTTTATTTTGCTTTCTTGATAGAATTTTTTTCACCAAATTTCCATTAATTTTAATTTATAAATCAATAGTATACCACACACTAAGCATTTCCTTGCCATTTCTTAAACAATATTGGAACTTGTCCTTACTATCGATTTCGATTTAAATTATTTGTTTTCCATAGTGTTAAACTACTCATAAATATTGTAAATAAAAGGGTAAGATTATGGTAGTTATTGGCATTGCTTTAAAATAAATTCGCTTTTATATTCTCAAAAGCATTTTCGAACTTGTTCTATCTTTTTGCCTCTTTAAATGTCCTGAAACATTGTCTGTGGACCTTTGAGAACTTAAACAGCTGCTGAGCAAAAAACTTGTCTCGCTTCAAATCGAATTAAGTTCAATTACATGGCTGTGGATCATAGGTGTGGATTTTTCAGTGTCCCCTCCGCTTCAGCCTGCCCAACCTAACCTCACTGTTGATGAACTCTTTGTCTATCTATCTCTTTCTTTTTTGTAGACTACCTCTTAACCCATAAGCCTAAAAGGGTATATAGGACGAGCGAACAAAATGGCGAAATAAGTTTCAGTAATGAATGAATAAATGAATGAATGCCAGGCTCCAAGAATTTAACTTGATTATTGATATACACTTTGTTTGAGCTAAATAGGGTATCAAAATGTCATCACTTGAAGCTATTTGCAACATTTTTTTGTTGGTTACCTCTACAGTAAATGGAAATCAACGAGTATAGCGCCCACACACACACACACAAACACATATGGAGGGCAAAACAAAAAAAAAAGAAAAAAGAAAAGGTGTGCCAAAATGTGTGAAAACATTTTTGATTCATTAAAAATTGAAAAAGTTCAAAGTGTTTTTTGGGTAGACAGAAGACGGTTAGCAAGTATCATCATCAGTATATAGGAATGGTTACATTGCAGCTGTTATATTTAAATGTTGTGCAATCTGACGAGAAAGAAACAGAGTGGCAGAGAGAGATAGATTTTTAAAGTCCTTGCCAAAGCAACAAGGATGCGAAAGTATGAAATTAAGGACACTTGTCACACAACTGTGACCGGAAATTGTTTTGCCACCATGAAATGTGGCTCTCACCAAAAAGGATTTTCAAGTGGCTACCCGAAAAATATTGAAATGCAGCACTTCAACACAAAATCCATTCTATGCAAAAGGCGCTCGAAGACAGTTTTTGGAAGGCCCAAAATTGGTTGAACCCAGATGGAGAGAGATGGAGAGAGTGGGAGCGGGGAGTGGGGCTCAGGATGGTGGATAAGGATAAGGCAGGGCAAGTATCCTCTTTGGCTTTGATCTGCTGTCGCTGAGATTTTCGGCTTGCCCTCAAACGAAGTGCAACCGAGCGTCAATAAGCGCACCTGCGTCTTACATCATTTCAACGTAAGGCACACAAAGCTGTGCCACAACTCTCAACTTTATAACTCAACTCCAATTTTCTACAGTGGCACAAGAATTTTAGCATCAAAATGTAGTTTTACCTCAATGAAACAAGAAAAAACACAGAACGAAGGATTAGAATTTGTTCTCTTTTCAAGTTTATACATTTTATTGCCTGTCTTCCTCACTTTAAAACTAAATTTGTAACAATAAAATCCTTGCAATTCAGGCGAAGGACATGTTCTATGATTGAGCTAGAAAATATTTGAAAATTTTAACTTTGAAGTCATATTTCGAATAGAATTTTCTTCATTATTCCATAGTCAGTTTTTGCCATAAGAAGTTATTATTTCGACTTCGATTAGAAGAGAAACCAAATGCAATTTATTTAAACTAAACACAGAATAGCTAAGGGGATGCTTGGCATTTAAAATAAGGGCAGATCTATAACCAGAAAAAGGTTAAGCACAAATATATTAAAATATTCATATGTTTTGAAAGGACTCTTGGACCACTGTGTCTCTAGATATTGTGCTCGATGGGCGTGTAAGCAAGCGACGAGTGAGCGAATGAATGACTGAATGAATGAACGAAGGAACGAACGAATGAATGAATGAGGGCGTTGTCACACTCACAGCTCACAGATTTCTGTTCGAGATGAAGATGTCCTTTTTTTGTGCGACACCAACCCACCGAAATCGACTTGAGAGTAGAGAAGGAAGGTAAGATGGGTGAAGCTGGTGGGTGGTGGTGTGTGGGGGAGGGGGGTGGTTGGGTCAGGGCAGTGAAGCATATGACAAAACGATAAACACATTGCGGGCTCTGCATTGTAATCACTTTGACATTTATGCATATCAAGCAAAACGACGAAAGGACTTTACTTTCGTCATCCACTTGTAAGTCTTGCTTGTCATGTCTTGTGTTCCTCCAATTCCCCATCGCCCCCTCCCCCCTCGTATTCATTCAAATGTGGCATTTTTAATGATGTCCAAATATACAATTTCGGTATATCGGCTCTCTGCGTTTCTTTTCCCTCTATTTATGCTGGTCTGATTTTCATTTCATTTTAAATGCAAATGATATAAATACGCATTTATAAGTGTATCTGTTTCTGTCTCTGAACTTGTATCTGTATGTGTCTCTCTTGCTTCAAGGGTTTTGGTTTTTTATTTTTTTTTTTTATTCCAGCGTAGTTTGCAAAATGAAAAACTTCAAAGTGAATTTTCAGGGATTTATTAAATTTGGCAAAGTGGTAAGGGGGAGGGGAAAACCCAACGAAAAGACCGAAGCGTTTTTCCGCTTTGCATTTTGTTTAGTCAGTGAAAGTTTTTAATAGGCGTCAAATTATATAGATAAGCATTTAGATGCCACTGGCTGTTCTTTTTTTTTTTTTTTGGTTGTTCCATGTGGCTTAACGCCTGGCCAGGTAACCAACAATTGCAGGTAAAATGATCAACTCGGATGAGAAGATTAAAATGGCATTCATAATGCAATGAGAATGTTCTGATTGGTTTAAATACTTTCTATTTGAAGCACTTAACTAAGTATTAATTGTACTTGAAAAGTCTTTTCTTTATTTAATTGGATATCTTAATGTTTTATTTCGTTCTATTGAAGTTTTATTTAGATTTCTATTTTAATTATTTCCACTTCTTTTCTTTGTCATGGCTGTTGCAATGAATTCCTCTCTTGTTTTTCCAAATGCTAGTATTGGTAAATGTCAAACTAGCCACTCTGCCACATTAGTGTTGGTAAATGTGAGCAAAACTCTTCATCGCTGATCTTCACATTGCAAAACAGTCATTCAGTCTTTTCTTTTCCTAATTTTTCTTAATTCTTCTGATTAATCGTTATTTCCAATAATATTTATGTCTAGGATAATAATTATTTTTCATTTTAGCATTGGTATTTCATCTTAAACTTTTATTTCAATCAATAAACTTTTCGAGTTTGTGAGAAATTTTAATCCAATCCAATTCTAATCTATGAATAACTAAAGTAGTCATCAATTTAAGACATTGAACTTAAACGTGGGTAAAGCAAAAAAGAAACATATAATTTTATGATAGTTCTAAGCAACAAGCAAGAAGTGCTTCTCGTTTTTTTTTAAGTCTGCGCCACAAACTTTGCGTCTTCCCCCCGTCTTTAGAACTTTTTGGATGTATGTACATTCTGCTTGTCACATTCACTTGCACAAAATACACTCTCCATAGAGCCCCAGACAATGTCTAACATAATAAAATGCCACCTAAAAACAATGTAATGAAATAATTTCCATTGTTAAAATGATAACAATATATCAAGTAGAAACGCCACGCCACGCCACGCCATGCCACGCCATGCCATGCCACATGGCACTACAAGGCAAGAAGGGAGCACGGAGCATGGAGAACGGAGCAAGAAGAAGTTGCTAGAATGACATTAACGATGCTGCCAGGCCAAAAACACCAAGAAGCTATCTTTTGGAATGGGTCTTGGGGATGCATGCGGCACAGGCGATAAAGGCTTGACTTGTCTTCTCTCTCTCTGCCCTCTCTCTCTCTGTGTCTTTCTGGTATGGGTGTGTGGGGGGACACATGATGATTGCGTTCTGAGAAAAAAAAAAGAATTTGCAATTTGTTATGCTTTTGCAGTACAATTTAACGGCATTTTGATTCAGTAAATTGCGTAAAATGCATCAGCAGTTAGTGACAGAGAGCCTCTAAAATGGCCAAAATGCATGGCAAACATTTCCACTTCATCCTTGACTAATTGCCTTTTTTGGGGCCATCCCAAAAATTTCTCTCAAATGCTAAACACGTGAAAGTTCTTTAGACTTTTTATTACCAAAAACTTTAGCCAAGCCAAAAAGTACACGAAAAACTTTACACATAAACTGTAGCAGGCTAAAAACAAAACAAAAAAAATTGCTGAAGGTGAAGGGAGAAGGCGAAGGGAAAGCGAAAAGGGGAAGGGAGCGAGTTAAGTCCGTACAGAAACCATTTGTATTGTTGTCCAAAAACTCATTTGGCCGTTGTTAATTCATTAATACAGCCTTGACCCAAGTAAAGTCGACTCCACCGACCACCATCTCGTACACTCAGTGTCTTAACACTAACGCTAATTGCCATTTTGATGCCGTTTTACAGCCAGCAGGGAAATAAAAGTTGAAATCAAGAATAAGACACAGCCAAAAAGAGAGAGAGAGAGAGTGCGAGAAAGAGAGAGAGAGAGTGAGGCAAAGAAAAACTAATTCTACGGAGCATTGCTTCCGCAATTAGGCTCACGGCCCTTTGTGCTTTGTGAAAAATCACCAAAAGATCCAAAAAAAAAACACCGCGCCACAAGCCCACCACAGGCCCATCGGAGGAGCCCACAGCATAGTCTAAGTTTATTTTATATGCCACTATTGATAGTCGGGCAGCGATTTTTTTCAATCAATATGTACAATGGGTGTCATTGGCACGAAGAGTGACAAAAATAGTTCATAAAAGAAGAACTGTCAATATTCCAGCGATAAGTTTCTACAAGTTGTCTAAACTCTTTTTCATTTCAAAGGATCAAAATGAATTGATCCTGCTCTAATTGCCTTTATCTATGTATCTATCTAATATTACCTTAATTTATAAATTTTAAAAGGCATACGCCATATTATTAAGTAATTAACACAAATAACATGAAATTAAGTAAATACTAAGCTATTTAAAAATTAGTTTGAACTTTGAATTGCAGAATTTGACAGAAGACGCTCTCTGAAATCTCAACGGAGTTTCTGTTTGGGTAAGTGTAATTTATAATAAACATATCAATAAGATAGTTTTATAAAAATGCCTTCTACTTCAATTAATTTATATTATGAAAACAAAATAAAATCAAATTGTTAATCATCCTTGCCGAATTTAAATGTTTTTTTAAGGATTCAAAGAAGTTTCAATTTCTTTTCAAAAACAAGTCGACAAATGATTACAATCTTGTGATTTAAATGGGGGTTCTAAGCTTTTAGCTAAAAGACAAGTCTTCTACTATTTTTGATTAGTTTATTGCACTTTATTTCATCAAAAAGAAATTAGCTTTTACTTCGGTTCGAGTTGGTCTTATAAATTTGAAGTAGTTTTTTCACTTGGTGCATGGTAAATCCATTTTTTTTACCATTTAACTGATTAAGTTGGTAAAACAGAGTCAGAAGAACATATATCTTCTCCAATCGATCATTATAGAAGAGTTGCTGCAATACTTTCCTAGGATAAAGATTTTATAGTCGTATTTTGATGGTTTTGATGCCATCGTTAGATTTTTCTGCTGATTTTAGCGCTTTTTGTAATTGGAAAATCGCAGCCGTATATAGAATGAAATCAATCAAGTGTGGCATCAACGTGCACCACTATGGTCCAACAGTTCGATAGGTGGAAGGGGGCTTGAGGCAAGCGGCATTGGTATGCTCTCCACCATTTTGTCTAGCTGTTGAAATTAAGAGAAAAAAAGGAAACTTTTTCCTTTTTATTTTTTTTTGTTTTTTGGTATGAGGAAAAGGGGGATGGGGAGTGTGGGAGGATTCGTTTCTTTATCTCTGGCCTCAGTTGATTTCTTTCAGACGTCGCTTGATTTTCTTTTTCTTTTTTTTTTGTTAGTTGCGGCATCGTTGGCGTTAAATTAATTTGGTTGCTTTTGTTCTCACTATAGAGAAAATAAAAGAGAAAGGAAGAGGAGGGAGAGGAAGAGATGGCAAACACCCACATACAGATACGATTTTCATATGAATTCCCGAATGCTGTGCCATAAATATTAATGAACTCTCTTCTCTGTGGCTATCGTAATTTATTTTACATACGAAAATCGCACAGAAAAGAAGAAAAAATTGTAATTAGCATGGAAAAAAATGTTTTGAAGTCCATAAAAAAAAAGAATTGTTTAAATGATTGATTGTCTATTTGCCCAAGTATCCAATTCTCTCAATTAGCTGAAGCCCCATGAAAAGACGAAGGTAGAACTAATTTTTCTTTTCTACCTCAGCTAATTTGAATGTATTATGGTGAATTAAGGACATTCCTAGTCAATGTTTGAAATTCGTAGCATACTTTTCGGAACTCCAAAACAATTGAACTAAGCTTCTTATGAATAGTTTCCCACCTATTGAATCTATTTTAACGGTGCAACTATTACAGCCTCAAAAAGTATCTCAAAAACTAACTAACCAATTACTTAACTTACTTTTCAAATATGTATGAGCTGTAAATATGTGAAATTCATGTAGCCAAACGGTTACCACTTCAAATGTAGCGAGAAAACAAATGTTCTGTAAGTTGTTTTGGCCAAAGTTTTAAGCATTTTTAATGATCTGGCGGTTGGCAATGGAAATGGAACACTTCATAAAGTACAATCAAAGTTTTCTTGTTTGCAAATTGAAAGGGAAACGTTGGTGTTTGGGTGTGTGAGCATTTTAATAAAACATATGCGACTCCTTTTCGTCGCGTTGCCACTATCTTAAGAGAAAGGACCTCGCCAAAAAGGACAAGACACAGAGCCAGATAGAAACGCAGCATATGCAGAAGAAGTGCAGACAATGCCGCAATTCGTAGCGGTTGAATTATGTGGCAGATAGGGTCCCTGAACCACGCCTACAAACACTCCAGCACACACACACACACACACACACATATAGAAAATTTGGCCAAAATTTTGTGCAAAAGACACAAAACATTGCATGCTTTTAGGCGGGCAAAACCAAAAAAAAAAAAAAATACTAAATAAAAAGAAAATGAACAAAATAATATAAAACAAGGAAAAACCCCAAAAGGCATGAGAGCGTAGTGTGGGAAAATAAAATAAAATAACTTGACTAAAATGCGACAAGAAAATTGTATTACAACAATGGAAAAGCGATTGCGGTGCAAAAGTACAATGAAATGTCGCTAAATGAGACATGAAGGCAACCGCAACTGTTAAGGGCGAACAGGAAAGTTGGATGGGGAAGCGAGGGGCATCCCTCATCCGCCTCCGCCTCCATCTCCCAACAGTCCTTCTTCTCTCTTTGTCTCCCACTCTCTCTGCTCCATTTTGAAGTGAAGTGTGGGCGTAGAAAATTGGAGTTCATGGTGAAATTCGGATTTTGGTTTTGACGTAATAAGTGCTGCAGATTGCCCAACTAATTGTGCTTTGTGGGTGGACCCAAAATGATAAGTGGATGACAGAGTAGAGACCAGAGCTGCTCCAAGCAACTTGAGTATCATAACTAGAACTAGAAATGGAGTAAATATCCAAGATATCTTCTATGCCAGGTTTTCATTAAAAGACTTAAAATAAAAGCTAGTAGCTCATTTTGGGATGTACACATACATAGATAGGGTGTAAGCTGATCAAGATTTCACTCGTCTGCTAACGGAATTCGAATTTCTCCACCCGTATTCTTATTTGGTGTACTAATACATGTTTTGGAAATCTATTATTCCACAAAATTTCCTAAGAATCGGTCTAAAACGAACAGAGTTATGCGAAAAATCTTTTTTTACTCAAAGGGATGTAAGGACGAAGTTGTCCGGTGGGGGCGCTAAAGTGCTCGTCTCCTCATAAGAGGAAGCTAGATAGCATGTGTTGGCTATTGAAGGCCTAAGACATTTAAGATATGAATATGAGCTTATGAATTGGAAGTATCATCTTCATTTTTGGTTTTTTAAAATGGGACAAGATTTCCAGTGTTTCTTCTCTGAATCTCTGGTTTTGAATGAGAAAATTGATCTAAATTTTATTAAGAACATTCAAAAATGAAAAGAAATTCTAGAAATATATAAGAAATATATTTGATTTGAGACCAAAAAAACAAATAAGCTTTTCACGACTAATAATTATAAAGAAACGAAGAGTTATTAAATACAATTTCTTTCTTGAACGTGATTTACAAAGAACCCTTAGTTCAGTGTCCTGCCAAAGGTTCACTTAATTGGACAGTTTCATCCAAAAGGAGAATAGAGAAGTGAGCTTAGCAAAGAAATCACAAATCCTGTATCCCCCATACATGTATTTATTTATTGTGTTGAATGAATGATTTTCTTGGGATGAATTGGAAAAAGGTTTGCCAAACTACTAGAGCTTAATTAAAACTATTTTTGTATTCTTTAAAAACAGCAACAGCTGGTGGCCACCAGGGATGATTGCCCCAATACACAATACACACACTCACAATAATAATATTCTCACTCATGGGAATTAAAGACAAAGTCACGTGCAGCCGTTTCAAAGAGAGAAGAACAAAAAAAAAAATAAAACAATTTAACAAGACTATTCTAACAAATATAATATGCAATAAGATACACAAAAAGACCACCACCACCACCACCACGAGGACCACATAACAATATTCCCCTCAGAGGGAAAACTCCTTCTCTGAATCCTTCTGCTGTTTGCCTCAACTGTCCAGAAGTAGATTGAAAATTATGCGATTATCGTGACATTAAGGCGAGAGAATAAGAGACGCCATGCAAGCCGCTTAAAATGCTATCAAAAAAAAATAAAGTAAGTAAGTCGCCGGGCCGACTTGGATATACCATGCATTAGGTGAAGAGATATATATTAAATTTCTTTCAAATGCTATCTCTCTTTTGTGGAAACGAGCACTTTAGCGCCCCCCGACCAAATCGGTGATTTGCAGCATATGCTATCTCGCTCTTTTTCGCGTGCATCTGCCTTGCACCGCTATGAGTGAAAAACGTTTCTATGTATAACTCGGCCATTTTTATTCCGATTCTTGTGATATTTGGTGGAATGATAGATATACGTGACATGTATTAGTGTGCCAAATTAAATTACGATACGATAAATATTTCGGCTGAAAATCGAATTTTTCGAATTTCGGGGGCGGAAGGGGGCGTGGCCAAAATTTGAAACAAACTTGGTCTGCGTGCACACTGCACGCATCTAATGTCCAAATCCGAAAGCTCTATCTTTTATAGTTCCCGAGATATGAAGGCTCAAAATATTGTTTTTCAAATAGCGGGGGCGGAAGGGGGCGGGGCGAAAAAAAAAATAAACTCGATCTGCCTGCAGAGCAAACGGGTCTACATGCCAAGTTTGGTAGCTCTAGCTCTTATAGTCTCCGAGATCTCGATGATTCTTCAGACGGACAGACGGACAGACGGACAGACGGACAGACAGACGGACATGTCTCAATCGACTCGGCTATTGATACTGATCAAGAATATATATACTTTATAGGGTCGGAGAAGCTTCCTTCTCCCTGTTACATACATTTTGGCGACTTTAATATACCATTTCATTCTACGAATGCATGGTATAAAAACTTACAGAGAAGCTGTCTGTCTGGGTCGTCGAGTCGAGTCGAGTCCTGGCCCCTCATTTCCTCCCTCCCGCCACTCATTCATCTACCTCTCCCCCGTCTCAATCTATCTACGCCCTCGCCTGTCCTAGTCCTTCCGAGTGACAACACAATAAGATTGGGCTAGACGATGAGACGACAAGCAGCACTTCCAGCACTTCTTCTTATCCTTCTTTTTTGCCCCTGCCTCCCGCCCCTGTCTCCTGCCCCTGTCTGCCTGTTAGCTTGACTTTGTGTGAAATAATTGCTAGGAATTTTCACGCGTATTTCCGCCTTCCGCAGCTCAGCTCAGTTCAGTTCAGTTCAGCTCAGCTCGTGTTCGCTTGTTCATAGGAAGTTGTTCTCGTTGGGCACTAAAAATTTCACAGCAATTTTCAGCTCACCTGGGCGCAAAAGCATTTCCACACAGTTTGCTCGTTGCGATTTTAACAATTTTATTAAATTGAATTTATATCATTTACACGCCTGTCGACTTCAAGTCTTTCCAACCCAGAGTCACTTCTACTCCCCTTTCCTCTTTTCCTCCGACCGACCGACCGACCGTGCCATATCGTGTGCCTTTTAATTTTCCCCCTTACATTTTATGTGGCATTTTTGCTTGTTATTTTATTTTTCTTAGGCATTTTTGCTTTCATGATTATTGATGCGGGTGAAATTTAATTGGTATCCTGTCTCTATCTCTATCTCTGCCCTCAAAGTCTGAGGTAAAAATATGCCGGCTCCTGTTGCGACTGCTGGCTTATTAGATCATATTTTTTCTAGACTAACGACTTCTCGGCTCAAGCTCCATATTAGACTTCTCGAAATGGCTGACTGAAGGATCTAGAGAGGAGAATGAAGAGAATGGCATAGGCACGAAATCGTAGAAAATGGAAAACTTTAAAACTGAAATGCCACGCATGTCTGTTTAAATAAAAACTTTTCTTATTTCGCGTAAAAACAACAAACAAATAAGCGGCCAAAAAAGAATCAAAAGAACAACAAAAAAGGATTTCAAAAAACTTATTTCATCATAACGAAGTTTCAATGCTCTTGCAGGATCCCAAAAGTCTCAGTCTCCCATTCACAGAACACAGAGCTCAAGTGATGTTTAATAATTTAAAGTAGAACTAAAAAATTCACCAAAACTTTAAATTATTATTAATTAATGTTAATTATATTTCAAAGCCTTTGAAAACGTTTGAAATTTGAAAAATCAAGGGTTCTGCAGTATTAGACAAAATGCCGAAGCTTTTAAATGTTTTGAGAAACAGAAACAAAAATTTGAATCCTTTATTAGATTTATTTTTAAAGTTTTGGTCGATAATAGAAAGGTTCTTGCTTTAGATTTAACATAGAAAATAATGGTAGAAGAACTTGGCAATTTTTCTAGTTTCTTTTAATACATATTTTAACTGTCCAAACTGTAACAAAGAGAAAGAAAATTAGCCATAATTTTCGATATGAATATGCCGAAATAAACTATTAACATTTTTAGAAATGAAAATGAAATGATTTCATTAAGAATTAGACTCCTTGATTTTCTGTCTTTTCGTGTTTGACTAGTTAATATATCCTTTAACTTTGGATAGGGTATGCTAAAGGAAAAAAACAAACTTCTTCGACGCCGATACAATTTTCGCAAAAATGTCGAAAACTGTGATTGCGCCGCTTCACTTCTTTCTTTACCGCACCGCCCCCCGCGCCCGACAATTCCTCCTCGACGTGGAAGGGCGATGCGAACTTTTGAGTCAAATGTAAATACTTTTCCGGGCAAATATTATCACAATTCCAAGCGGCTGCTGCTGCTGCTACTGCCAGAGATACTAAATAAACTCTAGGGTTGAGGATTCTTTTACGGGGGAGCCGACGGAAATATCCTGCAATTGCAATCAAGTAGCAAGACGCCAACAGAGAGGCAAAGAGAATGGTACAATAAAAATTCAGAAAAAGAAGGCAGGGCAAAGACAGAGGCATTTGCTTGGTGTTGATGCCGCATAATCCGAAAGCAAAAGAAAAATTTGTCAATGTTTTAAAATGAAATACCGAGCGGCGGGGTAAAAAACTCCCAAAGCAACTTCATCCAATAAATATTCAATTTGTCTGTGTGTGTGTTGTTTTTTTTTTGGCAATTTCTTTATTAAGCATTATTATTTTCAATTAAATTTTGATTTTTTGTTGGCTTTCGAATTTAATTTTAATTATTCATTTAGGATTCCTACGGGGGAAGATAAGTATTAGGTGATCTAAAGGGGGATCCATACTTAATTAATCAATCTCTCCAACTTTTCCATCAAGATCTGATCTGCACAAAAGTTTCTTAAATTTTCCACAATTTACATTTTGTTTTATTAAAATAATAATCTTTAAAATGATTTGTAATGGCATTCATTAATGAATTTAGTTGCTAAATAAAACAACGAAATAATTGTAGAATCTAAAACTAACAATTGCGAGAACTTTTCATTTCGTTTTATTTGCAACCACTTTCAAATATAAAAAAAGGGCTAAAAATGCGCGCCACAAACAAATTCTGCTAAATAATCGATAGTTTTATTAATTACACCTATCGATTAAGCCTTTCGTATAATATCGATACTTCGTTGCCGTGATCGTTTTCCGATACTCGTTAAGTTGGCCGCGGTAAGACAGGGCGCACAGAAGTGTTTGCTTAAATGTTTTAATACGGTTTTTAATTCGACTCACGTTTAAAATGGTGCGTATCGGTGTTAAATTATGTAAATAATCTTTTGTTTATTGTTTAAAGTGTTAATAATAATAATTAATAGTTAAATATTTGTTAATTGCATTTTGGCGTCGGCGCAAGCTTCTTTGCCGTTTCGGTTGCGACGTCGACGTCGATGTTCGACGTCGAGGTTCGACGTCGTCGGCACTCAAGCAGTGCAATGCAGTGTCCGTGTTGGCGGCGACGTTGTCGTCTGCTTATAAATTGATCTTCACTGCTTTTTCGGTAAAGCAGTTCAAAGCGGTGTTTAGCTATGTAAAATGAGCAAAAGAGAAGGCCAATAAAAAAATGTAAGTGGGTCATGAGTGAAAGAGATGGCTGCTGACTTTCAGTACGTAAGGTCAGTAATTTTGGTGCTTTCATTAATTAATATTTACCCATTAAAAATATTAAAATAAAATAAAATTATTAAGAGAATATTTTAAACAAATGAATTATCTAAAATTATCCCCCTTGCAATTCTTAATCCTTATAATTCAAACTAATTTCATTAAGTCTTTAATCGAGACCAGTTTTTTATTTAAAATGTAATCTAGCAAAAACTAGATTATTTTCTTGCTTCAAGTGCTTTGTAACTTGAGTAGCTTTAATTTAGCTGATAATAATATACATAAATATGTACATAAAGTTGCTCTAGATTCTCATATACCCTTTCATTGGCAGGGTGTTTTAATTGAAATGTTGCATACATACTATATGCAACTTCATTCTCATCTCTTGGCATTGCTCAATTAGGCAGGACAATGCGTTAGACCAATTAGCCAAAACACTCCTTGGCATAAAAATTCATGGGCAATACTTGGCCCATTGGCTCGTATGTATGTACAACGTTGGTGCCGCGTGATGCTCGACAAACTGCCAAAACGATAAACTTCAAGTGTCGACCACATCGTTGACCATCGTTACAGACTAGAATATGTCCCCATTCGCATCCGCATCCACATTCACATCTGCTCTGCATCTCACTCGCATCCGCATCGAAATTCACATCGATTACCATTAACCCATGAGCCAGAAAAAGGGGTTTTCACTGGTTTCGGCTTACAGTGTCGTGTCCTGTCCTGTCCTGTCGTATCCTATCCTGCCCTGCACTGCCCTGTCCTGTCAGGACCCAGGCCATGCCATATTAATCTGGTTAATGATGAAACTGAATCAGCGTTTTCAACGAGCCACTGCACAATGAAGTGCTTGCCTGCCTGCTTGGTCAGAAAGCCAGGACAATGTCCTCGTTGTCGCATAAATGGCCCAGCCTGCAAATAAATTAGCTGCGGCTTTCCTCTACGCCATCTCGACCATTGGCCATAAAGTTGACGCTGAATTTTTTTTTTTTTTGTCTTCCCATTTTGTTTTTTCGCCTTTCCTCTCATTTTTTTTTTGCGTCTCCACTTCCATTTCTGTGGCATCCTTCCACATTGGCATTGGACTTTAAGGCAACTTTATCTTGTTAACTTGCATATTTTATGGCTTCATTGAAGCCGCCATTCCATAAAGTAAAATATCTAAAACAAATTGCTCCCCAGTGGTTTTAGGCCGTAAGTTTTCTTTCACTGCAGATGCAGAAAGCTCTCAAAATTTGCACCAAAAAGTGATCTTTGTCAGTTGGAAATCATCAAATAAGACACTTGAAAATACAGAAATTGTATTGTTAACTTTATGGATTAAAGACGAGATTTTTATGATTTATGTTTACCAATTCAAGATTTTTAAATATCTTTCAATGGCTTCTCCAACGTTATTTGACGTTACTTAATCTGAGTCAATCTGAATTGAGTATTCAAATATATTATCAACATATTTTAGTTTCAGTTCTGGTATTAAAAAATGAGTTGAAATATTTTCTATTTAGTTCTTGTATGTACGTAGCTCTAGCTTTCAGTATTTTGAATAATTAATGTCCTGTTTTGTGTGTGGCAAATTAATTAATTATACAATCAAGACGCATATTAAATTGAATTGATTTATTATATTTTAAATGCGAAAACTCTTTAAAACAAACACCTTGTCAGGCGAAAAAAAAAACCAAATAAATAAATAAAATAAAAGCTCTGACTTCTCTCTCACTCTCTATGCCCTTTCCAACAATTCGAATCATTCGCCGAAAAATTGCTCAATTATTCAAACGAATTTCACGCATTTAATTGTGTAAATTTAGCCAGGCATGACATGCACACGCCTTTACCCAGCGACCGCCCCCCGTTGCCGCTGGTTCCCCTGTTGCAGTAGCAGTATCTCCCCACCATTATGGCCAGGTCCGGGCACAGACCGAGGCCGAGCGCCAAACGTTGCTGGTTGCTGGTTGCTCTGTCTGGATGTCCTGCTCGGCTAACGGTACGTAACGTCATAATCACCCCGAAAGCTCACGTAATTGGCCAATCAATTGTGTCATTGTTCGCATTTATAACGCGTGGACTCGGACTCAAACTCCAACTCCAATTCCGACCGACCGCCCATCAGCCCAACGACCCACTCCGACCCCAATTGCAGTGATTTATCTCTGCGGGGCGTTGTGCCAGGGGGCGGTGGCGAGGAGGAGGTGAACATTTCAAGTGTTAGGCCTAAAACACTATATAGACAATATACATATATATATATAGTAAATATATGTATATATATATATATATATGTATATGTTGTAGAAGTAGCAAAACTGCAACAGAAGTTTTCATTTAAGTTTTTGCAGTCATTGTGTTTTGCTTTTCTTTTCTTTTTTTCCTCTTGTTGTTGTTGTTTTTTTCTTCTTTTTTTTTTGGTAACTTTTTAACAAATGCACAAAACGAATGACAACTTCCGTTTCCGGTTAGGAGGGGGTAGGAGGAGGAGGATGGGATGGGATGGGATGGGGGTGGAGTTCCTACGATGGGCCGGCTGTCACAGCGGAAAAATTACATGCCTTGCGCAAAAGTTTTGCCTCTTCATTATTCTAACATCAAGTCGACACGAGTTGCGGTTTCTGCAATTTTTCTTCTCTACATTCTTCTTTACTTGTCTCGCTTTTTCTTTATTTTTTTTTTTTTCAAGGAATTTTTGCGCCTGGCACAGTCACAAGACAAAAGTGTGAAAAACTTTTGCCGCTGCCTGCCACATGCTGCCAGTGTTGTCGTAGTAGTAGTAGTACTCTGAGCTTGAAGCACTGAAATTTGTGAGCAGCAGACAGCGAGAATTATATGCTGCATTTTAATCACAACTCAAATCAACGAAATCATCGTCATTATTCCGAGCAGAGCGAACAGCAGGCGACGACGCGACTCGCAGCCTTTCGTCCTTTATGCGTTGCATGCATGTGCGCTAAAGAATTCTTGTAGAAAAGAAGGCACTTCTCATGGTGTGCAAAAGTTTCGTTCATTTTGCCTGCCACGTGCTGTGTATAGAGAACCATCTAAAGAAGCATGTATAGTCAGTCAAACAGTCTTCGTCTCTTGTTCATTAATTTGCTTGGTTAAGTCCGGGGAAGTCGGAAAGTCGTCTTAAGTTGTTGAATTGACGGCATTTTGTTGTTTTGGTTAAGTGAGAGTATCTACAATAAAAGATGTATTTAATGCCAATGTTAAGTAATAAATTAAAACTCCAGACTGAAATTAACAGATGAAGTCAGGATGCAAGATTGATCTTTTATTCAGGAATCTATCTAACTTTGTATCATTATTTATAGCAATTGGCGAACGATTGTTTATTGATTGTTTCAATATTCAGTATTAATGTCTAAATAACTTTATTCTATGTTTGGGGATGCATTTCTAACTCTCAATTTCTAGAACTGATGAGTATTCATTTCAAAATAAATTTCAAAATCTTTTAAAACTTAGTTTTAAACCAAAAATCTATGATAAATCAATCTTTAGTAGGTTTTTTCAATTGCTTTAACTTTTTTGTTGAAAAAATTGCGAAAGTTTTCACGTATTGCTAACTATTTACTGTATATGTATTTTTGGTCTCCAATCTCATTTAAAATCTTACAACTAACTGATGGCTTATCTATTCACTATTGATTGGCTTAACCAAAAATTTATCCATTGGGCACTTGCATTCATCTTATTGCTTTTACCTTAGCTTAAGAGAATAAGAATCCATTTTCTGTAAATACTTTATTCGTGGTATATAAAGCTAAAGCACTTCCTTTCACCGATTCAGTAAATCAATTTCACGCCAAACAAACATTAAACGTTATTTAACACAAAAGTACGACAAACTACGACAAGTATAATGATGGCAATTTCCTTGAGTACACTACCCTGCCACATAGATTCAACTGCTGCAGCAGCAGCAGCAACAGCAGCGGCATCAGCTCCACCTCTGCCATCAGTTACAACCAGGACGAGGACCAGAAGCAGGAGCAGGAGCCATTCTGTTCGTTTCTTTTCTTCCCTTCTCACCCTATTTGTTTCAATGAAGACATCGACAATGTTCGACGACAAAAATACAAGAAATTGCGCTTGGCTCTTCTTTGATTTTCAAACAAAAACGGAAGTGCAATTGATAGCAAAATGCAAGAGTAAGAGCAAGAGATGGGCAAAAAGGAGCAAAATGACAAGAATCTTAGAGCATACGAACGTGTCGAGTGAAATATAGAAAAAAAAAAAAAATAGAGAGGAAAAAACACACACACACACACACACAAACTGTTATTGACAGTGTTTGAAATTATTTTGCGCTTAGTTTGGCCGCACTCGCATAAATCGCAAAAAAAGGAAAAGTAACAAAACTCTTCTCAACTTGTAGCTAGCCAGCCCCAAACCCAGACTCAGGACCTTCACCCTCATCCCACCACGTCCAATGGCGACATGGCCATGTCCAGAGAGCGTGTCCGTGTTGGCAAAGCTCATTAATTTATTTATGCGAAATGCACGTGCAACGATTTACTCGATTGGAAGTGAAAAATTGTGTTTAACCAATTGGTATTGCGAGATTTGAGCCATTGAATGATTCATTGCATTTAAATGTGAGCAAATGCCAATTCGAGCTCACTTTGCACTCAATGGCTTAGATTTTTTTTGTCGTACACAGTTTTTTCGCAATAGAGCAATTTGTTCGAATATCATTATAATGCCTGACAAATGACCAAAGTGATTTCTATTACTCTCGTAAAGATCTTTTTTTCAGTTAGTTAGTTTCTCTTGTTCGTTAAGCATTTTAAAATCTTTAAAAAATAAATTGGAGTATATATCAATTTTACCGATCACAAAATCATATATTTGGAAATATTTCAAAGCAAAAATAAAGTACATATTAACTTTCACTTTTCTATCTTTAAAAAGTTTATTTAATATTTGGTATCCTTTAGGATCTATTTCATTTTAACATCCACATACAAAGAGGTATTCGTTACGATAGCATTACGCCATTCTCTCATATAGATTATTGATATAATGCGATAACTTGCCGTCTTAATGAATCCGGGTATAGCATCCTTATCTGCCTTAAGATTTATCCAATGATAGTGACCCTAAAAATACATATATGCAGATCGAATAGCAAATGATTTAAATTGATTACTTTCTACTTACCTCCTTGACAGGACATTTCATGGGTAGATTGCTATATTTATATACATTCTGTAGCCAGTAACCGACCAAGTTAAGATTTTTGCCTTTGCCAATTATTTGACAAACATTCACATTGTAGCTAAATACATTTTTATAGCCATTCGATTTGAGTCCTTTTTGGGCCACCGAAGCCTGCATCCAGACATCGACTGTTAGATTTTTCACAATATTTACAGTCATATTGATCGATTCCAGATCGAGACCTATATTAGCTTGGAAATCCGAGACATATTTGCGATCAAAATCGCTGACAATTTTACGAAATTGTAAAGTACTAAGCGCCTGTTTATGTATAACGATTAATTCTGAATTGAATTGGCTTTTCTTTTATCATTTTTTTCTCACCTTACGTCCATCTAGATAAGTGATAACAGAGCATACTATGACTAGTATAAGAAACACTTTAACTTTAACCTTGTGGATCATTTTTTGGATGTCAAATAGAGGACTTTGTTAGGCAAAATGATTGCTGAATTTGTTGTGCAAACATGTTTATTTCGCCAAATAACCTTTGAGATTGATAATCATCATAATTATATAACAAATTAGTATCCAAATATCGTTGCACATCAACGGATTTTTGATACATTCGAGCGTGAAAGTAAAGAAAATTTATTTGCAAATTTAAGATGGAAACCCATTCACCCAATTATAATTGTGATTTATTATTTTCATTCATTTCATTTTGATATCAATAAACATGGAACAATTAGTTAGAAAATCATTGTGCCACTCTCTCATATAGATTGAGGAATCAATGCGATAGCTTCCACTTTTAATAAATCCAGGTATGGTCTCTTTCTCTGATTTTAAATTAATCCAACGATAATTACCCTGCAATGCAAAGAGAATTAAATGAATTTATAGAATTTATTTTAACTAATGAAATGAAACTCACCTCTCTGACGGGACAACTCATGGGTAAATTGGTATCCCTGAAGATATTCTTTAGCCAATAGTTAATCAAACTTATACTCTTGCCTTTATCCATCACTTGACAGAAATTGATGTTATAGGTGAATAATTCCTTATACTGTGTCCTTGATTCCCTTTGCAATATGCTGGCCTTTAGCCATATATCAACAGTGATATTTTTCACAACATTCAAAGTTATATTCAACGTTTCCTGATTCTCACTTATATTTATTGCAAAATCTGAAGCATATTTCGGTCCATAATCGGTGACAATTTTACGAAACAACAATGAACTCATTGCCTATTATCAGAAGCATTAATTAATTAAGTAAAATAAAGCATACGAATTGGTCTTACACTTACCTTACGCCCATCAAGATAGCCAATGGATAAAACCATAACTAATAGGGAGAGAAAAACTCCTCTGGGTGTAGGAGACATCTTCACTGTTTGGCCAAAGTTTGCAAATAATTTGTAGTTGGCTTCACTTTTGCTATTTTATTGTTCAATTTGGTCTAATTACTTTTTTTTACATTTTTGCTAAAAAAAAAAATCTTTTTCAAAAACAAAATGAATAGAGCAAACAAAGTATTTAGATATTATTTCATTCGAATATCTATATACATTGATGTATTTGTTAGAAAATCATTATGCCAATCTCTCATATAGATCATGGAATCGATGCGAAAATTTCCCGATTTTATAAATCCCGGTATGGTCTCTTTATCCGATTTCAAATTGATCCAGTAATAGTTACCCTTTATGGAAAATTCCAAAAAATTTAATTACAAATTTGCTGCAAATTGATTGAATTTTATGGTGACTCACCTCTTTGATGGGGCAACTCATGGGTAAATTGGTATAGCGAAATACATTTTGTAGCCAATAATTGATTAAACTCAAACTCTTTCCCCGCTTCATCATCTGACACATATTGATGTTGTAGTTGAAAATGTCCTTATATTGGGTTTTCGATTCTTTTTGCAATATGCTGGCCTTTAGCCAGATATCAACTGTAATATTCTTTACAATATCCAAAGTTATATTGATCAATTGATGATCCTCACTTATGTCCATGGCATAGTTCGATGCATATTTATGATCAAATTTTGTATTTACTTTACGAAAAAGCAACGAACTCATTGACTAATAAAACTAAAAGTTAGTTAGTTATCCTAATTTTTAAAGGATATTACTTACCTTACGTCCATCCAAATGCGTGATATTATTCAATATTATAATTGCTATAAACAGAATTATTTGAGTGCTGTGACCCATATTTTAAATGACAAGTGATACACTGTAAAACTAGTTGTCAAATGATTTTCAATTTGACTAACTTGTTTGTTTGACCTAAACTCAAGCTTAATGTCATTCTAAACAAAACAATTAGCCAACAATGGTAAAAAATATTAAGCAAAGTCACTTGATCAACCATTTTGATATCGTGCAAAAATCAATATGATTTTTATACATTATAATTTTTATCTAAGATTTCTAAGAAATTAGCAATAAATCGTAACAATTTACAGTCATGTTGAACGGGGAAAAGATCGCTGAAGGAACATAGACAATGCGTAGACAAACCAGCCAAAATTCGATTGATTGATCGAATAAAAGATACCCATAATCCGTGCATTTATTTCGAAAACAATGTTTTTGAAAACAAAAAACTTTTCATCATTTTTGCATTAACTTCAACTTCAGGCACAGGTAAAACCCGGAAAAAGCCTCTTAGCGTAATTAAATTGCATTGCCTTCAAAGTTTACCCGCTATGTTGTTGTTGTTGCAGTTTTCTTTTTTTTTTTTTAATTTTCCTCTATGCTGTCCAAGCTGCCCATATAATTTGTTAGAGACTGACGCTAAAATATGATAAATTACAGCTTTTGAGAAGGCAGCTGCAGTAGTTGCGCTGGGCAACATAAATTCAAAGAGCAGAAAAAGGAGAGAAGCCTCCGCTATTTGCTGCTAACCAAATCTTAATTATAAATCTAAAGGAAGCACTTGAAAAAAAAAAGATAGAGAAAAAATCGAGGCAGAGATAGAGAGTGGGAGAGAGAGATAGAAGGGGGAGGGAAAGGTACCGCAAGAGCGCAGTGCACAAAATGAAATGATGATTTAATAGAATGGTCTGCGGGCACCGCCAGCTGGCTGGCTGGCTGGTTGGTTGGCTGAGCCGAATGAATGGTAGCCAGAATGGAACCTGAGGCTGCCGAAGAGCGGGACGAAAGCGGAAATGACTCCATAAGCTGCTGCAACCATAAACCGGAAGTTAACAGACTTTCGCTGATGTGGCACTTTTTCATGGGTGCCAAACGAGGGAAAAGTTCCTACTACAACTGCTATGCGCTAAATGTGGAGTTCGTGTGTCTCGTGATATCATCAAAAGGGCAAAAATTAAGCAATTTTCACATTAAGCTATATACAAGTTGCCAAAAAGTATGCAACAGTTAATGAAAACCCATCTAAAATTATCAATTTTGCTCTTGTGACAGTTTTTAAATGTCCAAAAGGTCTTAAAAAAGTTTAAACAGCTGAGAAACTAATGCTAACCATAAATAAATAAACGGGTAACATTTTTTTACATCAATAACTCAATTAAAAACACGTTTCTAAGACTTAATTAAAGGACATTTGTTGTGTTGGCTCTTTCGATATTTATTTCTGATGCTGCTTAGGTTATTATTTCACGTCGTGTCACGTTGCCATCTCAAATGGCAGACAGACAGACTGCTCCTCCTTTTAGCCGACACGCTCGGCGGGCAGTCTGCGAAATTGTGACAGCGCCTGGCCGCAGGATAATCAAATAATTTTTTCTTGCGCTTTCAGCTGTGGCTACATTCTACGTTCCAGCCAGCCAGCCAGCCAGCTATCCACCCACTGCTCCTTCATCCACCTCTCCTCTCGCATCCACACCTTATGGCGCGCCAGCTGTCTCCGATGCTGGGTCCCTCGTTAAATTATTGTTGCAACATTGCCACAAAATGCTAATTGCCCCATACGATATGATCGAAGCAGCAAAAACTTTATTCCATCGTCGTCATCGTCGTCCTTTGGTTGTGGCCATTTTCTTTCAGAAGCAGAAGCATAACTTTTTCTTCCATTCTTGCAAATTGCAACTGTCATTTGATTTTGCTCGATTTTGACAGTTCTTATTTCTGATTCGGTTCGGTTCTGGTTCTGGTTTGCTCTCTTATCGCAATGTGTCAAACGTGGGCAAATTGCATTTGCTTCTTGGGCCATTAATAAATCATGCAGGGCAAAAAGGAAAATATATTTTACCTACATAGTATACTTATTTCTCTCATTTCTATACAGTTTTTTTTTTTCATTCAGTTATTCATTTTTGCTGTGAATGACAAGAGAAATGGGAAATTTATATAAGCAAATTGTTTTGTTCTGTCCTATTGACTTGAGTGACTTGATTGAAATGAGTTTCATCTTTGGGAATATCCAATTAGCCGTGCTCAATGAACATTTTGAACTAATTAAACAAAGCTTACACCTGACTTTCGCCCACAATCAACCCACACACACACACACACACACACACACACATACTCATTAGTCAAACCAACAGGCAAATTGTCCTGCAGGCATTATTGTCAGGACCAATGCCAAGCAAAATCATTGATTGAGATGCAAAGGGAACGGGGGTGTAATCGAGTGTGGGCAGCAAATTATCACACAACCTATAATTATACCAGCGGGAATCGTAACAAATTGGCGAACAGACCTGAACTGAACAGGCCTCAAGGCAAAAATTTTATATATATATATGTGTGTGTGTGTGGGTGTGAAAATTATGGCCCAGGACCACCCAGAGATACGCAAGAGAGAAAAGTCTCCCTCTGTGTGTGTGTGTGTGTGTTTGGAAGGAAACAAGGACCAGGGCAGTTGGCAATTAGGAAGCGATAAAGTTAAAAGCACACACGAGAGAAGGCAAAAAAAAATAGGAAAGAATGTTACGACGACGACAAGTCAAATGCAGTTAAAGAAAACCGTTAGCAGCTCCTTTGCCGCTTCTGCCGCCTGCCTGCGACAGCTGTGATCCCTATAAGAAACACACACACAGACCCCAAGCACACACTCACACTTCAGACTTCTTCAACGACTCGACGACATTGCAGCTAAATTGAATGTTCCATTTTTATCTTATTCCTTTCTTTTTTTTTTTGCTTTCCTCTTTTTGTTCTCTCGATAATCAACGCGCCGTGCAGCATGCACCATGCAACATGTTGCAACCTTGTACAGGATATTATTATTTCTCTTCCTCAATGCCAGCCTCTCGCCCTCCTCCTCCTCCTGCTCCCTTTCCCCAATCTTCCACTCTGCCAATGAAAATTGTCAGCATTATCCGCTGCAGACAACCAGCTTCTCTCTATATACATAGATGGCATGGAGTTTGAAAATAAGAGAAAAAAAATATATAAAAATAAAAAGAGGAATAAACGCAGTGTAATGATTACATTTTCGCTCTGCCTTCGCACTGCAGGAAGTGTCAACATCATCGATGGATGCATCGATTATGTTTGAGCAATTGCTTCGAGTGTTTTCATTTTATTAGGTTTCATGACGAAGAGAGGTGTATCTGTATCTGTGTGCGTTCCATGAAATATTGCTGCTTGTCGGTATACATATATAGGTTAGGTATCTTTTGTGGCTGGCTTTAATGTTACATAATGATATCCATAATGAAGCCAAATACCATTTTGTATAAAAAAAACCCATTGCACATGTGAAAAGAAAAATGATTTATGTATCTTTACAGCTATAGTAACCAAGCTATAGTAACTTTATTTATCCTACATTTTTCTCATTGATCTTGATATTTTAATATCTGCTGAATTATTTCAAAAATACTCAAAAATACCAACTAAACCCGAGTTTGAAATGAGAATTATTTGCCAAGTTCCTTAAAAATGCTTAAACTTTCTTCTTCAAGAACTTTTTTGTTGAAAACATCCTTCATCAATTATATAATTAGATAAGTATACAATATTTTTGGGTTCATTTAGCAAGAAAGTTTTAAACCTGATCTTTACAAAAAGTTTCAAAAAACTTGAGAATATTGCTAGCCACTCTTTAATTGAAAACAATTTCAATGATAGTTTTAAATTTTTATTGTTCCACACATTGATTTTAACGAAAATAGACTTCCAATACACAACGATTAATAAAATCCTCAGTTTTGCTATTTAATTTGCCATAGAAAAAGTGAATTGTAATACGATAGAAACCAGGCGGCAATATCGATGGTTTGTCTACCTTATCCACACTCCAACCATGTATATAATAATGCATCGGTTTTACAGGACATTCGAGCATAAAGTTTCCCATTTTCATCATGCTGAGATACCAGCGCTTGAAAATATTTAAAGTTGTTGCCGACAAGGCATTACAGAAATTGATGGTAAATTTGAAGACAGTGTGATAACGACTCGAATTCGTTGGACGGGCGGCGAATTCCATGTGAGTCTGAAAACCAGGACGTAAAGTGCGTATATTATATGAGTCCACATAGAGATTATGATTGCGAACGTATATGGTGAAATTCTCTATATATTTCGGATTGTAAGTGGCTTCCCCCGACATGATGATCATCGAGGAGACCTATTTGTTTATTTTGAGAGCATCAAATATATATAAATCGGTTTATTTTTTGAGATTTCAACTTACTGCACCGATTTCATTGATTTTGAAGGCCAAAAGCGGTATTATGATATAGATAGCTGACATCTTTTACTCGACAACTGATGCGAAAGTTTAGTCATATTTTTTTTTGCTGCTGGTTTTAAACAATTTATTCAAGCATAAAATTATTACAAGTGTTTAATTGGTTAATATCGAATCGATTGTTATGGCTAAACACTCTTCATACGATTTAGCCTTGTATTTGCCATAGAAGAAATAGATTTTTCCACGATACTCGCCGGGCATTAAAAATCGATGGGTCATTGAGCCACCCATACGCCAATTGTGCATATAATAATGCCCAATTTCTACAGGGCAATTATACATGAAATTGCCATGTTTAGTAATATCGATAAACCAGGATTTAAATAAACTATCCTTGACACTGGTCACCATGGCACAGATATCCGTATTATGATTGAAAACTGTCTGATAGGTCTTTGCATTTGCCAAACGCAATTGATAATCAATATGAGCCTTGAATCCCCTTTGAATTTTTCGATTTAAATACATATCCATATTCATGGTATTGTTCGTAATGTACATGGTAAAATTTGTAAAATATTTCGGATTAAAGATGACATCGGTAGTCAGAAATGTGACTTTACGTTCCTTGAGAAATGAATTAGCAACATGTTTATATCCTTGATCATTGCCCATGAGTCTGCACTTACCGCCAATGTACAATGATAGTTTAGTATAAGGATAAAAGGAATAAATTTCCACATTTCCACTTCAAATTGCTGTTTCTATTTCTTCTGCCCTCCAATGACAAACTGTTAATGAGCTAAACAAATTATAAGCCTGTGGTGTATATTTATTTCCAACTCATTAATCACAAATATATGTATGTATGTAGTACATTAGTAGTAAATTTTACATATGGATTATAGCATCCGCTGCACAGCTCATTATGAAATCCTCATCTTTCCCCTTGTATTTGCCATAGAAATTGTAGGTCTCCAAGCGATACGAGCCACTCGTTATGAACGGTGGCACAAGCATCTCATCGAATTGCCAACCATGTAGATAATAATGACTAGCATTCAATGGGCAATTTCTTAGAAAGTTACCATATTTCAATAGATTTCGATACCATTTCTTGAATAAATTGTTTTTAACAGCATTCACAATATTGCAAACGTCCACACTGGTCGAGAAGAGGCTCTGAAAGGACTTTGAATTGCCCACACGCAATTGAAAATCAAGTCGTGCCCGCCAGCCCTTCATTAGGGGCTTCTTCAATGACATATCGAGAAAGACTTTACCATTTCGTATGGACAGTGAGAAATTATCGAAATATTTGTCATTGAAATGACTTTCACCAGTTGTAAACTTGACGCTTCGTTCCTAGACAATTAGAGAAAAGAAAAGAATTGAAATGAACTATGTTTGAAACTATAGAGATCCATGATCACAACTTGCGATCAGGATTGATGTAATCGTTTAAAGAAACATATTTCCAACCATAAGTAAATAATATATACTAATGGGAATCTTTTTGTAGGTGTACATAGATCCAAAACGAACAGGACAAGTATTTGCAAAGCATTCGATCTTGTTCTTCTTCGTAACTAAGTTGATTCAAACTTTTATATAATACATAAGACCTTGAAACAGTTTTTTAGTGTTACCCAGGAGTATACCTTATCAACCTATCTAATAGTTAATTGTATTTCAAGTTATAGCATGGAATTAATCATATTTTGATAGAAGAATTGCAGAGTTTGCTTAAGACTCCAGAATTGCAATGTATCTTTAAGGCTAAATCTAGTTGAGAATTACAACTAACGGAAGCGAAAAAACATAGGCAAATCTTAATAAAGAAGGCTGATAAGGTTTTTCTAAGTAATAACAATTAAAATGTTCTGCTTCATTGAGAAATTTAATTTCTTTTCGCACTTACCGCTCTCACGTGATTTCCACTCAATACCAATAGAAATATGCCCAACCAAAAGTGGTTCTCGAGAATTATTAAAGGTAAGCTCCACATTAGTAGACAAATCTATGCCGACTAAAAGGCGACTAGATAATAATGATGTTCTATTATGGTGGGCAGACGCGCAAAAAATAAATATATATATTCATTTAATAATGCATTCAAGCATAAAGATCGGGATAAGTGATCGCCACATGCGCCGCAAAATCAATTAATGAGAATTTTTCAATTTTGTTGGTTTTATTTATTTATGTTTATGTGGTATCAATTCAATAGTGCCTCAACTGTGCACTCTAATAATGGATTTTCGAGTTTCTTTTTATATCGCCCATAGAAGAATGTGCCGCCAATGCGATAGTCACCTAAATATAAAAACGATGGTATCAAATCACCATCCAATGACCAGCCATGCATATAATAGAAACCCTGTGCAATGGGGCAACTGGTGGCAAAATTGCCAACTTTCAGCATGGTGGTGAACCAGCGACGATATATTGATTCCTGAGATCCTTTTATCAATGCACAATAGTTCATGTCATGCTGAAAGACACTTTGATAGGCTTTATTGTTAGACAGACGAAACTCAAAGCTCAAATGGGCCTTTAGACCTTTGGGTAGCGGTTTTATCAATATCATATCCATTAAAATTTTCTTATTGATAATTTGCAATGAGAAATTCGAGAATATACCACGATCATAACGACAATCACCACTTTTGAATGCCATTTTGCTGCCCTAGTGGATGAGTGGGCAAAAAAAAAAAAACGAAATTATATGTATATTTAAGGAACAATTTTTCAATTCAATCCAATCGAATCCGAGATATATAGCTTACCAGAGCATTATTTTCTGTTAAAGCAGTTAAAAATAAAATTGCACATACAATTTTGCAAATCAACATTACTGATTGACTTCAACCTGAACTTTGTGACCGAAACAATCAATATGTTTATTTTGTTTTCTAGCCATAACACCCCAGTTAATGGATCAATTATTTGTCATTCCACTTGGTTGATTCGATTCATCATTGATTCATCCATCTATTTATAATTACACGCCACAAAAAAAAAAAAAAAACAAAATAGTTTTCGTTAATTGTTTTATTTATTTTTCATTGTTCCATCGATAACACATTTGAAAATTACAATTTGTCTCTTACTACGATATTTACCATAATAGCCCAAGCCATGTATGCGATAGTCACCATTTAGTAAATATGAGGGTATCAAACTCATATCGAAATGCCACGCCTTCATATAATAGTGTCCAATCGGTATGGGGCAATTCTCCATAAAATTGCTATTCTTCAAGACGCTTTTGTAGAAACGTTTGAAAAGCGAATCCTTAACAGCTGAAAGCATTTGACAGAAATCCGAATCGTTTTGTAATAGACTTTGAAATTTATTGCCATTCGATAGACGCAATTGAATGTCGATGTGGGCACGAAAACCAGTTTTCAATATTTCAATTAATTCCATATCAGCTGAGATCGTATTATTCGCAATGGTCACATTAAAGTTTGTGAAATATTTCGAATTTCTTTCACAATTCACTTGCATTAAGCCAACCGAAGTTGTCTGTGCATCGGAGAAAAAATCAGAATCAGGACCCAAAAAATAAGAAATTCACTGTCAAATTAAACTTACCTCAATGCCTGGCTTGTCATAAACTAATAATATTGCAAAACTATACCAAAATAGACTTAATTGTTTAGGCATTGTTTCTATTTTTACTACCAAATCACAGCAAATCACTTTTTATATAGAACAAACAATTTTTGCCTTCAGACTTGATCTATATGTGTATATATATTTCATATATTCGATTCGACTAATTCATTTTAAATGACTGACTGCAGTTTGTGTTGACTAAACTTCATGGCCGATTGACTAACTGGGCTTTAATTGGGCATAGACAATAATATCGACAACAAAATCCTCATGCTTGCCTTTCTGTTTGCCATAAAAGAAATGCGATTTGACACGATATTCCCCAGCGTACATATAGTGCGGCACTAGACGTGCATCCATTTTCCAATTGTGTAGAAAATAATGTCCTGTCGTCACTGGGCAATTGTACATGAAATTGCCATGTTGTAGCATGCTTTCGAACCAACTTTTGAATATATTACTCTTCATCGATGAGACCATACTGCAAACATCGATCATATAGGCAAAGACACGCTGATAGTTCTTTGAGTTGCCCAAACTGATTTCAAAGTCAATGAATGCCTTAATGCCACGTTGCAAGGGTCGAATTGTATCCATGTCCATGGACAAACTATTATTGACAATTGTCAACGTGAAGTTGTCAAAGTATTTGCGACTGAAATTGCTCTCGCCAGCCCGTAATAATGGTGCGGCCTGAAAGATACAACTAATTGCTGAAGATATCCCAACGAAAAGAATTACACTCACTGCTCGAACTGCTGCTGGTATGCAGAGCAACCAAATTATGGTACACAATTTAAACATATCCATTATATGGACAACTTACGAATGAGTTCAATTGAAAACATGTAAATCTGTTTTCTAGTCTGTTAGTTAATGTTTTTTTTTTTTTTGGTTTGGAATATTATGAAATAAACGAATTTTAATTGATTTTGTCTGCATTTCATAGGCTGATTTTGTTTTTAATTAAAGTAGTCGGCGCTGATTGATTTTGAATACAAGAAATTGTTACTTTTTATTTGTTATACTTGTAATCTTTTGGCATTGTCTTGAATGGTCTCAACTGGTCTACAAAATCATTCTATTAACTTATTTTTATGGGATTTCTTATTAGGTTGACAATATTAATGTTGATCCTTGTTAAGATTTTTAGAGTTCTGATAGATGGATGTAAAAGGACAGTCATATACATATTCTTAGCCAAAAGTTTTTCATACTTTTTGCAAAAAATAACAGAAGAAAATAATAACTATAAATACATATAAGGTATTTGCATTCTATTCTGCTAATTACCTTTTCAAATGTGAATTGAAAACTTTGTCAGATTATAGATAATACTGATTTATTTTTCGAAATATACATATGTCATTATTATACAACTTCATGGTCGATTGACTAGCTGTGCTTCAATTGTGCATAGGCAATAATATCAAGGACAAAATCCTCATTTTTGGTCTTCCGTTTGCCATAAAAGAAATGCGATTTGACACGATATTGCCCAGCGTACATATAGTGCGGCACTAGACGTGGATCCATTTTCCAATTGTGTAGAAAATAATGACCTGTCGTCACTGGGCAATTGTACATGAAATTGCCATGTTGCAACATGCTTTCGAACCAACTTTTGAATATATTACTCTTTACCGAAGAGACGACACTGCAGACATCAACAATATGGGCAAAGACACGCTGATAGTTCTTCGAGTTGCCCAAACTGATCTGAAAGTCGACCAGGGCCTTGAAACCTCGCGTGAATGGCCTAATGGTTATCATATCCATGGAGACCGTATTGTTAATGATGGTCAAAGTAAAGTTGTCGAAATATTTGCGACTATAGCTGCACTCTCCTGTCTGAAATATAACGCTTATCTAAAGGAAAACACAAACTATTATGACACACTCTATTTTTCCTAAATTTACTCACCGCTTGCGTATAGATCACGAGCAGGGAAATAATTGTGATATACTTCAACATTTCAATCGTAACGATAACTTTATAATGACTCTAACAAAACTATGCCAGTGCATTTGCTGTCTAATGATGGATTCTAATTGAAGTTAAACGAATTATAATTGCTTTGGTTTCGGTTTTATTTTTTGATTATTTGATTTCAACATCAGCGGTACATGCTATGATAAAATCAATTCTTTTGCCACGATCTTTATGTTGTGCCATTCGGAATGATAAACGATAGAGGCCGGCATAGAAAAATGTTGGTATAAACAAATCATCTATGGAATAACCTCTTAAATAATAATGTTTGGGTAATACCGGGCAATAACGATTGAAATTGCCATATTTGAAGAATGTGGAGAACCATTTCTTGAACATATTATTCTTTTGGGCACTCAACATACTGCACATATCCAGAGAATATTTAAATACCCGTTGACAACCCATAGCTGTTTGACAGCGCAGAAGAAACTCAAGATCCAGTTTGACACCCGATTGCAGTGGCGTTATAATGTCCATCTCTAAATACAATTTACTCTGTTCGATGTACATCGAAAAGTTTGATAGATAGCTTCGATTGTAATCACTACATTGACCCTCTAAAATGCTGGGCTTGCCCACCTAAGAGACCATTTCATCAATTAGTAGTGGCAACTACTTAATCACTTATACTTACGATTTGATTCAGTTGGATCAACAAAAATAGTGGATAGAATAAAAATCGTTTCATTGTTTCACTGAAAAGATGCGATACAAAACAAATCATACGGTCCAAAGTTAACTAAAGTTTGCTTCATCGTTCATTTTTATAGTCAATTTTATGCACAATCGGCTGAGATAATTGTATTCAGACGATTTTCTATAATCTTTCAATAAGCAAATATCATTTAAATTTCATTGAAATGAGTATTTATGATAAGAAGTACAAATTCCAGAAACCAAAACAATGTAACTGCTAAAATTATTAAGAAAACAAAAGCAAATTATGAGTCACATATTTATAATTATTTTTTATAGATTGCGCATCAAAATGCTGAAGTTGCAGGTCTTATATTCCTACTTTGGATTAGATTTTCGAATAAACGAGTTTCGAAATCTTCTCCAACTCGAGATGCTCGAGATACAGAATAATTTCAAAGGTTGTGTATATGTGAAATTTCACAACAATTCATTGAAGTTTCTGTTAGACTTTAGAGCTGTCAATGTCAGCAATATTCGTTTCTGTCTTTCTTCATCTAACAAATAAGAATTACCAGAGAATTATTTTAATTATTTCCCATTTTATTGTATACAATTGTTATTATAGATATCAGTAATTTATTTGATTTCCACTTCGAATCTACATGCAGCCACAAAATCCTTACGTCTACCCTGTTCCCTATGCTGAATAACACGAAATGCTATGCGATATATGCCGAGATATAGAAACGATGGCACAATCAATTCATCGAAATTGTAACCTTTTATATAATAATGACTCGGTTTGACTGGACAATAACGACTGAAATTGCCAAATTTAAAAAATGTTGAATACCATTTCTTAAACATATTATTCTTTTGGCTATTCAACATGTTGCACATATCGAATTTATATTGAAATACACTTTGATAGCTACGGCCACTCTTATCGCGTATAAGGAAATCCAATTGCATTTTTAAATGCAATTCGAATGGGATTATCAAGTCCATTTCTACATACATTCGAGCATTTTTCGTATACATGGTCATATTGGATAAATAACTTCGATTATAGTCGCTGCAGCAGCTATCTAACATGGTAATTTTGGCCAACTAATGAAAAATCAAATTGCAAATAGAAAATTAGTATTGAGTGAAAGTGTGTGTTTTGTTTTTTTAAATTTATTTATTTACCACATAAGTTTTCTCGATCAACATTAAAAACAGCAATAGTTGATGAAAGTTCATTTTTACAGACAAATGTACAGGGAGTCCACACTTAACTAAACTAAGTTGCGAATAGAAAGTAAACAAAACATTTAAAATTTAATGACTCATTTATACAACCAAAAATAATAATAATAATAACCGTCAGAAA
This sequence comes from Drosophila sp. 14030-0761.01, assembly GCA_018150735.1. Lineage (NCBI taxonomy): Eukaryota > Metazoa > Arthropoda > Insecta > Diptera > Drosophilidae > Drosophila > Drosophila sp. 14030-0761.01. The sequence goes on along the minus strand of JAECWO010000001.1, from coordinate 17,299,684 downwards.
ACATGCATTTATAGTAAAATGGTATAACTGGCAAGCTGCCCAATTTGGGTTTGGACAATGATGATGTGCAATTAAATTTATACTTCAATTAAATAAATAAATCAATGAATCACAAATTTAGCTAGCAGGGGATAATAAATCTAAAGGCAAACGGTTCATTAGTTTTCAATAATTTCCAGGAATCGATTTGAAAACCTTATTTTGAGAAAAATTCGATCGATGTTAGGACAATTTTGGAGATTTTGTTTCCAAGAAACTGACATAACAATGAATAAACTTAATATTTTCATTTATAATCTTGTATAATGCAGATGAGTTCAATTCATTGAAGATCATTTCGAAATATTTAGTCGATTCCATTTGAAATTAACTTATAATTATCTATCGTAATCGTAAACCAATTAAGAGCATTTCGAATATTCGATTTAACCAAAAAAAAGGTCTGTGAACAAAATTTCAGCTCATATTCAATTAGTCGCTTACAAAAAGCAAAATGAGTGTACAGCAATTTTCTGCTCTCTTCATTATTATTATTTCACTTTTAACAAATGAGATTCTTAGTGTTCGTATCAAGTGAATTCTATTCTAATGTAGTTCAATGTTTAATTCTATATATTTTTGTTGTTTTTTTTTTGTTTTTCCAATTAGAAATCCATGGATCTCTCTAGCTATAAGTGTCAATATAATGAAAAATATTTCGAAACATTTAATTTCTCTGTTATTAACAATTCCGTTTCATCGGAACTTCAAACCAGAATCAAAATTGGCGCCGGTGTCAAATTGTATATGAGTCTCGATATGCGTTTGAATGTCACGAAAACCTTTACGAATATCTTTAACTATGAGGTGGATGTATGCAAGGTTCTAACATCGTATCAGAATAATATCTATAAACGTTGGATACGCAGCCTAATGAAATACGGAAATTTCCCAGAGAAATGCCCAGCACCGCCTGCCTGTTATTATCTGAAGGCATGGAAATTGGATGATGATTTGGTACCAAAATTCATTCTCTCCGGTGATTATCGTTTAAAAAATCTTGTCTACTATGGCCGCTATGAGAATAAGAATAAGGAGAATCTCTTGAATTGTACGTTCATTGTAAAACTATTATAATATGCTCAAGTAAAGGATACAAAAAATAGATTTCCATTTTGTTTTTCTTAATGACATTTTCACTTATCGAAAATCGACTCGTCCACGTGCTGGAAAAATTGAAATATTTGACCATTAAATTGTCATCAGAGCTTTCGACATATTTTGGGCGCAAATTTTATAGAATTAGTAAACATTTTGATAATTATATTGCAATTAGTTGTTATAAATAGAAAAGCCAATTATTATTAATAATTTTGCCAAGGTTGCTTTTAGCAAAGATTCAAGTAAATGAAGCCCAAACTCAAGAAACGTCAACAGGATTCTTAGTATACGAGAAAAGTCACATTTTGATTACTACTATTATCGCAGTAGTAGGCGTGGCAATACAATACATTAATTAATGGAAGCCTATTCTGTATTTTTAAGAAATTTCTTAGATGATATTATTTTCTATTGCTAATTTTGAACATTTCAGGTCTAGTTCGAATGTAAGTTAAGTGCTTTAACTGCAAGTCAAGGCAACTTTAATGCACTTTAACTACATCATCTATGTATGTATATGGTCTCATGCTCCCATAAGTATGCTGCATTTTATTTAAACAGACCCTTTAGTCAGTCAGTCAGTCGACGCGTCGCTTTCTCGCTCCATCCAATCTGAAATGCAGTCAACGTGTCTATGTTTACCCAACGTAGTAGTCCAGTTCCCCAACCTTTGCTCTTTCTCTATTTATCTGAGCTCTTTGCCGCTGTATTTATGTACACGAACCACTGCAGAAAACAATTGCACGTAATTCTGCTTACGCCGTAACATTGCAACACAATGCAAAAAAAAAAAAAAAAATGCCAACCCTATTTGTTAGATTTTCTGTTTTCTATTTTTTTTTTCTTCCTTTTTTGTGGTTGTCTGCCGACCAGACAACAGACAGACAGACAGACAGTCAGTCTGTCACTCAGTTAGTCAGTCAGTCAGAGTTCAACTTGAACGTCGCTTAATCAGAATCGGGGTCTGTCGAAAAACTAAGGCGCCATTTTCAATTGTCCTAGCCAAAAACAAAAAACTAAAAACCGAGAAACAACGAGAGAGCAGAAGAAGGAAAAAAAAAAGGCACGGGGAAGAAGTAAACCAACAAATAGTAAATGTCCTTTTCTGGTGCTCCTTTGCTTTCACTCTATGTATGTGCGGCCTGCATATTGCATTTATTTACATAGGCCCAGTCCCCAGGAGTCAGGACCAGGCGCAGGACCATGCCAGGCCTTGTGACTTCTGACTTTTGATTTTAAGCTCCTGCCTAACTCAATTCCCTTTCGAGGCTTTACGTTTTTCCTCGTTTTTTTTTTGTTTTTTTGTTTTTTGCAGCTGTCATGTACGTACGACCGCCCAGGTATATATGAATATGTCTCTCCATTCGTGTGTCTCTGTGTGCGTGCGTGTTGTTACTTCCTTTATATATTTACCGATGCATTTACGTGCTTTGAACGCTGGTTCTGAGCAAATATATAGCAAATATACCTACTATATATATGTTTGTATGTATATGTACATAGTCGGTTGGATGCAGTCGCCTAAGCCAGGCCCGTGACCATCAAGCATAGCGCTCTAGACGTGTGCTCTCTTTGTATGCATTGACTTTTGTTACTTCAACAAAGTTGCCCTTTAAAGAGTTATCTGAAAGATAGCAAGTGCAGGCAAAGTAATGACATGCCACCAGTGAAGTTGTGATCATTACACCAGCTGACCTTTTGTGAGTGTATTTAAGTGTATGTGGCTTTTGAATCGGTGCAAAAAGTGAATGGGGGATTATGCCGTTCTCAAAAGTTTAGAAAATCATTTGAATAACTATGTTAGAATTGTGGATAGACTCTTAAATGAATGGAGTTACGCAAAACTAATTGCACATGGGTTATGTAAAAGAATGTTGTTGCACTATATAAACATTAATATCAACCGATCTCTCCCCACATCCGTTCATCTTTCTTTTAAATACCTAAATTAGAATCTGCATTCACTATTAATTCTGATCAGATATGTCAAAAAAAAGTTCTTTCTGAATTCCCTCTAAACTTTCAAGTTATTATTTGTATTTCAAAACTATAAGATGTTTTGATATAATATAAATGAAATAAATATCAATGATATCAGTCCCATTTATATTATATATTATAGGCCTTTCGATCTCGTTATAAAAAAGAGAAAATAATAATAATAAAAAAGTATTCTCGCATTGAAAATATTATTATGAAAACTTTACAAAATTATAAAAAATGTATAAAAAAATATGAAAAATATTTTGAGAAGCACACGTCATAAATTGACATATTTTTCATATTACAGAAAATTTAAGGAACAATGTATCTGATACATAAATCTGATCCGAGATTTATAATCCGAAATGTAGAAATATATATATATTTTGAAACATTTCCTTTCTTAGTTCTATGTGCAGTTTAGAGTTTCACAGAAACACTTTATAATATAATACAATATCTTTCATTTAAAGTATAATTTATCTTATAGCGCGATTTATTATATATTGGGATATGTCTATTGCAAGTCAGATTTAGTAGGTTGCTAGTTTTTTGGGTGTGTAAATATATTAAATTCTTTTAGTTTTTCGTTCCACAGAATACGATTTCATTTGGAGTACTTTTGCACTAATATATTCTGATTGCTTAAGCAATATTTTTCCCCCTCATATCCTCAATTTAGTTCTAACCAAAGAAAATCTGTGGAAAAATGTCTAGTCGGCATTTTTGTGACCACAGGCCAGACATGTTAGACATATTTTCTTTTATATATAGAGATCTATTTTTTTCTTGTTATTTTTGCTGTTATTGTAGCTGGTTTATTTCTATTCTTTTAGCCACTCCAATTTAAACAGCAATCAAAAGTGCAACCAAGGAAGACAATTTTCACACTTCTGCAGCTATAAATACATATATACACACACACACACATCTACTATATATAGCACATCCTTCATATGTATATACAGACTTGGCAAATAGTGCTGACCAAAAAAAAAAAAGAAGTGTAGGAAAGTAAAAAAGAAGAAATGGAAAAGAAATAGGTAAACATGAAAAGCAAATGCAATGCAATGGCAAGTCGTGCGAGAAGAAAAACGTCATCATAAATGGTCTGAGAAGAGAAGTGAAGCAATCAGAAGGCGCCTGGAAATATGCAATGCGAAAAATCAACGAGAACGACCCCAATTACCCTCGTTTTTGCCAAGAGAATTGCCATACAAAAATCACAGCATATTTACAGGCGTTGGGCATGAAAATTTGTCACCTACCAGAGTAAACACCTCGCCTCTGGATATCTGTCTGCCTTCTCTTCATACATATAAATGATTCTCTCTATGTGCGTGTGTGTATGTGTATGTGTGTGTGTGTGAAATTGAGCCTACAGATATGCAACGAGTTTCGCAAAGTAATCGACACTTGGGCGAGGCAAACAATTTGCCTTTCTTTTCCATTGCGCTGCGTTTGCGCCTACCAAACTATGCAATTTTGTAGGGGCAGGTATTCCCATATGATTGGAAATGTGCAAGCATCTGATTGGTCGGCCTCTTAAATGTTGTTAAAGTTTGCCACACAAGATGCGATTGGTCAATTGTGAAATTGTTAAGGGCAGCTTTTTTATTGCGCATGAGCGGCGAGAGAAGCGAAATGAAAGGATTTGCTCAGCAAATAGTTAGAGCGCCTCGTTTAATGCCATAGTCAATGTGTGTGTGTGTCGGTGTCGTTGATTCTTTCGGGTCTTTTTTGTTGGATTATTTGCCCACACATCGAGGGTTTCTGTCTGCCGGTGATTAAAGCTTAGTGCGTGGTGAGAAATGGTCGGGGAATTTAACTCTCAGGTTGGTGGTTGATAACGACAACTATGTACAATGATTATTATTATTATTATCACTATTATCATTACTTCCCCTTACGGATTTATTCAGTTTCTATGCAAAACTATTGCCGATGGCGCTTTGCGGTTGAAAATACAAATAAATGAAATGCCAGTAAGCTATAAAGGTACTTAAATCTGACATTTAAAACATTTGTGGCATAGTTTGCCATAAAATGTGTGCATTTCAAATATTAGTTGCTTGGGATTCCTGCTGTTATGGATCACATCGATGACATTTAATATTCAATTGGTTCAATAGTTCGCTTTTGCTCTTTGTTGCATTGCCTTGCTGGCTGTTTGATTCAATTACAATTACTGTAGCCTTCATTTTCAAAATTTCAACCCCAAGTATTACCCTTGGGGTAGAGAGATGGCCTTATCTGCTTCTCTCTTTCTCGTTCTATACCCTGTTTTTGTCAAATTAAATGGGCATATTATTGTTAGCACAATGTTTGTAACAGGTTGCAGCAAGTATATATCAATAGATACCTCTCTCTCTTCGCTATAAAGTTTGATCACTAAACTGTCACAGGAAAATACCACAATTTCAGAGTGTAACGTTTTGTTATCTGATTAGTGGATTTACTTCAGTTTTTTAAGTAGTAATAAGCCATCTTTACGGCTTTTGAAGCGCTGTTGCCAAATATCAAGCAGATTAAGAAATGTTAAGCTGATTTTTTAAACTTTCAACCATATGGATATATAAATCCATTATAGATTTCGCACATGGCATACGGTATCGTTCAGTCAGTGCTTTAAATAAGCGCGTGGAATGTTTCCCGCTGGTTGTTAACTCCCTCTGGAAAAGTTTGCACAAAGTGCCATCTGAATTCGCCGTAAACCATTAAACGAAAGCTCTCAGACACTGAGAGAAAATTGTGCTAGTACAAGCAATTAATAGTTGATGCATATATGAAAAAGAATACACATGCATCATATGGATGTTAGGAACATTAAATATTCAATATTACACTCAAATATTGTGCCAAAAGCCTGAAAAATATGTAATGCATAAACGTCTTCTGTTCCATAAGGGTCGAATTAAGGATATTATAATTCATTCAGACATATTTCGTGTTTCCGATACCAAAATATGTAACTATATGCATTTTAGAAGTGTTAAAAATAGTATAAATCATTACTCTGGAAATAAATCAAAAAATGGAAGCAATACAGTTGTTTCCTTAGTAATACTTGATAAAATCCTTTGCAGGATTAAAATTGCATTAATTGTATATACATAAGTATACTATATTCTTCGAAGATATATGTATGTATGTCTAATTGTTTGGGAATCCTACGATGTATTCCATTATTTGATGACTAAAACTAGTTCATCTTTCGGGCTATTCAATCACTTTTCGTGTCTTTCATCATTAAAAACCAAATTCGCATTGTATTTTCTATATAATGTAGGTCATTGGCATAAATGCCTTCCAGTCTATGGTAAAAGCTTTTATATCAAATATTTTTCGCTGAGTGTATTTACTTGAAAGCTTCCAGTTAAGAATTCGGGCAAATGAAAATTACTGCAGAAATGCTGTTTTGTAGGGAGGATTGTACTTGTTGCCATTTGTTGTTGTTTGAGGCGAATTCGTTAGACGCAACATGTTTGAGGTTGACATAGTTCATGGCACGAATACCAAAGCATACATTTGGGCTTAACATTAAGGACATTTACTTTATTTACTTTATTTTTAAATATGCAAAATTCTCTATTTAACGCAAATATTTAAGCGAACAAATGATTCATTTTATGCGCTTGATTCGATACGGTTTCGATAAAACATTTCGGAGATTTCAATTCACCTCAGCGTCATTCATGTTGCATCTTCATTATTGGTTATTCGTTGCTGGCCTTCGTTGCATTCATCGTATTTGCCGAGATTTTTACTTGGTCAAAAGAGAGAGAAGCACAATAAGAATAAAAAAAAAGAAGAAAGGTATCAAAAAAAAAAAAAACAACGTAAAGTTAAGTTCGTTTAGCTGTTGCTGTTGTTATTGTTCGGCGCCGTCGTTGTCTCCTTCATTCATTTGCCGGCAAAATTTGTTGGCTCGTTGTCTCGTTGTCGTCATCGTCGTCGTCGTCGTCAAATCGTTGGCTCCTCGTGTGTTATGGCCATCGGTATGCTGCTGTGCCCGTAGTCCTTGTCCTCGTCGTTTTCTGTTGTCGTTGTCGTAGAGTCGTTGCTCGTCCTCGTGCATTGTGTTATAGGTTCGTGTGCGTTGCTCAATTTTCGCCAAGCGGCAGCAGATTTTTTCGGAATGCGTTTAAGGATCAGTTTTACGCGAATTACGGTCACGAAAGGTTGCTACCGACCAAGAGCCGGCGTCTCAAAAGAAAAGCAAATTAACATTTTCTTTCATTCTTTTCAGTGTCTGTGTGTGCGTGTGTCGCAATTTGTTTATGTATTTTTTTTTATTCTGCCAAAACCAAAAACCAACAAAATATCACATGTAATCACGTTCAAGAGTACAAGAGCGCGTGAGATTTCCATAGAAAACCCGTAAAATGAAAAGCCTCCAAATAAATCACAAGATAACATATCGTCTATGGTAACTGACCTATACCAAACACAAACAAACAAAAATTGAAAAAAAAACAAGGCTTCAACAGCATAGAACTGACCTAACCCAAGCAAGGACTTATATAGGACAATATCTGAAGAAGAAAATTACAAAATTGAATAAAACTTTTGCATATTTTTAGGCAATTTTTGTATAACATAAGAAGTAAAGTCGATTGAGGTATATATATATCTATATATATATAGAAATATATATGTATATGTATGCGTATGTGTATGTATGTCGTAGATGTTAGAGAATAGTTTGGTAATCTACATAAATCTACAGTATAATTACCATATCATTTGCATTTTGAGAATAGCCGAATCACTAGGATTCATGAATATACGAAATTCTGAATATCGCTCGCTTAAATTTTCAATGGTTGTGAATAATCGAAGAAATAAATAAAACCAAACAAAAATAAACAAATAATATTGAACATAAGGATACACTAGTTGGGCTTGCTTCCCCATAAAACCCCGCCTAGATCACCCTTAGATATTAAATAAAAAACTTAATAAACTATCTTAATGTGTTAACAATATTATTCATAATCGAAATCAATTGCTGTTGAGAAAAACATTACTAATTCGAATCACTCAATTTGAAGTGCAATGTGAAAAACGCATTCAAACTAACGTAATTGATTGAAAACTTAACTCTAATCACTAATACAACTAACTAAAAAAAGCAAAAACTTTCGTCTCTAAATGGTAAGCCTAGAAAAACACACATGTAATCTATAAGCAATTTGATATTAAGAGTGTTGGCAGATCACCTAAACAATTTTGGCCCCTTTGATTTTTTATAGCATACTTTTCAGAGCTCAGATGGCTGGGCAAGTAAACTTATAGTGGGAAGAAACTTAAGAAGTCAATGATCAGTCACTTGAACATTACTTAAATTTTTATTTATGCGATATGTATATATGATAAATATTTGTCAGAAAGATATATATATCTCAGATTCTCAGATGTATGGTTCAATATAGCTGTAATTAAAATCTGTGCAGTCCATAAACTATTGATTCAACAGTGTGTTAGATGAAAACTTGCTATGATCCTTGCCTATGAAATCTGCTTATCATTGATTTCCTGTAGAAAATGTTACAAATCAGTGCTTGTTTGTTGCTTAATTGGTCAATTTTCTCGACGTATTAGGTATTCAATTGCAAACAAAGTGAGAATATATTTTATTTTAATGGCTTATAGTCAACAGTTAAAATTAAATACTCTAATTTATAAAGATGAAAGATCAATTAAATCATACAAAATAAATATCCAAAGTCTCTAGAAAAATATAATTCAGTGTTTAGTGTTTTAACGAGTGCCGAGATAATACTAGATAGAAACCTAAAAGTTGATCAACATTTTCAAAATATTAAAATGGACGTATTGTCATGTTTGGGGATGATCGTGATAACTAGAAATGAAAGTAAATATTTTTAATTTTAACACAATTTTGGTGTACAAAAAGTATCTTTGAAAAAGTGTTATTTTAAAGAGAGTAAATTGTGAATATTTCTAGTTTTGGTTTCGTGTAAGAAGAAATAAATTCCAAAAATAAAGCTAGTACATTGATTTTTTAAAAATTCGCAAGCTTTTCTTGAAATAAAATAGATTAAAGACGTAAGGATATGTGCATTGCCTAAAAATCACCTTTAGGTTTAACAAATGTCTTAAAAATTTGGCTTGATCAGCCCCTAAAATGAAAAACTATTTTGGCTTGATACATTGGCCAAGCCGATTGATCCTATGGTTTTTGAAATCTAAACAAATTTCGAATTTGGAAGTTGTTTTAAAATTTCCATAAAAACTTTCTATTTTTAATTGACATTTGAAACTGCTTGAAATTTGCAAAAATAACAAGATTTTTTTGTATCTCCAATGAAATAATTACTATACGTTTTCTGTGTTGTCGGCTGGCCTCAAATTAAAACATCGAGTAGCAACGAAAACGATAACAAAACGATGACAAAAAATACCAGTAAAAAAGGAATAGAATGGGAGTTGGGGGGAAAAGCCAAATGCATCGAATTGTAATTGTTGTTGTGACTAGCCGAAAGCCCTTTTAATTTATTTGTAACCATTCTGGAAGCAAAATGTGGCTGCTGGGCCACTATGACTGACTATTCAATGCCAACAAAAAAAAAAAAATCATTTTCCATTGCGTATTTTTCACCGAAAATGTTTTCAAATCAAATATCGAGCAACAAGAGGGGGGTCTGAGTGACGAATGGACAGACGGACGTTGATTGCCTTTGACTGCATATTTATTTGTATGGTCGGTCGGCCGGACAGTCTGTTTTTTTGCATTTGCTTTACTCCCATTTCTCTGTATAAAGTTGCAATGTGTTTTAACATTTCTTTCTTCTCCATTCTTCTCTCTCTGCCCCTTTTTTCGGTGTTTTTTTGTCACTTTTGTTTACTTTTCCACTGGCAGAAAATGAAAATGTTTTGATTTTTTGTGCAGTTTTCTTTTGGACATGATTTTTTTTTTTTTTTTTTCTTTTGCATCGTCAAAACAACAGCCGAAGGGGATTATTTTGTATGTGTGAAAAATATTTGGATTTTAATTGTTAAAGATATCTTTAAAATAATATTAAACACATTTTTAATGCAATTTTGAGTAGCTTAATGAATTTGCCTTTTTCATTTCACTGCTCAAGCATCCATACAGCATAAGAAAAGAAAGGAGAAAGCATAAGAGCATGGTGACAGCGAGGGTGGGAGGGGGGAGTGGCGAAAAGTACGCTAAACATCTTCATTTCTCTAGGCTCATCAATTGGTTTAATGACGCAGCAAAGTATGCTACATAAACCAGACGGCACAGACGGCCGTGTCCTGGCTCCCTGGATCCTTGTATTGAGCATCCTGTAGCATGTATCCTGCATCCAGAGCATGATGCATGGGCAAAGAGTAAAGCCTTTCACTTGAAATCACTTGAAGAGCTTTTGCACATTTATGCAATTCACTTATTGAGTATGCAATTTTATGCAGTCAACTTGAAAATTGCTTGGAATTGGTATTGATGTGACGTTTGTTTAGTTTACCAATTGTCGCAGTCGCATGCCATGCAACATTTTGTTGCTGACGTTGCACTTCTGATGTGCATGTGCATGTGGATTTGGATTTGGCATTGGATTTTCGATATGGCCATATCCTTCCCATCTCCCCAACCCTTCTCTTTCTCTAGTCTGTATTGGTATTGGAAATTTCATGGGCATGCAAAAGCAATTTTGTATCGAAAATTTTAATTGAAACTGAAGTGTCGAATGGAGGCGACAAGAAAATCAATAGACGCGATGCCATAGAAGGGAAATGGACAGTGCAATTGTTCTTCATCAACAAGCAAAAAAAAAAAAAAAATGCCAACGTTTTGTGCTTTGATAGGTAAAACCTGTAACGTTTTAATCAAAATGTTAAAGTGCGATAGTTTTATAAAAACTATCTGTTTGGGCCTTAGATAAATTTAATATTATTATTTAAATTGCCTCCAAACTACCGTAAATAATCATACGTATTCCTTGATAGGATTTTTATCATCTGAATTTAATTTAATAGAATTTCAAGGAAATAAAAATTTTGTAGCATACTTTTATGGGTAGCTGAAAAAAATGGCAACCATGAGATTTAAAGATATTTATATTCAGCTGTCGAATTTTCTCCCTTGATAATACCATTTCACAATTAGTTCATTTATATTCGAGCTGTGATTATGGAAAAACCCTTTTCATTAAAGTTCAAGTCGTCGGAAAAACCACTCCACAACAATTTGTGCTACCATTAGTCAGGCTGTAGCCTCTAACATAAACTCTCGAACAATTAACAAACAAAAAAATAATTCAAAAGTAAAATACCTCTTCTCTCTTGGCCAGTTTTGTCCAGCCCAAGGGTCGGTTTCGGTTCGTTGAGTTCGGTAAGTCCTGCTCCAACTCCAACTCCATTTCCAACACCAACTCCAATTCGAATGCCCTGCTACTCCCATATAGGTAAAACTCCCATCCAAATGAGAGAGAGACAGAGGCTCGGGCACGGAAATCGTTTAAGCGTCTGCAACCGTATAAAGTTTAATGAGCCGCAATTAATCGTACATGACAACACTATAAAAACGTTTACGAAAAATTATGTTCTTTTTTTTTCCTTTTCTCCATCCTTCGTCTCTGTGCTTTTTTTTTTGTTTCTGTTTCTCTTCCCTTTACGGAATCGTTGTAATTGCTGCTGCTGCTGGTGTCTTTGTTCGGAATGTGCGAGCATACTTTTGGGAGCACTGACAATGGGCATGTGTAATTGGTGAGAGGGAAAGAAGAAAGAAATGAATGCCTGAAATGGGAATTTCAGGCAGCTCCTTGTGTTGGAGGTGACAGTTTGATGAGCAAATCATTTTAGCAAGAGTTATTTTAACGGCTGCCAAGTTTTCTACACTTGAAGAATCACAAGAAAAAAAAAAAAAACTTGTGAATGTTTAGAAATCATGTGTATTTATTTTATAATTTTTTTAAAGTTTAAGTTAAATACAAAGCAAATATTAGCAATCTTAGCTTAGCTATTCATCTAATTTTGTTCATTAAAAAATAAATTAAAAGAGAGAAATGACGATGTGTTCGACTTTGTTTCGGGAAGAATCTCATAAAGGCTCGCTCTTCTCAAAATCTTCCCAAATAGCTTACTTCATTCCGAGTTGACACAGTATTTATATCTTTTAAGTAACTCTAAAGAATGATATTTTTTGTATAACATTTTTTGATAGTTAAAAGGTTTTTCTGAATACGTAGAACCAAAAAATAAATTTAATAAGTAGTAGAAAGTTAAAAAGTATCGATTGATAGATTTCTATGGCTGCGAATTGATTAATTTTAGATAAAATCAGTTTGATTACTTGATCCACTCAACTCGCACATATATTGATATAATTATATTGGTAATATATTGTACATGCAATTGAATGGTAATCTTTTAAAGGTTTTCATTTTGTCATTGCGAACGCCCTTCGAATGTGGCAATATTTGTCGACATTGGCAACTTTGTCATTGGCGTTTTAGCATCGCAATTTACCTTTTTCCTAATTAACAATTTAAATAAATCGCTCAAACGTTTGCGTGTTACACAAAAATGCAATTTAATTGGAAATTTAATTGCTTTTGTGGTTGTGGAATGCGTCAGGATGATGCAGCCCTTTTTTTTTGTTTTTGTTTTTGTTTTTGTATTTTTGTCCTACCTGTGCAAGTGAATCCTTGTGAATCCTGTACTCCTGCCCATCTTCCTTACTATGTATGTGTGGGGGGGTTTTTTTTTTTGTTTGCGCCGATATTTGTTTGGCTCTTAATTTAGACGTGTGTCCAGCAGCTATTGAAATTTGTCACTTTTTGGTCTGTCTGTCAGTCTGTCGTTTGGTCGATTGGTTTGTTGGTCGGCTTGGCTTTTGTTGCTTTAATTATTTGCGGTTATATTTATTTAAATATTTACCAATTCAATTAGGGTTACAGCATTTGGTGTTGTGTTTTTTTTATTTTTTTGTATGATTAAATTGACTTTCTGCTGCGCGACTGATAAATAATTTCAATTAATATAATATCATATCTGACAAATCGCATCTGCAGACATCTGATGCAAGGCAATAAGTTAACTAAAGAAGAGCAACAGCAACAATAACAAAAAAAAAAAGAAGGAAAATCTTGCAGACATAGCAGAGCGGTTTTTTTTCCTGTTCCTTCCGGTTTTTCATTTCATTTCTTTGCGTTCTTTCGTTTTTTTTTTTTAGGAGAGAGAGAGAGAGTTTTTCTTTTGGCTGGCTGCGTGCCAATTATAAAAGTGATTTCGTTGTAAGCTAGACGACCCCAAGGCAGACATAAGACCCACACACACACACATCACATACACACACACATACATCACATGGCATTGCACAGACTTCCGTCAACGGGAAGTCATAAGGCGTATGAACTTGTCGCCATTTACTTGGGGGATCCTTCAGGAGTGGAAGCCAAAACCCGACCAAAATGTAGAAGAAGTCTGACAGATTTCACCCACTCCACTCCCCTCATCCAAAACCAGCTTCAGCTACGTTTGGTTTGCGATAAATTGAATGACTGACGACGCAGTAAATACTTTTCAGACAGTCAGTCCTTGGAGTGGGAGCTAAAGAAAATCACTTGGATCAATTTCCACATCCATCCAAACACACACACACCCACTCACACACTCAGGAAAGAAAAGAGGGAGAGAGAGAGAAAGAGAGGGAGAGGACAAATTGCGCGTGGTTAGATTTTTCTTCTTTTGAGTTGACATGTTTGCACTAAAAGTAGAGTTTTTGGCAACTGACAAGGTGTGAATGGCTTAAGACTTAACTGAAGTACGTGTACTTCAACCTAAAATGCATAAGGAGAACAGCCGCTCACATTCGTCAGGACAGGTCAACTAATCCAAAGGATAATTAAAACGTTCCCTTTAAGAATTGGTTAATACCAACTTTGTTTTTTGTTTTTTGGTTATAAATTATGAGCTTCAAAAAGAAGCTTCTACAAAGTTTTTGAAGTACCATAATCCATATTGATCAGAAGCTTTGAGTGAAGAATTCTAAATAAAACTAACAAGTTTGTTTTAAGTCCTTTGCAAGAATTAAAAGCAAAAATTATGTAAGACTAAAAGAAGTCAAAAAGAAGCATTTCCGATAAATATTGAACTGCATTAAGAGTTGGTTCCATCTTGGAATCTTTAAGGACATTTCTCTTAGTATGGATTTTAGTAATTTCCTCAACATCTTTAAGAAGAAATTTTTTCTGTATTTTTTCTGATTTTTGAAGTGGAACATTCTTGCCTCATTTCTTTTTTTTTTCTGTTCTCTGTTCTTTTTCTATCTTCATTTCGAAACTGTATGTAAGTAGAAAGAAGGCAAAGCAAAAAGAAAAAAAAGGTGAAGCAAAACCAACATGCACATTTGCAGGTCACCATATGAACATCAAAGCTTTGTACAAACATTTAAAGATCAAAAAGCCAAAAGCCCATTTAACCCGCACCAGAGGCCAAATGGTTGAAAAGGACACACACAAACACACCCGTATACACACACACACACAGTTACAGAGAGACATGTGTATATGCTATGGTCAAACAGCTGCCGCCTGGTGTTGATAGAGTAAAAGCAGGCATGGAAATGGTGGCTCGACTGACTGACCGCTCAGTACTTTTTTTCCTTCCCCACACCCCGTCACAGCTTCCACCTTTTCCTCTCTTTCTCTCTCTATCTACACATTTGTCGGTTGCATTAATAAAAATTGTTCACCATATTGGTAAATCCATTATGAATATTACCAGAGAGTAAAAGGCAGCAGCAGCCAGCCAGCCATCCAGCCTACTACTAAGCGGGAGGGTTGTGGGGGATCGGGGCTGGGTGTTGGATTGAAATTGAAATTTGTGTGGCTGCTGCATTGGAGATGCCTCCATGAACATGACCCCTCATTCCCCCCTCTTACTTCATACTCGCAGTGCCAGCTGCCCTTCGTAATTGTGTGCAAAAAGCAAAGCAAATGTTTACGTAATAAATTTACGTGATTGAAATATGTCGAGTTGGCCAATGCAACAGAATAAAAAAAAAAAATATCAAAGAAGCTAACTTCGGCTATGCCAAAGTTTGTATACCCTTGCAGCTTTTGACCATTACATTTTATTTTCTAAAAAATTTTATGTTTCTTAATCCAATAAAGAAATATTTTAAATACATTGGCCGGGGGCAGCCAATCGCCAAATAGTAGACAATGTAGCGATTGATATTCATATTCACACACACACAATCGCAATTTTGACACATATATGTGCTTCACTGCTTATGCGTGCACTGCTTATGGCAGCAGTACTGCCAGTACTGCAGTACTGCTGCCATAAGCAGTGCACGCTATATAGGCAAATTTTATATCGTCGAAATCAGGCGTTATGTTTATCCGATTGTTTTGAAATTCACGCATATGACGTAATCCCTTTTTATTTATGCACATAATCAGTTTGGATAAGATTGTTCAAAAAATAGAGAAGTTATTCGCATTTAACGATTGTATTTGTATGGCAGCTATATGATATAGTTGTCCGATCTTATTCAAAATCGCAGATGTGTAAGTGGCTGTATAGAAAAGCTTATATACGAACTTTGAATGCGATAGCTCTAAAACTGTGGGACTAGATCGCGCAGCACCAGACAGACAGACGGACAGACGGACAGACGGACAGACGGACAGACGGACAGACGGACAGACGGACATGGCTATATCAACTCGTCTTCTCTTGCTGATCAAGAATATATATACTTTATGGGGTCGGAAACGATCCCTTCTCTGCGTTACAAACATCTGACCAATTTTATAATACCCTCTGCAAGGGTATAAAAACGACAACCAAAAAGAGACCAATCCTCGTCTGGCTAACGAATTGGCAGCCTCTCTCTCTCTTCCTATGGGCTCCTCCTAGGAATCCGAATTCCACATCGACTCCGACTACGATTCTACCTCGATGTGGTGTAAATTTTTACACATATACGAATGTATAGGAAAAGGAAATCTCCTTCTTTTGCTTTTCACTAGTTGCCAAAAGCATTTTAGCGGTTCCGCTGCCTTCATCTCCTTCATCCCCCTTCATAACGCCAACGCCAAGCCGCTCGCTCGCCCCCATCACAATTCTCGTGTGCTGTTTGGCCGACAAAAACCGCAATTTGTGCAAAAATTATGAAACGAGACTTTGGGCAAACACAATCAACGCTTGAGTAAGTTTTTATGCATTTAAATTAGTGTGAGCATGGACAGACTATGACCATAGAGCTATGGCAGAAGGATACACAACACTCATACACACACACACACTCCCACACAGACTCGTCTTTTGGCTATAAGCGGATAAATGATGGAATGGTTGTCCGAAGTAGGCTAAAGGATTTGCCATAATTGAAATGTGTTTGGCATAATTATGTTATTCTTGCAGTAAAATCCCAACCTACAGCTAGTCACAATTTAGAAAATCAAATTCTGTGGATATCAAAAAATGTATCCAATCCAAATTAATCTAGTTAGGAATTAAGTAAATTAATTGTAAAAAAAAAAAGGAGAATATTGGAGTAATGAGATATCATATAGCAAACTAACAGAACAAAAGATCGAAAAAAACGTTTCCAACATCAAAATTATATAAATCTCTTGCCCATAAAAAATTTGGAATAAATAGAAATAATCAAAGAACTTTTACTGATTGAATCATACTACTTGATTAGTGTGGCTTAAACAATTGAAGCATAAGCTAATAAAAGCCAGAAGAATCCATTCGTTTTCCACCTTCTTCCCGCTGATCTCTCTGATACTACATTAAAGTATTGCTAATTCGAACGATCACTTTCCTATACCATTTCCTTTTTGCGAAAATTTGTTGTACATTTTCCTTTTAAATCGGTTTTAAAATTTTTTAATTATCCTAATGGTAAAAGCTTTTGGCACTGGATGCCGCAATTACTTATAACTTTGAATACTTTAAATAATATTTAATATTCAATCAAACTTTCGAATGAGCAGGGTAAAAGATAATATAGATTTTCAAAAATCAAATCATGATTTATTAAATTTTTCTCAGGACTTAATATAATTTTCAAAATAATCGAATAAAACATAGGTTTTCTAGAAAAATTTTAAACTTTTTCGTAAGTCAATAAACCGAAATGAAATGAAATGAATTCACATCCATTTGTATTCTAGTATACATTTTAGTTTAAAAGCAAACGAATTTCGCCCCAAAAACATAATCTTTAGCACCTCCATTAAACCGATGGTAGCAAAAGAAAAAAAAGAAAGAAAAAATCAAGCAAACAATGCAGAAACATTGAATAATGATCAATTGATGGCGCTAAACTTTGCCTACAGCAAAAGTGTATAAGGTAGATTTACCTTGTCTCCCATGCCAAGGAAAGTGGTGGCATTTTCCCACCGCTTTGACTGCTTTTGAAATTAAGTGGATTTCGCTGTGATAGGGACGGAGGGGCCTGGGCGATGACAGCAAAACTTCATAATAATCAATGTTGGAGTCGACAGATATATAATGCGATAATAAGTCAGCCATGACGACAAGCGGACGAGGATAAACACCTGGACGAAGGACGACGCTCCGGACTCGACTTCGACTGCGACTACTCTGACTTGATGTGGGTTGGCAGGCGGTGAAAAGTTTTTTTCCCTTCTTTCTTTCTTCTTCTTGGTTTTTTTCTTTTTCTCTCAGAGCTAAGCGCCTTAAAGAACGAAAATTGGTAATCGAGTGCGCTGCCCAGGCATTTAATAATAGAAAATATATTTGCATAATAATTACAATGAAATGGAAGAAAATTTTTTAATTAAATTGACTAAATGAAAATTTCAATAGCATGAAAAATTCGTTTAAAACTGCACAACAACAAAAAGAAAATACTTTGAAAATACGGTATAAATATATATGTCTATATATGTATATATATAATGTAAAACTATGCATATTATGAGAAGGAAATATACAAGGCAAAAAATGGCAAAAAAAAAACCAACCAGAAAAAGGAAGGAGTAAAAAACTTCGTGTGGGAGTTGGAAAATTGCCGCTTCGTCGATTCCAAGGAGTCAGCGGGAGTCAAGAGCAACGTCGGCATATGAACATACAAAATATTCCCCTACAAAGGAGTTGATTACACAAAGGAAAATTACGACGAATCATTTCCGCTGCTTGGCTGCTTACACGACCACGGCAAGTTCCCGCCCGCTCCTAACAGAGCAGAGAGAAAGAGAGAGAGTGAGAAAAAAGGAAGAATGAGCATGGGGGTGGTAAACGTTTGCAAAAACAAAGCCAAGCCCAAAGTCTACCCCTTTCCCTTTCTCTAGCTGGATTTCCCGCCTCCTAGAAATTCTGGTGAAAAATCACAAGTGAGATAGCACAAAACAAAAAAAAAAAAAGCCAGAGCCAGCGAGCCAGGTTGTTGTTGTTCCTGCTGTTGTTTCACTCAAAACTCAAAACTACTAACGAGCTACCAACGAGGCGTTAGCATTGCATTCTTTTAGGCGTCGAAAAGTGTGCAGGAATGACAGTTGAAAATTCTTCAACGTCATACTGAAAGATACAATTTCAATTTCTCGATTAGCTAGTAGCGTTAAAGCTATCGATAAATGTACGACAATCGATCATTCAATTTGCAGTCCATCTTTAAATTCGCTTTGTATTTTTTCTCAGTATTTGTGAACACTTTTTGAGTGGACTCAGAGAAGACTGATTTTAATGAAATAAAATTGAAAAGAGCTAAACATATTTTTTCCCTTCCCTTTTTGACATTATATATTTTTCATATATGTATTGAAATTCTTGAATTTCTTAAAGTATTTCGTTAGTCGTCTTGTCGTCGTTGACATGTGATGGGGACAACTTTCGTTTGGCTTTTGTTTTGTCGAGCCAACATAAATTATCTTTAATTGAAATTCTTTTCGCAAGTAGAACAAAAAATTAGCCACCAAAAAAAAGAGACAGGCAAGCGATGAAAGTTTTTCAAACTCATAAATTTTTCGGGTTTTTTTTTCGTTTATTTTTTTTTTTTTTGGTGTCAAGTCATGGCGGCACCCTCTAACCCACACATACTTATAGTCGACATCAAACTTGTAAACGTCAACGATCGTCTAATGTTTCCATGCGTCATAAATTTCATTGAAAAGCGCTTCCGTTGCGCCATTTTCCTTACGGGTCCTGTGCCTAGTTACACCTGCCTTTTGCCGTTGCCTTTAGCTTTGCCTTTTGCCTTTTGCATAAGGGGAAATGAATTGCTTTATGGCCACCGCAGTAGCAGACAGCGACCAGGACGAGAACGACTAAGGCTACGACTATATGTGGAAGAAACGGACGATGGAGTGGAAAGGCTTCTTCGCTTAAGAAATATGCAACTGTAAATCAACAGCAAAAAAGACAGAGAAAGAGACAAAGTGGTAGACACACACCAAGAGAGAGAGAGATAGAGAGAGCTAGAAAGATGGAGAGTGGAGGCAAATAGTTGTGGCAATGGCTTCTCCATTTTGTAGGCGTTTATAAGCTGTCGAAAGTAGTTAAGCGTTTTTCATAATTTATTTATGGCCCTTTGCTAGTGAATCACATTTAAGCATGTTTCATTTTAAGTGCCCAAGCCCCTATACCTTTCCCCCTCCACCCTCCCACCCCCTTTCTCTTCTCTCACACACACCCACACTCGTCCGCCTATCCATAAGTTTTATGGTCTAGGCGGGTAATAAAAGAGGATTAAGGTATATGTCTGAGTTTGTGTGGCATACTTTTCGGCCCCTTTGCCTTTGCCTATGCAAATTGGGTTCATAAAGTGTTTAAAGTGTGTAAACGAATGAATGAGTTTCAGAATAATCTGTAAGAGTTATCTCATCCTGATCTTTAATTCTACTATTTTCCTTGCAATTTTTCGGTTTTAAATTTTGCAAAAAAAGAAAAAAACAAAAACGAACAAAATATCCAAGTGCAACATTTCTTTATTTATTTCGACGCTTTGCCGCTTGATGCAGCAGACTCCTTCCCAAGCTTGAGAAACCAACGAAACGTGGCCTAGCAATTGAGCCATAGAAAGAGAGGTACATTGCAGAGAGGTGGGTCGGGGGCAGGGGGAGAGGTATATATAGGTAGGTTGCTGTATGTAAGGTAAAACGCCGACTTTGCTTTGTGCAGCAGCGCGTAAATCGGTTGCCAGCAGCAGGTGGAGAAAGTCAAGGAGCAGGGAGGACATGTACATACGAGCAAAGCATCGAATAAATTTTTAACTTTGCCAACACTTTTATGCCCTTCACATTTTCATTCGATCAAATGCTTATTTTATTTCTTAATTATCCATTGGTTTTCTAGATCTTTAATCAATTGATTTCATTTTTCTTATATTGATTTTCAACTAATACTAATTTTAAAACAAGGTCTTAATAAGAAGAAATAAGAAGTAAAAGATTTGGGTCTAAAACTATTTAATATAAAATTCAATATAAATTATTTTGTTAGCTTTTTAATGCCTTGAAACTATTTCCGAATAGCCCTGATCAAAGTTCAAAAAATTGTGTGGCAAACTGTTGAACATAATTGATATGCCTTTCGTTTTTGGTTTGGTGTTTTTTTTGGTGCAAAGCATGAAAATGCAATGTCTAGGCAGAGTAAAGTAAAGAATTTTATTTGTTTATAGCGAGAGAAGAAAAAGTGCAATCCAGCTGACGGTCTGAAAGGTGAAAACGGAGTCCTTTCTTTTCCATTCTATTCTCTTCCTTGGCAGGTGCAACATGGCTCATTGTCAATATGAGTGTGTGTGTGTGTGTGTGGCATAGAAAGTTTGCTCATGTGGGGGAGTCTCTTGGTGTATAACCATTGTCTGTCTGTAATCAGTTTGCCTAGCCGTAAATTGTGTAAAAAGTGAAAAGGATTTGTTGCGCATTTTATCCTGCAGGCAAATGCAAAAAGAATGGCTGAATATGTGTACATTTACACACACACACACATACAGACCCTTTAAACGGGAGTTTTAATGAAGTGCTTTAAAAGATTTGCCGTTTTGCCAGTTATATTACTGCTATCCTTAGTCAGTAAAAATCTAGAGCTAAAAACGTTTTTAAACCGCAGCCAAGTCCATAAATTTAGTTTATTTACAACTCACTGCTAACCTTTTTCGTTTTGGGTTTAACTTTCAATTGGCTGGCCAATATTTATTTACACTTTTTCATAATCTCCAATTTATATTTGTTTAACAATTTACACACACACACACACACACTCCCACACATTTGCTTTTATTTGCCAACACAAAGTGCCGATCATTCTCTAACCAAACATTCAGCCACCCATCCACTAAGCCACCCATTTACACCCTCTCACAAAATCTCTATCATTCTCTGGCTCTCTCTCTCTCTCTCTCTCTCTCTCTCTCTGTCGCTGTCTCTCTTGGTCTCAACTCAGCTCAGGCCATATAATTTAAAATGGCAAACTTTAAAATGTTTACCAAACGCTTCATCGTAGTTGTAACGTGGAATTTACGGGCCAGCAGCTAAACAAACACACGCACACACACACACACACACACGCATACATCCATATATTCACACACACACTAGGATAGAGGCAGCAACCAGTCTGTCTATGTGTGCGAGTCTTTTATTTGCGCTTAAACCTCGGCGCTGAAAAGCATGCTACTGTTTTTTTTTTTTTTTTGTATGTGTGTGTGTGTGTTGCAGTCTTTCTTTTCTTTCTTCCTCTCTCATCTGTTCTTGCTTTGCCTTTACAGGCGCGAAAAAGATATGAAAACCAAAATACAGAACCCGTAGAGTTCACCATTCGACAGTCAGTACTCTATCTCCCCTTCCCCTCACCCTCTATCTCTCTGTCTCTCTCTCTCTCCTGCGTTTTCTGTGTTTTATGCTCATTACTGTGGCAAATGCATTTTTTTCGCATTTGTATTTGTGTGTGTTTATTTTTTCTCTCTGGTTCTATGTGGCCGTTGGATTTTAATTAAAATTAATTACATTAAGTGCAGCGGGCAAATAACTGAGAAAAAGTAACCAAATGAACATAAAAAATAGAGACTTTGCCTAGTCTAGATTCTAGTTGGAGCTTTAATGCGCTTTAAGCGGTGGGGGTGAGCCCCCCTCTCCCTCTTTGCCATTTTCTTGGTATTCTCTGGTTGTATTTTTTTTTTTTTCATAATTTTTGACACACATGCTAAAGGCTAAATGGACTTTTATGCATCGCTTAATTTTTATAGCATGCTAAAAACCAGTCCATGGCCATGGGAATGTGTTGTTTGTTTGCTTAAATGAGCCGTTTGTGCCGGGATATGAGAGAATGCAGCCGCATTTTTTATGGGTCTGGATTCGGCGACCGTCTGTATATGTAGAGCAGAAAACAGAACAAACTAAATGAAAGCAAAAATCCAAACAACAGTATGAATATTTGTATTATAATTTTAATAGTGACCGACATTTTAGGCAATTAAAGCTGGCCTCAAATAAGCAAATTACTTTGATTTAAAGGATTGAAATTTGAATTTATTTAAAGCCAAATTTTTATCAAATTTTAATTTTAAATTAAATATGAATCATAATAATAAATACCTTCCTTTTTTTTTTTTCTTACACTTCATAAAATGTACAAAAAAGTTTGCTCAACTTCAGTGACAACACACACACAAGCAAAGAAGATAGAGAGGGAGAGAGAGAGAGAAGAAAATATATGAAAAATATGAGAAATTGTTCAAGTGTTGAGAACTAAATTCTCCACAAAAATGTTTCATCCCAAGCAGAAGTTTTACAAGCAGCAGTAGCAGCAGCATAATAAAATTTAACAATTGACAACATTTCTGTATTATGCTTTTCTCTTCTCCATTTTTTTTTTCTTCTTTTTTGTTGTCCAAAAAATATTTTTCTGAGCAATTAAATGTTGCCACTTGGCAGGCAAAAAAAAAAAACGAAAAAGTTGAACATAGAAAACTTTTCACAACAAAAAAAAATCGAAGGCAACCCTGCTTAAAGTCCTCCCCCTCAGCAGCAATCCTCCTTCAATCCCTCCAACAACATTCAACTCCAAAATGACAATAAAAATAAGCCAAGACCAAGGGAAGGGAATGGAAAAGATGGAGAAGGAGAAAGCAAAAAAACGAAAGAGAGAAACATTTTGTAATACCAGCGTAGAAAATCATAAATAAAACGCATGTAATCCACGATTGAGTGCTTAAGTTGATTTCCAATGGGGGAACGATAAGCAAGAGAAAGAGAAAGAGAGACAGAGAACGAGCAGTGAGAGAGAGAGTGAGAAAGAGAAAGCATTATTTACATTTGTGGTTGAGTTTTTCCCCTCCATATATCCGTGTGTATATATATTGAAAAGTCATCAATCATTTGGCCTCATAAAGTCAGCAGAGCAAAAAATTTGTCTGCAAAAAAGTTGTTTCAGCCTAAGTGTATGCAATGATTTTTTATGACTCAATTTTCCATCGACTACTTTAAGAGGGCACACAGTCTGGCACTTTAAGGTCAGTTTATGCAAAAGGAAATCAAAAAAAAATCACTGTTTGCAATACCCTTTAGAAGGCTGGGAAATTTGACAAAATGGAAGATTAAAAATAATATTTATATACTTCCTATGATATCGAAGGACATGATTTAGTCATAACTTCTTTCTTATATTAAAGTAGTCGCAATACAAAACTAACTTACTTGTTATCCAAATGCATATACCCTGAAATGGCAATGGGTAGTCTAAAAAACACCATCAAACAGACACTGAATAGATGGATGAATAGATAGAAACACAAGTCTCAAAGTCCAAGCACCAGCACAAGAGCAAAAGCAAAAGCAAAAAAAAAAAACACGCACAGGAGAAGCACACAAAGTTTACATAACATTAAACAGAGCGCACAATGGCCATCCTGGCAGATGGAGGCGGAGGCGGAGCCAAAGGAACCGGGCAGCAGCAGACTTTGTCCAAAGGGTGTGCGGAGGCGGAGTCTAAGTGCAGTCCAAAGAAAATTTGTTTAGACTTTTTGCCAAGTCAAACAAAACGAGTTGGCCGGCATAATGAAGCACACAAATGCACAAAAGGCACTCAAGGATCTCAGCAAAACAAAAAAAAAATAAAAAACCAAAAAAAGACCGGATACATTTTATAAATGTAAGAGACTTGTCTTTTGCCAGGTGGCAGGCAGGCTCGCAAAAAGGGACGAAAAAGAAACAAGTTCAAAAACAAGAAAACAAAAAAAAGAAAACCCAAATCTATGCCAAACCACACAGAAAAACTTAAGTGCTGAATTTTCACTTTCTTGTGAAAGAAACTTTTCTTAACGAATTATTTCATTAACCAACTTCAATTCAAGCAATAGTTTTACCCGCAAAGTTTTCTCAAAAGGTCTCCTTTTTTTTGTGGGTTATATCAGCAAAACTATACAGTAGGAGAAGTTCATAATGTCAACTTTTAAATACCCTTTAGCAAATTTAAAAATATTAGAGAAGAAAATTAGCTTTCGAATTTTGATATGAACATATTGAAGTATTCTTTTGAAGCAGATTTAATTCATATAAACTAGAATTCAGCTAGAATTTTTTAAAAGATTTTAAAAGACGTTCACGTCATGAAAGAAAATATAAAATTAATAACATTTGTTATTAAAAGAACAAAAACAAGGAGAGATAATTTTTATAAATAAAATATAGACTGCAGGTTACATAGAATCGTTTTTTTTCAGAAAAGAAACTAGTTCTTATAAATCACTCTTGATTGTAAATGTCAAGGGATTCTATTATTTAAAGGTATTTATGCTACAGGACATCCTAGTAAGCAAATAGCTATGCTAATCAGATTGACTTTGTTGGATTTCCCATTATTATTCATACCCTTTATCACCTATAGCACTGGATATATATGTTACAAGCTAATATTTAATAATTTATATAGTTTACTTAAGCATCTTTACCTTTTGCAATTCCCTTTTGGTCTACAGGCCCAATGCAATCATCATAATTAAAAGCTATAACTAACAATTTTTACTAGTGTGTCCCGGCAGTAAACATCATCATTATTATCGTCATGATGAATGTAGTCAAGATCTCTTTTTGAGCTGCTGCCTTGCCTGCTATCTTTCTGCCACTTGAGCACATTTTTTTTTTGTTGTTTTTCTCATCTTCTTCTCTCTCTCTCTTTCTGTTTGTTTAACTGCAACAGTGAAAAAGTATGAGAAGGAATGGTAAATGGGTAAAAGGGTGGGGAGGGGAAAAATGGCAAATGGAAAATGTAAGATTTTTGATGTGTACTTAAAAACTGAGCCCGCATCAGTTATCATCATAGTCATCATTGTCGGAGACGTTAGAGACGTTTGAAATGGCATCCAAGTAAACAAGACAGAAGACTCAAGTTTTGTTAGCGTTAGTTTTCTGTAAATTGCAGGTTGCAACATTTTCATTAAATTAAGTCAAATAACAAACAAAAGCGTCGAGGTAAACGGGGGCGGGAATAAACAATCAAGCTGCTTACCGTCAAGACAGTGGTAAACAGATGAAATAGGATCAAAATGGGGTTCCGGTGTGTGTGTGTGTGTGTGTGTGTGTGTGGGGGGGTAGACAATAAGTGCTGTAAACTAGGTAAGCATTAACAAAATTACAAGGTTGAAGTGAGTGAAGAATAGTACTCCGACGCACAGAAAACGACGAGAGAGAGTGAGATGAAACTTAAAACAAAGTGAGTTGCCTTAGAAATGTGGATTATTGGTATAATGCAATTACAACTGTTAACTGGTAGCTGGTAACTATTTAAATGTGCCTTTAAATGCTTTAAAAAAAACTTCATTTAATGTTCACTAGTCGTCCTGCATGACAGTTTAGACACAAACCTACCGCAGGCGTTAACTAGCCTGGACACAAACATGCAAACACAACACGAATAGTTCACACAGAAAGAGGGAGAGAGAGAGAGAGAGAGAGAGAGAGCGAATAAGAGTGAGAGGAAAACAGAGCTGAACTGAAGAGTTTATAAAATTAACATCGTCATGACATTCAAGCAGACAGGGACGCCTCCGTCATGCTCCTACGAAAAACATCCTTTGAGCTCGTCATCGTTGTCGTTGATGTCGCCTTTTTGCATTTGTATGGCTGGTCCTGCTTTTCCCTCTGATTTATGTATGTGTTTGTGTGCGGGTGTGTGTGTGTGTGTGTGTCTGTGTGGGTGGGCGAGTGAGTGTTTACGTCTCGTGTCGTGTTGGCATTTGTCGTTACAAACTTAATTAATGTTATGCTGAGCAGCCTCCTCCATCCTAGCTGTCTCTCCCTCTCGTCTCTCCCCCCCCAACTCATTCCAAGGCTCTTGACTTTTGTCAAGCTATGCAAAAATTTTTGCTCTAGGACACACTGTCAGTTTCAGCTGACGTTTGGTGTTTTCGACTCTGCACAGGATCTGCTCAGGCTTCTTCTTCTGGCACTGGTTTGCTGGTTATATTGAGAATAGTATGTTCCAAATGGCTAAATATAAACCTTAAAAAAGGATTAATTGTTAGTTCAAATTTTTTATAGATTTTTGTTGAAAAACAAACAAACTTCTAAAAAATCCAATGATATTTAAATTATCCTTTTGGACAGTAAAACTAAAGAAAAAGATTTGTTTTTCTTTTTGATTTTAATTGACCATAATTTTTAGAAGAATCAAATGCAAGCCGTTTAAAAAACAGAAAAAAATTCCCAAGGATCTGCCCACAATCTCAATTTAAGCTGAAAATGAATCGCAAATCTTGCAGTTATGGATGAGATATTTATTATAAACGTATTTAAAACCTAAAATAAATTATAGATGGGAAAACAATTCATGTTTAATAGTGATTTTTCATAGCTATCCTAATGGGCTTTCTGTATTATCTTAGTTGTTAAAAATGTTGCTTTTTTTTTTTGGTTCTTTTGCCAATGATCTATCTCATTGTACATTTTGCATTGTTTCTTACTTTCATTTCAGATCAATTTATCTAGTTTGCTGCATTAAATTCACCTTAACTAATTTGAAATGATGAGTTATCAGAAGGGTAAGTTCTCATATCTCTGTACATGACATTGACTAAAAATGGCTAACAAATTTTCGACCATTTATTCCTCCCGCCCCTTCCTTGGATATACAAATCGAAATACAAATCAAATCAAATTACTAGGCACATTTTCATTTCTCCAATCATTTCGGGTCAAATCAATTTATTTATGTCGAATACAATTCTCTGCACTCTATTTTTTATGGGCATTATAGTACGAAAATCTCTCAATTTACAGTAAATCAAGTAGAAAGAAAATGAACAGACAGAGGGAGAGAGAGAGAGAGAGAGGGCAAAAAAAAGGGCAACGGATTTACGCGGGTCATTCTCAAACAATTTGCTAGACGAAGACTACAAAAGATAAAAATGCGTTGAGGCATACAAAAAAATAGAAAAAAAGAAGCAAAATACGATACACAAGTTGCAATTGAGTGTGGAGGCAATGTAAAGACATGAAAAGGAAGAGGCTAAAAAAAAATAAGGGAGGATGGGGGGCAACTAACAAGCTTTTCATCTGATACAATCGAACAAAAGAATTTGAGAATTTGGCCAGTTTGCCTGCCGCTCGACTCCTGCCTAATGAGCTACCATGAATTGGCGATTTCTGTGGGCGCTTTGCCAACTAGTTTCAAAAATTAATTGCCACCATTTTGTTGTGTGCGCGCGTGTGTGTGTGTGTGTGTGTGTATGGACTACAGTGGCTCAGCGGCTTAGGCCGAGGCCATTTTTCGCCATTGCCGCCGTTCAATTAACTTGTGCGACAATCCAATCAAAAGTGTATTAAAGCCCCCAAACAACAACGAGGCTATTTTCATAGCACTACAGCGTCTGTCGATAACAGCAATTACATAAATGTTTTTATGGCAGGAGGGGGGGAAAAGGAGGAGGTGCGTTGACTGCGGCTGCAACATTGCCTATCGCAAAGTGCTCGAACCAAATGCGATTTAATGGTCCTCACACTCTCTCTCTCCCTTTGGTATCCTCTTTGTATGCCTACATCTACACACACACACACACACTACACACTAACCGTTTATACAGCAGCTGCTGCTGCTGCACTACATTGTGAGAATTTTTCAACAAAAATATTTTTGTTACGCCGCTGGTAGAGACTTTGCAATTAAGGCATAAATTCATATTAACACGCATACGACATGTTGTACGGCATGGAAAAATGAATTGACATTGACTAGAGAGAGCGAGAGAGAGATGAGATTGCAATTTGCTGTGTGACAATTTCTGTGATTTTTTTCTGTTTAACAAAAATGGTTTTTTTCCTCTTTATTTTTTTTGTTTTTTAGAAAAGCATTGTTCGATATCTCATTAAGCTCATAAAATTGATTTTTTCTAATTTTTCTCGTATACGATATTGTCTTTCATTTATTAGTTTTATTTCCGATGAATATTTAATAACTACTACCATAAAAATATACTTCAAAGGAAACATAATATCAAGAAACAAAAACATAAATCAAAATCACATCAATTTTTAATCCAACTTATATCTACATATAGTAGATTAAAGAGAAATGTTCATAAATAGAATATTTAGAATTTACTTCAAAAGTTTGTGTGCAGCTTCCTCTTTGGCTTCGTCCATTAACTTTTGCTAATAAATATTAATATTAAAGTGATCTAATCATCATCCCAAAGTATAACAAAATAAGATACAAACTAAGCAGATTACTTATTATAGTTAAGGATTTATATTTGAGGAAATAACATAATATATATTTTTTACTTCAGGTTATTCGCTCATTTTCTATTAACACTTTGCTACTGTTTGGCTTAGGCCAATAAACATATTTTGGGCAACAACTTGAGCCTTTTATCTAATTTTTTTATCCACTTGTATTATTTAATAAAAATGCCTCAATTGGTTCTACTAGAGAGAAAGAGAGAGAGAATGAGGCAAGTCAAGTTATTTCTAAATCGAAAAGAAAAGAAAAGTAAAATTATACCCCTAAATTCCAGGCAATCACAATTTTTATTTATCCCAACGATATAAACGCCTACCCAGCCAGCCACGCCTTGTCTCCGATTGGAGACACGTGCGTTGGCCCCTCGACACGAACTACATAAATAAACGGGGCAACCCCTCGCTCGCTCCACTCTACCGCTTTTCACGTATGACTGGTAAACTTTTCCAATTTTCCCCTTTTTATCGTAAATTACGCACAATTCAATATTTGGCCTTTTTACTGTCTTTACTTCTGTCTCTCTGTTTGTATATGTGTGTGAGTGTGTCCCTGGCATTGTCTGCCCTTTTTTTCTGCCTGACTAGCTACAAGGAGAAGAGGTTCGATGGGGTTGCCAGGACTCTGGCGAAAAGAAGGAGCGAAGGGGAGCGGAGTCATGTGTGGTGGAGTCTGCAATTTCTCTTGTGTTGTGCCTTGTTTTTGCTATTTTGCTATTTTTTGTGTGTCTCTTTATCGTAAATAAGAAATCTCATACGTGCGTAGGCCTTTCCCTAACCATTCACTCTTCCCTCCTCCCTTCTCCTGCTGTTTAAGCCAATTCATTTGCCTTATGAATGAACTAAAAGTTAGTTTTACTTTTGTTTCTTCTTTTTCTTACTAAAACAGAAAGGGAATCTCTCTAATCGAAATTGGTTTCGGCTCACAAGTGTAATGATTGTTTTTCTATGCGTTTTTGGTAATTTATTTAGCATTATTTATATTGCCAAAGCATGAGAACAAAAGAGATAGATGGAGAGTAGAAGAAATTCTATTGTTTATTGTGGTAGAGAAAGGAATTTAGTTAGTGAAAGTTATTTTGCTTCTTGAAAGGGCTGGGTCGGCTATTTTTTTCTGTTTTGAAAAGTATTTGGGGGATTAGAAAAGTTTTGGTCCATTTTTTTTTTTGTGTTTGTTGTAAATAATGTAAATGTTGCTTGATAGAGGATTAAAGTTTGTTAAGTTAATTGAAATTTGATCAAAAAGAAGTTGCAAGTTAAAGTTAAATTGAATCTAATATCTAATCAGATCGGATTTCGAATCTCAACGAATCTTTCATCCATGGGAAATCAAAAATTAGAATGCAAAATTAACTAAATCAAGCTGATGTAAATAAAACCTTTTTAAATATTAATTAATTATTAATAAAAATATTATTTCCATCTCTTGATATAAATTTTTATTCAATTAAGTGTGGAATTACAGTTTTTAATCAATTACAGAATAAAATTAATTACAATGAATTTTTTTTATAGTCATTTTTGTAGCTGATCATTCGTTTCGTTCGAAAAGGATCCACGAATTAACTCATTTACTCAATTAAATATTTATTTGTCCTATCAGATCCTTGTTTTGACCCGATCCCTTTAACTTTTCTTTAACTAAAATTCGATTCTTTTATGTGGATGCAAAAAAAAAATTGGTATAAAGATTGTTTTGTTGCTGGCTGCATACAAAATCAGTGCATGACAACGACCTCAACACGTAGTCATCGTCCCTCTCACTCTCTAGCTATCTGTCTCTTTTCTACATCTCATGGCCAGACCAAATATAGACAGCCTATCTGTGTTTCTGTGTGTACGAGAGTGCGCCCAATTGTATGCAACGGCTTTTGTGTCAAAATTTTTATGCCGTGCATGGCACGCAAACGTGTGTGCTCGACAAAAAAAAAGCCATACGAGAGCATACGAGTAAAGAAGGAAAAACTACACACTGCAATGACAGGGGTAGTAAATTGAAAGACCGAAGAAGACACACACACACCAACACACACAGATACAAATGGGTGGACGAGACGAGAGCAAACTGATTCAATTAAATCAGTCCAATTGAAGCAAACTGACGAAATGTGTGAGTTTGTGTGCATGGAATATTTTAAGCTAACCGAGCCCCATGGATACAGGAATATATTTACTGCAGTCTGCCTGCCCCACTCCCCCACTCACACTGCCACCACCCCGCTCCATCTACTATATGATGTTTAAATTTAAGCTTAAAGAACGAACAAGAACTGTTTTGATTAAAAACTTCATCATTATCCCTGGCCAAATGTTGCCCATAAAAACAGCAACAAAAAGAAAACACCAACAATTACACACACACACATACACATGCATACATAAAATATCGATATAAACAAAAAGGAAAAAAAAAAAAAACAACAACCTTTTACTCCTCCAGTCGCATTGCATTTTATACAAATAACTGCACATTTTGTTTGCGCAACACTTGCGCAACATTTTTTAAATGTCTCGACACTTTTTGCCACATGTTCGAAATCAGCGAACCGACCAGCAATAATAACAACAACAACAACAACAGCAAAAGCAACACCAACACCAACAAGAACAAGTACAAAACTCAATCCCAAACCCAATCGCCCAGTTCTGACTTTTGTCGCGTATCGTATTAATATCTCAATTTATAGCAATTTATAAAAATATGAAAAACGAACGACAAAAACCAAAATATGCATGCGAACTGGTCGGAAGACTGCAAATAAAATTTAAATTTTTTTTTGGTTGTTGGTTTTTTTTTCCTGTTCGTTTATTATTGTCGCCAGTTGGTAAGGCTAACGAAGCCAATGGGGAAACGACCGGACTGAATCTGAACTGGAGTGGAGTGGACTACTAGCGGATGTTGCCGCAATTGCATAGCTACGATTTTTACCATTTAAATGCCCATTTTGATACACATCGATTTGTATTTTATGTTTGTGTAGACTTTAAATATTTCATTCATTAAGCCAAAAGGCTCAAGCAAAAGAAGATATTAGAAACAGAAACATATTGAAATACTATATGTTGTGACGAAACAATAGATGCTCATATAATTTAATGAAGTAACTTGATTTTTTGGTAACTGAAACTAAAGGGAAACTTAAAGTACATGGTACATTGTATCCATATAATTTGTCTCTAATTTCTGTAATAAATTTTAAAAGTATTTTAACATAAAATATGAAATTCTTCTATTTCCTTTATTTGACTTCTCTTGGTCCACTGTGCACTCTCCTCCACCCACCACTCCACTTACCAAAAACGAACGCCTTCTGTGTGTCCGTATTAGAGGGAAAACTTTTTAGCACTAAAGCAGCATTTTCCTCTGTGTGAAAATCACTCAAAATTGTGTTTAACTAAGCGTAAAAATTATAAGCAAATTAATTTGCAAAATCACAACAGCAACAGCAAGCAAGCAAGCAACAACTACAACAACAACAACAATAGTTGACTGGTTTTGCTGCACAAAACTTTTATGAAACAATCAGGAAAAAGGCAGCAGCAGTAGAAGCAGAGGCAACAGCAGTCCTGACACTCCTCCAACTCTGGTTAGGTCCGTTGGGAGACGAGCGGCCTTCTTGGGGCTCAAAACATTTGACGCGCAACCAAACGAAAGGACGGAGGTGTGGATAGACCAAAAGCAGTAGGATGAGTGGCACGGGACGGTGGTTAGAGGGAGGCTCTAGGAGATGGAAAATAACCGACAATTTATCTGCATAAAAGCGCAGTGTGCAACTTTGACGTCAGAGAGCCTTGATGTGGATTGATGTTTGAGGGCGTGAGACAACCGGAAAAAACTTTGCAACCATTTACGAGAAAATTTATTCGTACACAAATTAAAGATAAAATGCACAAAAATTGCCAAAAATAATACAAGAAAAAACACAAAAAAACATGCCAGCAATGAAAGAAACGATCTTATTCAATCTCAAAAGTGGTCAGAAATGTAGAAATGGAGAATTGTAAGACTAAAATTCAATGTTCAACCGTTTCTAAGTATCTCATCCCTCCAAGAACAAAGTCAATAGCTCATTAAAACTCTCAAGGATAATAATAATTCAAGAGCCAAATAACAACCACACACACACACATACACACACACATACACACACACAGAGAGCGACAGAGAGAGTGAGTGAGTGAGGTTGTGGCATCTTCTCGCGGACCACCACATAACCCCGAAAATGATAGACATTTATTTGTGTCCATAATTAAGCACAGACAATGCGCCACGCCTTCCAACCCATCAAGCATACATACATAACCATCCTATATCCTTCGCATACAAGCATCCCCAATTGGATTCTGCCCCCTTTTGTTAAATATTTCTTTGGCTGCCTTGGCAACAATTTACAACAAAATGCAAATGGTTGCCCAGCCGCAGCAGCATTGCATAAATTTTTGAAAATTTTTCATGCCTCAGGCGTCACATGTGACTTTCGAAATGAATTCCACTTTCAACATTCCCCCCCCATCCCTCATATTTGTTGATTTTTGTAAATTGAAAGACAACAATTGTTAAGCATACTTTTTTCCCCTTGCCCCCTTTGGAAAATATTTTCAAGTAACAATTAAAAAATGTTACCCTCTCTCAGCTGACCAAAGTTTTCCCTTTTTCATTTTCAATCTCGTTTTTTTTTTTTTTTTTTTTGTGTGTCATTCAACACTCTTTTGTGTTGTAGGCAAATTAATGATGGCCTTGAGTTGTGTCTTGAGGTCCTTTTAAAGACCTAGACCGTCGGCCGTTTTCCCATTTTCATTTATTTTTGTTAATAAAATGTTGTTGTTTCTAAGTTTTAATTGTACTTGTCATTTTTGTCAAAGGGACGGGGAATTGCTTGAAATAGCCATTAAGTCATTGAAATATTAGTGAAGAATTGCAGATTGGAGCAGTTGGTTGGTTGGTTGAGTGATTGGGTTGGGTTGGATGGCTGAATGGTGGTTGTTAGTGAAAGGAAAATAATGAGAATGAAATTCGTGACTTCTGAAAAGTTTCAACTAAATGATTGAATTGGGAATGTTTCATGCAAAGCTTTTAATTGACATCTATATCAGCAGTTTCTCACGTTGGGCGCCCCAATTTGAAAGGCAGGAGTATTTTAACAATTTTAATTTATGATTTGATTTGATGTTGTAAAATTCTAGTATCAAATTAAATTTATTCTACTGGCTTCAGAGTGAAATATTTTATTGTTCGGTTTGTTTAAATAAGTTCAAGTTAGGGTTCCGATAATCTATGTGTATCTGAAAAAGATATAGCCCCACGTTGGGCGCCAATTCTAAAATATTACACCTTTACATTAGGTTAGAAAAATTCAACTGAAAGTATGAATAATATAGCCTATTTTTGGGCATCAAAATGTTATATTACCCTCACCAAAAATGCTTACAGATTCTACTTAGTATTAAGAAACTCAATTAGAAACATGAATTTTCAGACTTAACTTCAACCAACTGATGGATTTTCCTTTAATTAAGACAAAATTTTATATAGACACTAATGGTGAAATGAACTGAATGATGGATCTAATATAAACTATACACTGTTTGCCTTAAAACCATTCACTCTGGCTCGAAAAGTCGCGATTAATCTAGCTCAATTGTTGCCTTGACTCCACTAACCCGTCACATTTATCATTGCACTTTCACCCTCTTGTGCAGTGCACCAACCCTCCTCATTAACGCCCCAATAATTAAACTCAATTAATGACCAAATGACCAGTCAAGCAGGCTTGCACAGTGAGAACACATCAAAGACGACACGAAAATCAAAGCGACAGAGAAACTGACTCAATCCCACTGGCTAACCCCCACCAAACGAAACTTGGGAGCAACAAAAATTGTAGATTTCGAAGACGCCCACCCGCTAACAAGTTCATTTGTCTTTGTTAAGTCCCTGCCAACAAAACTCCTGTCGTAAAACAAACTCCTTTTTCTGCGTAAGAGAGAGAGAGAGAGAGAACCAAAAAAAAAAAAAGGGACCGACTTTAGCTCAAACCACACGCTGTGTGGTGCTTATCTTGACAGCAAACATTTACAAAAATACGAAATACACGTCTTTATCGCAACCAAACAAGGCACTTTTTCCAATTTTCCCTTCAAGTTTCCCCATCTGTAGTCTGTACAGTTACTGATTTCCTTGCCACCGTCGCCGTCGCTGTTGCCGTTGCCCCGCACCCTCAGTTTGAGTATCTGGCTTTTTAAATACTCCGGAGGTAGATTAATCATTGCCCCATTCATTCGGGTTGCCACTACCTGGGCTCTTGAGGAGCAACTTCCACCAAATCCAATTATAATTGCGCTTATCAAAAATAAGTTTTCGATACTTGCTCCTCTTGGAGTTTTTCTTTTGCACACACACACACACACACACCAATATACGTATACCCGTCTCTTCCAATTTCGCCAATATGGCAATTTAATCCATACAATCAGTTTAAGGCATCGCCATTTATCTCCCTCTCCTTCTCTCTCTCTCTCTCTCTCTCTTTGGGGTGGGAATTGTATTCCCATTTTCCTGTTTTCTCCTTGTGGTTTTTCCATTCGTTGTCAATTACTTACCTCAAGTTTAATTGAAGGTGAAATTGCGTCAGTGGCTAGGAAGAAAGTTGCGAAAGATGATATGGATACAATATATGGATATATCATTTGGGTGGATTAGATACGAGATACTAAATAGTTGGCAAGTGACTACTTCAATTTCGAGATACACACTCGTAAAGAGATTATAGAAATTATGGCATAAGAAGTCTTTGCGAAAACTTCTTTTATTTCTACTAAAGTTACTTCAAGATCAATAAGCATTTCAAATAAAGTCTGAAATTTTAGGTCATCAGGTTTCCAATTACCAACCAATTGAACAGGACAAGAGTATTGAATATTTTGAATTATGTACCAGGAGAAATTGATCAAATTAAATAAATTGTTTTGCATTTTATTAATTAAGAATTGAAGTTTACAAACATTCAAAGATAATCTAGAGTTTTCGTTTCATTTTGTCCGAAATATGATTCAAAAGTGTGAACAATAAATACATTTTAGAACAATAAATAAAAAACACCAAAGATTTTTTTCAATATGCTAGAAATGTTCAATAAATGTTGCATGTAAATTTTGTGACAATAATAATATTCTACAAAAAATTAAAATAGTCTTTTCACTGTAAACGATTATGCTAAAGAAAGAAAATGGATTAAAATATATATATATATTATGTATTATATATTCAAATATATATATGTATATATATGTAGATGTGTGTTTATTGTTTAATGATGAATATTGTTGTTTAATTAACTTCAAATCGTTTGCATAGTAACAAGTTGAATTGAGTATTCAGGAATTTTACGAAAGAGCACTAGTTTATCCAGCTATCTAAGTGACTTGTCATACTTGTAGGACAATTGTATTACGTTTCATTACGAATAGTAGTATCATTTGTATGCAATAGATCATCATGAATAGATGCCTCGTGCTGACAATTTGGCGACTGATAAGGATAATTGGCATTTTCCTCAGTGTGCAAAAGTGTCTTACAGACAGACAAGCGACCCCTGTTTAATTACACTTAAAATATACATCCGGACTTAGTGGGAGCAGCAGTATCAACATCAACATCCACATCCACATTCATCCCTCAATCACAAAGCAATGGCAATGGCAAAATGTCTCGCACTTTTCATTTCATTTTGAAGGGAAAAATAATAAATTTTCTCTTAAAATTCATTTCATTAAACATTTTCCATGAGCTATCTAGCTAGCTAGCTGTAAGGACAAAAGAAGACCGAGCCATAGCACGGAAGTCTTTTGTTTATGCCCCACCCATGCCTCTTCTTTACTCTCTTCCACTGCCGGATGACTCCTGCGCGCCATTCTCCGGACTCAAGCAAATTAAGCAAGCTGACAATTTTCTCTGCTCTAAACTGTATAACAACTTAATGAGCCTGCATAACTTTACCAAGGACCTTCCCCCAATTTCAGCAACACAGTGCGAGTAACAGATAGAAAGGGGCGGGGCGGGGCTACAACAAGAACAACAACAACAACAGCAAAAAAAAAAATAAAACGCACGTAAACTTGGCCTGAAGGCAGTTCTGTACGAGAACGAAAGAACGAACGGTGGCAAAAGTCATTATTCACTGTACTAGCGGCAAGTTCCCTTCCTTTTTCACTTCCGTTCTACTGCTAAAAAATAATCAACTTTTACACGACTGTCACACGTTCCTACGCCAGCCGCCGCTCTTGCCACTACCTTCTCTGGTGGCAAGTTTGGGGCTAAAAGTTTGAGGCCCCAGCAAGGAGACAACTTCCGTGTTGCCTTCGGGGTATCCACAAATGTTGCATATGGTGTGATGTCCTGACCAAAAAAAAAAAAAAGAACTTAGAATGTAAAAAACCAGTGTCCCTGGCCAAAGCTTCCCTTACAAATGACGCATTAATGAAGTGATTTTTGCTTACACTCAGCGAAAACTAAGCGACTAAGCTGATCATTTAAACTCACTGCAATAAGCTGCGAAATGGAATTCATTTCAGTTACTTCCTCTTGCCTCTTGTATTCAATAACTTACCGAACTATTTCTATATCATTTAGATACATTTTAGATATATCTAAATTTCACCTACTTTAACCATTTTTTCTCGAATCTTATCTAATCTAAACCCAATTTCTTCTGATCTAAACTTTTTATATCTTTTAACTAAATGTTGCTCCTTGTTATTCCTTCAAAATCTAATGTACCATAAATTTATTTAAAATTCGAGAGAATTTCTTTTTGAGTATGACTAAGAAAGGATCAACGATCGATGTATTCCCATTGCTTATAGAGTCCATGAAAGTATCTCAGAGCAAACCAAAGATTTTTCTATAGCTTTTATAAACAGAAGACCCCTTTAAAATCCGATGAAGAATTATGCTTTTTTAATGACTCTCTTTTAAGTGCTGTCATTGTAGTTAAGTGAGCTTTTGTCTCAGTGTAAAACTTGGAGGATGGAGGAGAATGGCGACATTTGAATTTTTGGATTTTCTTTATTTTTCTCCCTCTGCCATCATTTTGAACGCGAATGCTCAACGCTCATTAACTTCCGCTTGAAGCCTCAGTTTTCCCATTCTTCCCCTATAGACATCTCTCTCTCCTCTCCTGCTCTCCCGCTGTGTGTGTGTAGAATTTTCCTGTTTGTTGCTTTATGCAAATGTTTTTCTTGTTATTATTGCTTGCCCGCGATTGTTGTTGTTGTTTCTTGGTTTTATAGAAAAACACGCAAAGTAAACAAACTTTGAGCTCTTGGATTTTATGCTCTTAATATACAAATATATGTGAGGGTGGGAGAGAGACAGAGACAGAGAATGAAGTTTCCTCTTTGGCCTCTGTGTGTGTTTGTTTATATATTTTAATTACGCATCTCTGATTGAGAACAATTTTGGCGGAAAGCGTTGACATTTTGTGACACAGCTGCCGGCATCTCGTCCTTATAAACAGCGAGCGAGAGAGGGGAGAGTAGAAGAGGTAGAGGGTGAAAGTGAGGTCCTTCTTTCAGTTATTAAAGTGCAAGAATTCTGACATTGGCGAAAAGAATCAACATCAAATGTTACGGCTAATTGCCTAATATGGGGCCACACATTTGTGTTATGTGACGATATTAACATTTCCAAGTGCCCAATCAACATTTTCATAAATAAATTTCCATCTCAATGCATATAAGAAGGAAAAAATCTGAAATTATATATACCCCACCCCACTCCACTCCACTCGACTCCATTCCACTCCACTCCACCATTCAATAAAAAGACGCAGCTTAGTGTTTTGTTGTATATTGAATTTCATATTTCTCTGTGTGGCAACATGTTGACTTGACAGCACAATTGACACCCTTTTTTGTCATTCAAATATTTGACACTACCCTCAGAATTCTACGGGGGCGGCCCCCTTTCCTTTCCTTTCCCTCCTCTAAGGGTAATTTCCATAAATTCTAAGAAGAAAAAAAAAACCTACAGGGTTGGGGGTGTGCCCATTTTTGGCACTTTTGCAATTTTGAATGCCCTTGCCAATTTGCAATCTCAGATAATGATGATATTCTTTAAGCTGATGGATTGATAAATGATTGCCATGACTTCAGATCGTTATAATTATCGCTCGTTCATATAACTATGAAAAATTGCTATTAAATTTTGTAATATTCCTTTGAAAGTCATCAACACTTTTCTAATACTATGTTTCTCTAACAAATCTCACATTTGTTTCCAATAATTTGCTGCCAAAAACGTTCTAAATAAGCGAAATCAGAAAATATTCATAACATGCTGAAAATACTTGAAAAATACTTGAACACTCTATGGATAATTCGGCTAATTGTCTATATACTTAATGTCCTGCTGTCCTAAAGATACATAGTAAATGTACCTTGCTTGTAAGTGTATCTAAAAAAAAAAAAAGAATAAACGACAAGAAAATGCAAAATTTGATTATATATCGTTTTTTTGAATGCTCCCTTGTCGCCTTTTACGTTTTCTTCTTATTTTATTGTTCGTTTTCTTGTTTTCTGTTGTTGGTTGTGTGTGTTTGTGTGTGTGTACATGTTTGGCAATCAATAAATCGATCAAATCGGCCAAAAGTCATTAACATAAATTTCACATTTTGCAAATTCCGCAGACAATTAACAATCTCATCTCGCTGACTTCGATAGGTTGGCTGGATGGTTGGCTGGTTGGTCGGTTGGTTGGCTACCATAATCCACTCAACGTCCAACAACAAATTGCCAATCGTTTTAAATTGTAAATAATAAATTTTGATGGCATTAAATGTTATTAAGCTCATATATTTATTGTTATGGCCCGACGGACGAAA
Organism: Drosophila sp. 14030-0761.01; assembly: GCA_018150735.1. Lineage (NCBI taxonomy): Eukaryota > Metazoa > Arthropoda > Insecta > Diptera > Drosophilidae > Drosophila > Drosophila sp. 14030-0761.01. Next base: position 17,259,993 of record JAECWO010000001.1, on the reverse strand, counting down.
GGTCTCACTCACTCTCTCTCTTTCTCTGCCTGTGATAATTGTGTGCGCTTAATTAAATTTTCATGCAGGTGTAATAAAATGATTTTCGCCCCTGACATCTAATTAGATTTGCATTCTGTTCTGTCAGTCGTTCAAAAAAATAAAAAAAACGAAAAAAAAAGACCACCCTAAGGCTATAATTATGGGAGGAATTTTAATAAAGCAATTGAATGGAAATGATGAGATAATTTTAAAGGTTTGCAACACACACACAGACACAGAGAACGCTTCAATAAATGGCAATCGTTTGCAATCAAATTATCTAATTTTAATAATAATCATAATCATTCTCTTTCGAAACTTTATAAATATTTGTGTACATGTCAATCCCAGGAATGCATTTTGCCAGGTGTTGGCAATTTGTTCATCTTATTAGCTTCACCTTTCTTTTTCGTTGCTTCATCTTTTTTTGCTGGTTTTTGTGGTGATGATGGTTTTGGTGGAGTTCCAGCAGCAGCAGGAGGAGCAGCAGCAGGAGCAGCACCAGCAGCAGGAGCAGCTTTAGCCGCCTTAGCTTTAGCCTTAGCATCCTCCTTGGCCTTCGCTTTGGCTGCAATTTGACGCTTCTGCTCGGCAATCAGATCAATGGGTGGCTTAACCAAGCGACGTGGATCCCTCGTATAGTAATAGACTTGATGTAGATTACGTGGCGGACCATCGGGTATCTCTGGCTTTGGTTGAGTCCTTGGCGCCATGGTATCGGCATAGCGATTATTCGTTTTGTGCTCGCGACCCAAGAGAAAGTTACGTAAACGATATAAAAACGGTGCCAGATCACGATGCTTGGGATTTGGAGGCATTTTGCTGAACGGTTTTCGTTTTCTTGTGTTTTTTGTTGGGTTTGTAAAGTAAATTTTGTCTAAAGTTTTTGTTTTGTTTTGTTGACAACAATTTTTTCAAAGTTAAGTTGTTGGTAAAAGTGAATCAATTGGAAACTTTTGATCACTCAGTTGATTGATTAAACTACTTGACTTCATAATATAAATATTTAATAATTCTCTTAAGCGGAAAAAGAGAAACAACTCAAATATTTCAATCAATTGAACTGTATGGCACACACTTCCGACGCTCTTGCTGCTGTTGCTTCCACACGACTTCATGCAACAGTTGCTGTATCAAATTTTGAGTAGTTCACCCTGCCAAACGACCACCACCACCCCCGTTTTTCTTACAAGAGTCAATTCAATAAGCGTCAATCTCTGTAGCACTCGTTTTCTGAAAAGTTGTGTGTGCGTCTGTCCGTCTGTCTGTTGCTCGGCTGTCAATCAATTTGGCAACTAAATCTGCCATCGATGAATTTCAATTATTACCACAGAAAGGCGCGCGAATGGGCGACGGCAAATCTTCTGCCAACTTGACCAATAATGAAATTTCTTCTTCTCTTATTTTTTTTTTTTTTTTTGTTTTGTGCAATATCATCGAAAAGTCGATGAATTTGGCATTAATGAAAACACTTCAATTTCCGATGCCAATCAGTGACAGAAACTGAAGAGACGCAACAAAACGAAGCGTAAAGATCTAGTTACTCCGCCTATTGCTTGCTTTTTGTTTTTTTGCTGGGCAAAAGAGTGACAGGAGCACGCTCCGAGGTTTACTGTACTGACAAAAGTACATACTTACACATATATGGCACGTTTTGTTTTTGACGCCCTCGCATTTGGCGAAAAAGCTGTCACTTTGACAGCAGCCAAACACATTTGGCCGGAAATGCCTGTGAAGGAGATGTTAATCAGAGAGCACTGCGAAAGAGAAAGTGACTGAGACGTCACTCTACCTCACTCTCTCTCCCGCTCTCTCTCTGCAATTTTTGGAACTCTGCTCACATTTCATCAGATAAGCAGCTTGTCGAGATTTACGAAATCGAGCTGATTATGTCTTATGCTGCTGCGACTGCGAGACGCGTGTCAAAGGGTGACCCCGTCGTTTGTGAGCTGTTTCAATGTGTTTACCTTTTGGCTTGGCCCAGAGGGGGTTGTGTTTCGTTGGTTTCCGCATAACCTTGTTCAATCCCTTGCTTAACAAGCTGCATTTTCCTTTTTCCCGACTATGGGAAATGCATAAATCAGCTTGACTTCGTCCCCTACCCCATCCACTTCACTCTCTCTCTCTCTCTCTCTTCCACTCTCTTTCTCAATTTGATTATAATTTACGGACGCGCATGCTGAAAAGCGTTTGCCCGATAAGCTAAATATCAGGTTAACATTTTGGATTTGGAACAAAAAAAAAAACGGGAAATTGATTTTATGTGTGAGAAACGAAAACGGGTAGAAAAAAAAGTGCAAACTTCTACCAGGAAACAAGATAACACGAAGAAGGGCTGTCAAAATCAAATGGGCGGTGCAATTGCTGGGATTACAATGGGGATAAGAAAAGGTTCAGGAAACACCAAGATTACCAAAACATATTTCCATTGGAGTTATCTATGGGAATAAATGGATGAGCGATTAAACTCAATTTAATGTGATATGCTTCAATTGTTATCTGAAAAATAAGTTCTTAAAGATGAATTAACAGTTTGTGGGATCTTTATGAAATTTCTTAGTATTATCCTTTTGGAAATTAAAGATTAAAACAAAAATGTTGATGGGAAAGAAGTATGTCTAATTCGTATGATTTTCATCTTTTTATCTTTTATTGTTCCGATATTTGTTTTTTCTCATTTATCTCTTGGCTTTCCATTACTCTTAATATTTACTTGTATTGGAATTATCAGGACATTTTAAGAAAGCTTTTTAATTTTTATAAATCAATTGTTTTTTTTTTGTTTTGGTTGGATGTTTTTTACTTTAGCTTAATTAAAAGTCCTTAAAGACTGACTTGATTCTTATTTAAATCACCGAAGAACAACATGAATAGACAATTATTTATACTTAATTTCAATTAATTTAAAGCATAGCATATTTTTGGTAACCTTCACTTATTTGTTTTTCTGCATTTATTTGCACAATATCTTTTGGGTGACCCATTTGTTGTTGTGGCAAGTCAGTCAACTCAGCTCCCTCTCTCTCTCTCTCTCTCTCTGCTCAAGTGGTTATCCCTATACCAGAGCCGGCCACGCATAGCCCCCGGGGGCCGAAGTCAAAACGCGAAACTCATGTATACGAGCCGAGCGCTTGCCGAAGCCACTACAAAAAATATTTGAGAACGTGAAAACAGAATTAGTCTCTCACAGCATTTCGATCCGAGCACTTCTGTGTCGCTCTGCTGAGAGGCTGCACATGAAAAAATGGATCCTTGCTTTGTTTTCTCTTTCTTTCTCTTGCATTTAATCGTGGACTGCGCTGGTTGTCTTCATTGCGGCGAAATTTGTTCACTTTTTATTTTGCGCAGTGTAAAGCAACATTAAAATGCACAAATACAATGATACTTTTTGTGGGCTCTCTTTGTGGCCGGCTCTGCCCTATACACATTCTTACACCCAACATTCAGATCGACCCGAGGTCCTACCTGCCTCATCCTAAGCATTGGGTCTGCTAATTTCACAGCTAACTTAAGTGGCCAACAGAGAACTTGACAGTCATTTAATAAAATTTCATTTCCCACCATCAAGTTGCTATATACATATATAGCAAAAGTCTCGACTTCAATTTTTGATGCGTAACAAAATTTTATGAAATACTTACTTGACGAAACAGACAGACAGAAACTGTCAGAGAGACTGAGATAGAAATAGATATGGACATGGACATGGAGAGTTGGAGATGTGGAGATGGAGAGCAAATTTTATGTTTGGATGGGCTATAAAATTTTAGCGCTAGCAAAAGTCTCTACTGAGCTGCTAGCGGTTTGTCTTCCATCTTGTCCCCTGGCTCGCCTTTGGCTAATAATACCCAAGCATTTACACCTTTATGGGGTGTACTTAGAAGCGTTTATTTATGCTAATGGGCAATGGGAGCAAATAGACGAGGCGGCGGCGGCGGCGGTGGCGGGTTGAATGGGCGTGGCACACGCTTGACGGAGATTCCACTAATACTACCCCGAAGCACTGTAAAAGCATAACAACAACAACAGCAAACAGGAAGAACAAGGGATAGTTGAAGCTTAAGATTTTTAGCAGGTAAACTTTGTAGCATGTACTTTGGATTTTCATCTTTGCTTCCCCGCATCTCTATCTCCATCTCCATATCCATTTCCATTTTCTTCTTGTTGGTTCGTTCATCTGTTTACATAGAATTTCATCACACAAGACGAAGAAAACTTCGAGGTTCACCCTCACATCTTGACCCCTGCTGATGGCTGGCCTCAATCTTACTGCCCCCCCTGCCCGTCCTCACCCACCATTTGCCGTACTGCCACTGTAGCACATTCTTGTCTCGAATGTGTTTGTAATTTCCCTAGAGTGTGTTTGACTTTGACGACTTAAGTTGTAAAAACTTTAACATTATCATTTTCACTACGAGAACAAGGAGCATGCATTTGGAGCATGTGTGTCCTGTGCCTCTATCATCCTACAGACCTACCCAGCCAGTCAGCCAGCCAGCCTGTGTCCTCTCACTGTGCAGACAGACATTTTGATGATGTTGACCTTCGCTACTTTTACTTTCTCCCCCACACACACACTCACACACATACACACTGAGAAAGTTTGCCATTTTCTGGTTCTTTAAAATTTTTTGGCGACCTCAGGACATTGTTGACATATCGCATTACAACACAGAGAGAAAGCAAAAAGAAAAAGAAAAGAACTGAGAACAGTGAAAATAGAAAGCAAGCATAACGAAAAGGAAAAACTTTTGGCTTAGCTGTGTCCCGGCCCGCACAAAGTTCACAGATCTTTGCTCCAACCTTGGCTCATATTACTTTGATTTTTCTTTATTGTACCTATTGCATGTACTATGCGAATATGTTGAGGATTTTTCATCACATGTGTCAATTAGTTCAATCAATGGACCGCATGTCCCACCACCAACCCAACCACGACCACGACCATCACATGAATCCTTAACCCCTAAGGGTGATGGCATCGAATGTCAATTTAAAGGCGGCTCGCTGCCATCATAAAAAAAGAGGAAATAAAAGAAAAAGAAAAAACCAACAAATAATCAGTACATTTTGTGTTTCCCCACCTTTTTCTTTCCCCCCAATGATTGGATTCGAGAATATTGATATCAATTAGTTTGATATACGCCATGTGGACGACTGCATGTAAATGATCCAAAAAAAAGATTAAAAGCTCTCTTTAAAGATCTTTAAAATGTTAAGTCTCTTACCTAGCAACTGTCTCTAGATGTTCTAAAAGTTTATTCAGAAATTTCCTTATTCTAATTTTAACTTAATGGAGCTATAACAAGTAACTGAGGTGAACGCACAAGCAATTGTGGAACGCACAAGCATGATGAGCATGGTGTGAGTTAATCGATCGAAGTGAAAACAAAAGTTTTTACAACTTATCTTTAAAAAATTAGATTCACTTGCTTTCATTAAATGGAAAAGTAAAACTAAGTTCATATTGCCACTTTCAATCGTATCTTGAAATAAATTTTGCAAACGGAAAACCCTTTCAGGCATTTTTCAGACAGATTTAAATTGCACGATGGCTCCTCCGTTTGTTCCATTCTCCATGCTCTTCCTATTATCGTATACCTTCTGCTCATTAAAATGGCGCAAACGTTGTGTTTATGCACCGAAAACGGTGTTCCTTGTAGCCCACTCCCCCCGTCTCAAGCATCTAATGCCTCCCTTTCTTTTAGGTATGTACATATCTGGCCATTCATTTCACAGCCTTCTAGTTTCATTCATTTCATGCCCACGTTTATTGTTTTCCAAGTCATTTTCAGCATCTTATCAATTTGACTCAGAGGCAGAGGCAATAAAAGAGTAACCATTGTTTGCCCCATTCAGTTCCGCCTTTTTCCCCCTTCCCCCAATCGCTACCATCCCGTCATTGATAATGAAGACACCAACAACATTGTCTTTTTTTTGAGAGAGAGAAAGAGAGTGCTCGCACTCCACTCCCTTTAACCTCTACCATTTCGTTCAACTGCCTTCTGTTCCTGCTCCTTGTGCCTGTGCTTCCGTGGAACGTGATTCCCTTATCAATGCGACTTATTTTGCAAGACGGCAGAGTCCTCCTTGGGGGCTTGACGCTATCTATCGGTGGGAGCAATTAAAATTTGTAGCTATTGGTAAAATGGCAGCGCCAAGTATTCGGAATTCGATTCGTTTGCTTGCAAATCATTTTCCCCCTGTAACACCCAACCGCCAAGCCACCAAAAGCACCAACGCACCACCACCCACCCACAAGCGCCATCCACCACTTCACTCCCTTCCCACTCCCATTACCACTTCCACTGTGTGTGCCCCCCCTTTCACCATTTTTCATAGTGACAGCCCAATGGGCGTTAATTGCTTGGGTTTGGTTTAAGGTTATGGAGTGTAAGATAAGCGCGCGTGATTTTTCTACGAATTTTGTGCCCAGCGGGCAAAATTGTAACGCACTTTATGCTCTTATTGTTGTTGCTGCACGTGGAAAACGGGCGGGGGTGGTTGGAATGAATATATTTTTTCATTTTGACTTGTTATAAGGCACAGTTCATTTTTATACCCTGCAAAAAATTGTATACCGCAAAAAGCATTCACATTCAAACCGATATGTGGTCACGTCGGGGTCACCACTTGTTTATTTTGAAAATAGCTTTTGAAAGAAAAAGATATTGAATAAAATCTAAGCTACTACAGAGGATAAGGACATTTTTGATATTATCGAAAGCAGTTTATATAAATAGATCACGTCGGGGTCACCTTTTACATATTCTAGGCAAAGCTCTACCAATTTACTTTCGAAAGCAGTGTAAGATATAAAAAGAAAAGACTATCGATAGTATATCGCTATCACTTAACTATATACCTCACGTCGGGGTCACCACTTAAGTATTTCAAACATAACGAATGCAAATTCGATTGGGAAAACTCTGAAAAAAGACTGTCATGTTGCAAAATAGGGTATGAAAGAGTATACACTCGCAATTGGAGAGAAATTTTGTTTCCCCCCGACCCCCATCTGACGATTTAAATGAGGATTTCTTTTTTGCATTTCTGGAGTGAGATGCGTGGTGGGAGAAATTGGCATTGGGCGTGCCTTTGGCCTGATAAGAAGATGATGCAGCAAAGGGCAGGAGGTCAAAGAATATATATACCACCTATATACATATATACGTTCATCTTTTACTCTCTGGTTTATTATTTTTTTCTCGTTTTGAATTGGCAAAACGTGCATCAAATGGCTTAATTACGTCTAAAAGAAAGCCGAACTTTGATCTTGACTTTTGTTTGGAGGCAAGCTAAAAAAAGGACTTCACTTCAAAAATGCTTGAAGTGGCAAAAAAAAATAATACGAATTCAAATGAGCAGCAAAAAAGGAACCTTTTTTTAAATTTTCATTTAATTGAAAATGTATCTAAATCAGACAAACTGCTGTCTTTAGATCTGCATCTATTTGAGGGTTTTACTTTAATGAATTCACTACTCAATGCAATATTTCAAACTTTGTGGAGAGAGAGAGACAGAGAGATGTGACGAGACGAGACAAAAAGACAAACAGAAGGCGGAAAAACAAACAATCAGATGGAAAAAACAACGAAAGAAAAGGGAATTGAAACTCCTCCACTTAAAAGTAAAAGCAGAGAAAAGCTTTTAAATGTGAAAATACATATAAATGATACATTTTTATATATGCAGATATATATTGTACAGGGTGATTTTTTATGGATATACATATTCTTAAAGATCTTTTCTGGGACACTGAACAATTAAATGATTTTATCCATTAAGTGCCTCAAAACCCTTTACTTTTTTATGGAGAAACCATGTTTATGCTATCTGAATAACTTTTTGAAAGTCTAATAATTGATTTTTAAATCTCAAATTCTGAAATAATGCTAGGAAACATTATACAAATCACCTTGGGAATCCAGCTTTCACTACTTTCTTTCCTTTTATGTAACGAAATTGTGGATGCCAAGCAAAAGAGCACCCTATATAGAAATCTATATACATATATCATTCGTTAACTTTTCGTTCTGATATTGATGCAATGTCAATCAGTTGATCAATAAACATGGCTCCTAAATGCAAATTGATGACGCAATTGAGACATAAACTTCAGTCCTCTTTTTCATTTTTACATCTTTTACTCTCGCTATCTCTCTCTCTCTCTCTCTCTTTCGCTGTATTTTTTATTGCCCTCATTGTTGTTGTTGTTGCAGTTGATATATTTGTCTCCTTGTTGTTGTTGCTGTTGATGTTTATTAAATATTTATTTTGTGACATTTATGTTTTCAACATTTCGTTTTCTCTTTCTGGTTGCTTGTTTCAAATGTTGGACGATTTATGTATTTTTGATGTTAAATTGATTTGAAATGTTGACCTTCTTACAATTTAACTTGGCTTATTCAATATGCCAAGTCATGTAGTTTCCAAATTGGTTAGACACTATCTGTCTAACAGTCCATCCATGTGTCTATCTGTCCTTTGCCTTGTTCCAAATGTCCTTTTAGCATTTATTTGTATATTGTCTCTGAAAGCGAGACAGAGTGTGAGAGAGAGAGAGAGAGAGAGACACACACAGGAAAAAGTTGAACTTGCTTCCGTTTTGTTTTGCATTCTCATATCAAATTTATTTTACAGTTTACAATATTTAATTTACTCTTACACAAATTGTTGCCATTTATGTTTTGTTGTATGTAAATTTTCTGGCCCTTTTCCTCACCAACTAAAGGCCAACTCAGTCTATTTGCGCTCTCTCTCTCTCTCTTTCGCTCTCTCTGAGGGTCACAAAAAAACATGGTTTCAATAAATATATTTTAAATTGAAATTTTCAGTAAATATGTTCAAAGTAAATTGAAATGCCGAGCAACAAGAGGGAGGAATCAGCCTCAAATTGATGAATTTAATAGTTTTCGAATATAGATTGAAGTTGTTTCGACTCTTTGGAAACGGTTATGGTTACGGTTTTTAGTACCAAAAACAAAATAGAAAACAATTAAATGGACGTTTAAATTTGAAGGGTTAATAAAGGTTTAAAAGGGTTAAATATTTTACATTGTTTATATTAAATAAATCATAGTTTCTTTTTTCCAACCCATTGCAAATGTATACCAAATCTAGATACCAAAGAAGACGATTCATTTCAAAATGAAATTTAATTAAATATAATTATTATCTGATGTCTTTTTCTAGCATATTTGCTATATCTATTCTTTGACTCTCCTTTCCTCATTTAAGATTAAAAGAATGTGAATCTTACATAAAGAAAAATATTCAAATTTGATCTTTATATTCCATCTTTTTTCAAGTATTTTAATTCTTTCGTTAACACTCTCTTTCTATCGGTTTTATGGTCTTTTTGTTGCTTTTTTGCAATCTTAAATGTTTTTCATTCTTTATAAGAAATGCATCTTTCGTATTTTGTGTAGATCTCTTCTCTCTCTCTCGTCCTTTTTCTACCTCACAATCTCTTAGTTCCCTTTAGAAAGTCTTCTATCATCTAAATACTTAGATTCTTATTCCATATATGTTTAATTCTTGGACCGATCTTATGCCATCTTCCCTTCTCTCTCTCTTTATTTCTGTCTCTGTCTCCATCTTTGCATCCATTCTCCATCTCTGTCTAAGGCATCTCCCATTCTCACATTTAAATGCGCATATTTCACAGTTAACATGACTTGACAACGACAACATGCCTTTCTGCCTTGGTGCCTTTATGCAGCCTTTATGTTTCTGCCATTCTGGCCTTCTTCTTCTTCCTCTTCTTTGACTGCTCTTGGCCGGGTCGGGTCTCTAAATATGTAAACAAATAGTTTTGGCAATTGCCAAGTGGGGCATGGCCATGTCAGAGCTTTCTCTCTGCTTTCTCACTCCCGTCACCATCACCATCACCATCCTGGCTGCATGTTGTGTGGCATGCGGTCGTGCAGCGGCAACAACTTTTGCAACATGCAACCAGCCAACCAACTCGGCATGGCTGGCTGGTAAAATAAACGAGGCCTTAAATCGAACTTTGTACACGGCGGTCGAGGGTCGCCAGTCAGGTGGGTAGGCAGCTATGTATGTATGTATGTAGGTGGTTGTAGGTGGCTAGGACCCTCGTCTCGTTTGAGGTTAACATAATTTAAGCAGGATCCTGCCAGGCTAACTGCCTGCCCATTTAACATGTTGCCAACATGCGTGCCTTTCCCCAGTGTGTGTGTGTGTGTGGCAATTTTGCAAATTATAAATTTTCCACCTGCACAATATGCTAGAAGACTACGGACTACAGACTACGGGCCATGGGTTCTAGGTCCGTCTACCGCCCACGCACACACACACACACACATACACATAACTGTAGTTTAAACTTTTAAGCGCACCCGTTACGCTTCCTGCCAACAATCCGACAATTGATCGCTGTTTCCGGACTTGGTTTCGCCTTCTGGAAAAATTAAGTCGACACCCAACACACACACACACCAGCACACACACCCACATTCAGAGGCACACTACAAGTATATTCTTATGAGTTTTGGATAGTTTCAACACTCCTTCTTCTACGGTGGTTAATGGAGCTCCATTTTCCATTCACAAATAGTTGCTTAGACTTCTTGCATGCATGCATGTAGAACGCATGTTTTACTAAAATTCTTTACAAGCAAACTTCATGCGCGAGAAACTTGTTGACGAAAATCATAAATTAGAAAGTTTTCAACGCGTTTCAACAAAAATTCAACTAAACGAGAGAAAGAGAGAGAGAGCTCCTCCAAATTGGAGGAATCAAAAAAAGAAAAAGGCACACACGTGTCTCGATTATATAATCTGAATTCGGCTCAAAACTAATTGAAATATTTACTTATACATATTTGAACCACATGAAAATTGCATGATCCTTAAGATTGTCCTAAATATTATATTTTTAAGAGAATTTTGTCTGATCGTTTAATCAATTTTCTTTATAATTAACATGAAGATGCACAAAGTTTTCTTCAAAAAATGGATAGAATCCTTTACAAACCATTTCCATTTGATAATAAACCAAAATCTCGCATTTAATTTTTCTCTATTTAAAGTCGAATAATGTAATGTAAAAATAAAATAATCAGAAGCAGAAATCGCCCCATGATTTCCTGAAGATATAGTTCGGAATCAACAAAGAGACCAACCAATATCTATTAAATCAATGAAAGTAGCAGAAAGTATTATTTTAAATGGTATATTTTAATTACAGATTTCAGACCTAAACTGGGTAAAAATAATGCTTAACTACTGAAAAAAATTAAGGCCAATTTCGCATGAGTTGTTGCGCTATGAAAAAATGTTGAAAACTTGTTGGTATCAGTTTCGTTTAAGCCAGAGAATATTAAACAATTAAATTGAAATTGATTGATTCCATATATCATTAACATAAGTTGATCTCTCATGGCTTTTCGATCACTGAGATGGGGGAGGGAGGGAATTGATTCATTTATTTATAGCATTAATAAGCAATTAATTTTCCTTAGTTTGGTTAAATTTGTTAGCCTATGTGTGCGTGTGTGTGGGTGTGCGCGGGTGTATATTTTTCATATACATATATGTATAAATAATTAATTAAAATTTTCTTGACCACCTTATGGTAACATATTTTTATGTCACATCAGCAAATTGCAATTCACACACAACGAAGCGATGATGCCCCGGCCTATGCACACTCATTAACACAACAATAAAATGCATCAACCACACCCCCCACCCACCACCCACGCCCCTGATCGCCCACCACTCTGCAACCTAGCATTGCCGGTCATGGCACCGTGTCATCTGGTCAACATCATCTCATCCTCATTCTCTCCTCATGGAATTCATGTGGAGTGGAAGAAGTCGTCGGACAATTAATGTGACTGACACACATGCAAAATTTTGCCGCCGTTCGCGTTGTCATATTTGATTTACAGTTGCAATTTACGCACTTTCCCCAAAAAGCAAGAAAGGGCCCCGCAACAGGAAGGGGGGGATGGGGATGGGGAATGAGAGAGAGAGAGATGGGTGACAGCATCGTCGTCGGAGGCGGAGGAGTCCTCCAAACTGAACCGACAGCTGTCCACGTCAGCATCCGGCGTCTGTTTGATGTTGTTAATTGATTTTCAAAGTCAACTTGCCTCTCACCCGCTTTCGCTTTTCGGAGAAAGGGCTTTCACCCGTTGCGCCCCCTTCCCCCTCTCCCCTTTTGCTACTGCCGCTTATCGCCGGTTGCTGCCGTTGCTACCGCTGCCACACTCAGAGATTAGCAGGACAGTGTAAAATGCATCTCCATTGAGGCGCAAGCGACATAAAACCAATTCCCAATCCGCATTCGCTGGACAATTTACAGCGACCATGGACCATAGGATACCCTTTCTCTGTCTATCTCTTTCTCTCTCTCTCTCACTCACTCTGTGCTATGGTGCGTTGTAAGTGCAATGAAGCGCATTTGCAGGCTGCAATTTGCTAGTGGATTTTGGCATCGGTTGTGGAGAGTTTTGGGAGTTGAAGTTGGTTGGATTCGATGCGGTACGTGTTTGTTTTATGTGTGTGGCCATTGTAGTGTTCAATGGACATGCGACTCTCTTCTCTTCATCTCCTTGCCATCTCCTCTTCTGTACAATTTGTTTCTGTTTTACTCTGTTTCTGTTTTGCTCTGTACTGTTCTGTTGTGCGTTTGTCCTGTTGTCTGTCTGCTCTGGCATGCGGTTCAATCAAAGCGATTTCCAATGTCCACAAAATTGCGCAAAAGGACATTTTGGTAATTTCAACGATGTCGCCAGTCACCCCAAAAACGACACCGATTAGGAGCGGATTAGTGCTTAAATGGCGCCCAATACAATTGAACAAAAAATGTTAAATACTTTTAAGTAATCTCATCTCAATTATTGTTAATTTGTGGCGATCAAAAGAAGACGTTTTATTATTTTGAAACCTTACAAATCTCCGCTGCTTTGTCCATCGTTTCATTTAAGACAAAATAACGTTCACTTAATAAATTATTTATATATTAATTTGGTATTAGTTAGTAAATAAAGTAAAGTAAAAGTAGAAAAATCTTTAAGGACATTTTTTTTCACTAGAACTGGACTCGAAATATTCGATTGCCCTTGACCTTTTTGAATGCAGATCTCTAGTAGAGACTCCAGAATTGCAAAGACCATACCACACTTTTAACGCCAAAACTAGTTGAGAATTACAAGAAGGTCAAAATGTATTCAAAAGGTTTAAAGGTTCCGAAATATATTTTAATTTTAGTAAATAATATTATAATTCTAAGAAGAAATAAATTAGAGCAGCAGGATAATAGTTTGATAGGCTGTCCTTTTCTTTTTTGATTTTTAAGTGCGCCCCAAATTTGGATGACCTTTTTGATTGGTGACAATCCGCTCCATACCGCAGGACAATCGCTTGTTGTTGGTAATGAGTTTGGTTTTACTGTTTAAATTTAAACATGCTTACCAAAGTGCAGAAGGAGGCGGTAGGGAGATACGACAGAATGGATGAAAGGGTCAGGATAGTATAGAGTGGGTGGAGAGGGGCAGAGGGAGTGCATTCTGGATGCGGTCTACGGTTCTAAAGTGTATTTGCATTTAACTCTAAATGCATGGGCAATGCAGAGTGAAGGAGAAGGCTCGATTCAGCTTGCAATGGAAAAACATGACAGTTGCATTAATTTTGATTGCGTAAATATTTTAAGTGTGTGCGGATTGCAAAAATGTTTGCCCAATGGCAATGGAGATGGGAATTAAGTTGATGCCAGCAGAAACAAAAACAACAACAACAACGATAACGACAAAAAACAGTTGCAGTCAGTTTGCAATTGCAATTGAGATTGAGAGGTTCAGTTGGAAATGTGGGTGAACGAATTACGATCCATATTTAAAGTTGTTGAAGGACTTGTTGTTGTTATTGCTGTTGTTGTTGTTGGATCGAGTTCACTGAACTCGTTGACTTGTTGGGCAACTTTTCTAATTAAACGAACAACAACTTCATTAACTCGAATGGAATAAGGATAATTCTCAGCCTCACCCTCCCCCTCCCCCGCCCTCCCCTTTCAAGTAACACCATGCTACATATATCCGCACACATTGAGCTAGCTAATTTCAGACACTAATAAAATTTATTTATCCAGTGCTAAGGAATGCATGAAAATTTATGAGCACGTAGCTGACATAAAAATGTTGTCTGGAATTGTCTTTTGGCCTAGATCATACAAACATACACACATACATACATATGTATGTGAATGCTTCACCCCATAAAAACTAAAACTGAAATCAGAAGACAATTTACAAGCTTCAAACATCAAATTTTATGATGTCTAGGCCATAATTATCGTATACGATTTGTTGCGCATGGAGATTTTCCTACATCGAACTGACTTTCCTTATGCAGAGTGCTTGAATTGTGTTTGTGGGGCGGGCGGGGGGTAGAATGGGGAAGGGAAGGCATTAAAGAGGTTAGGCAAACTCATAAAACTTTCGCTCATTTTGATGTTTGGAATATTTATGTATACGGATTTTGCTCGTTATGGGTCGAGAGCAGGCAATGCAGTTAATAAAAGTTGATTAACTCATCGGATTTGATTCGGATTCGGGGAATTTGCAAAAGCATTTTGGTTACAATTAAATTGTTTATTGGCTCATTTCGTAATTGGCTCTGACATGGTTAATTTCTAGAAAGTCGATATCCAAAATGTTTATGTTTAAAAAGTTCAAATTAAAAGAGTGAAAAAAGAATATAAACTATCTTGTTGGGTTTCTCTGATTGCATGGAGCAAAGAACTAAAACATTTGAAAGTAACTAAGTATTTACAGATAAATTAAGTACTACTTACTTTAGATAGAAACTTATAAGAATTGGGCAATACAAGATATAAGCAAAAGAACTTGATCAACTTTTTCATATGGATAAGTCTGACTTTTATTTTTCGAATAATCAAAGAACACATTCGATATATATAAATCCAAGGTGATTTGTATTAAATACAAATTTGATCAACAACATTTAGACACAATTTGCAGGCCAAGAATGGAAATTCTGGATGCCATTTATCTGGCATTGGAACTACATAGTTCATGAATAACTAATTTCATGCAAATCCGCATGAATGAGTTTCACATTTTCCGTCCGCACCGACAGAAACACCCACCCACCCAGCTGTCACTTCACTGTCTGATCTTAGAAGTTCAACTGCAATTAAACCTTAACCGCATTATCTCTCCCCTTTCTTTCACTCCCCACACTCACACTCCTCATACTCTTTCGCTGTTTCTCTATTTCATACTCTATAAGTACTTATCGCTTAGTTTATGTGCCCCAAGTTCAACATTTTTGGGTTTCCATTTACACCGCAATGTCTGCGGCATGCGGCATGTGGAAAATTTTCTCATAAGACTAGCAATGGATGGTTCTATTCCTTTTCATTTTCATTTTTTTTCTCGGTTTTCTTTTTTTTTTGTGCTTTTTCCTTCACATTTTCCGGCTCTTTGTTCTTCTTCTCCTTTGACTGGCTAGACGTCATTTAGACCACCAAAAGTGGCGGGGCAATGAGTGTTGACTGTTCTTGTGGTGATAACTGGGAATTAATTAAATGTCGCGGCGAATTAAATTTAAATAAAATAAGTGCCCAAAAAAAGAGATTCTCAAATAAACCTTATCACAGACACTATTAATAAAGGTTTAGCTAAACCCTTTCAAAATTTGAGCCCTGTTTCCGGCAACACCCAAAAAAAAAAAAGGAGGAAAAGAATAACATAAACAATAAATACAAAAGGGGAAGAGAGAGTACGGTCCGACGGTCGGTCGCTGAAGTGAGTGAATGAGATTTCCTTTTGGAATGCAACTTTTCAACTTCCGCACTAAAAGTTTAAATTCATTTCCGTTTGAGTCAAAAAATTAATTAGAAGTTTTTGCAACAAAACACGCGACCAAACAACAGCAAACAACAAAACTAACTAAGAAAGTCAGTTTGTTATCTTTAAGTTTTGATCGGAGCAAAAAGGGTTTTCTTTTCGTTGCTTTTCCACCGCCCCCACCCCCTCCTTCCTATTGTTGTTTGTTTGTTTGCCCCGTTTTTCTTTTTTTTTTTTTATTGGTTCATCTTCCTCTTTGTCCAACACTTTGGCTTACACCTTTCTCCTGTCTCTTTGGCCATTCTCAAGTAATTAGTAGCAATTAATTTCGATTAACATTTGATAGTTCCCATGGCATGTGTGAGACGTTTTGGCCAGAATGCAAGCATTCTGACCAGCTGCTTCTAGACAGTTATCTGTCTGACAGAGATTAATGGTCAATGGCAAAATTTCTGCCTGTGCCTTTGCCTTTGCCTTTGCCACTAACTAAGCAAATAACTAACTGAAAAGAAAACTAAACTTTATTTCTTCTTTCATCTTTTGCAGCCCTTAAAGATCCAAATTTGGATAGACATACCAGTAAAGGTGAGTAAGAAATTACTTTATTCCTTAAAGCTCCATCAGTTGCTAATTACCTGCACTTACAAGTAATTAAAGTTAGAAAAAATTTGTTAGCATAGAGAAATGAATAAAGAAACGAGTTTTCTCATTGCAGGAATTTTTAGGAATCTTTTGAAATGAAATTTACATCAAGGTTTTTGCTGTTGTGCATATCAATTTATATTGAAATAGAAACTAAAATTTTGGATATCTTTGTTGATCTTAAACATAACAAATTCAAATCACTTTTGCAGATTTCTTCTCTTTATAGATTGATTAGGTTCGTGAATAGTTTTACGATTAATTTTCTCTGGCAAAAATGAACTCAAGGGTCGATCAGTCATGTATGAATAGAAATATTTTTGCCATGCTCATTTCAAAGCAATTGTTGTTTTTCATGTGTAGGGGGATGGGGGATGGTTACCAAAGGAAAATGAATTTGTTGGCAAAAGGAAAAGCCAGCCATCAGCCACGAGCCACTACTATAAAAATAAATAAATTGTCTAAAATAATTACAAACCGAAAAACCAAAGTAACCAAAACAAAGGGTTTCCGAAACACTAAACGAGCATTATAACCCATACATACACACACACACACACACACAAAGAGCCTGACTTCTACCACAATAACTATAAATTCCCAGGCCCAAAGGCAACCGCATTTGGCCCAGTCCCTTCGCCCACAAGCAAGACATAAACCAAGCGCCTCTTTAAAATGCAATCAAGCTGAAAATTAATTAAAATTTTCAAGCGGAATATCAAAATTAATGCGCAACCGAAACAAAATTTTCTTTCCCTCCACCCCCGCCGCCTTCCTTCCATCAAGAAGATACCGTCTACAATCTTTGCCATCTATGCTATACGTAGACGACGACGACGATGACGACGACGACAACGCACCTTAACCCTAAATTAAAACTCACTTGTTACACTTTTTAGATGGGAAGTGGGTCGTCATCGTCTCTGCAAAACGCCGTTGGAAGTCGTCTCTCGATTTCATTAAAAATGTTTTTATGTTCGCATTATCCCGTTTATTTTAGCGCAGCAATTCTCCTACTCCTCCTCCTCCTCCACCTCTTTCTCTCACTTTCCCTCCTCCCCCTCTTCTAGTGAGCAATTTAATTTGACTATGAAAACGTTTCCGTCGTCGTCGTCGTCGTCGTCGCATCCTTGACACTTTCACTTTTCGCTTCACGTTCGTTCACTCCGTTCCATTCCATCCAGTCGTTCGTTCGTTCGTTCATTCATTCCTTCGCCGGATGGCTCTTGTTTTAAGCAGCTTAAGCTTGTCGTTGACGCTCATAATTTCACGCTTAGCGCACACACGCGTTCCCTTTTCGCCCCGTGACCCTCATCGGCCCCATTCCTTTTGCCTTTCGCAGGTAGCAGGTGGCTGTTGCTGTTGCTCTTGCTGTGTTGCTTTACTTGGCTCTTGGTCTCTTTAACTGAAGCATGGCCACAATTTTCATCCAACATGTTTTTTGGCTTTGAGCGACGAAAGAAAGAAGTCACAGCACAGAGCACAGCACTTGAAATCCAATAAACTTAAGTGCCATGTTATTGAGCACTAGCACTAGCACAGCACACTACGTTCTGTATGGTGGTGCTGGTGGTCTGTCCCCTCTCATTGTTAGTCATGCAATGGCATGTGGCATGATCTTGGCAAAGCAATTTGTTTTCACTTGATTTCGATGCACTGCCATAGAAATTTCATACAATCCAATATAATGCAAGCAAAACGCTTCAAATCGAACGAATTGTTGAAATAAATTTAACACAACCACAAAATCCACCATAATAGATTGTTTCTCGATAGAAAAGAGTGTTCTTTAGATTTATTAAAATTCCATATATAATTTATCTATCAACATTATTTAATAAGACTTTCTAGTTGATGAATTGAGCGAGTTTTCTAGCTAAGCTGAAAAATAGAAAAATTCTTTGAAAACAATTTTTTCCCACAGACAAACAAATTGTTTTGACAGGATGTTCAAGGCAAAATCTTTTTGTTGTTTCTTGTTACTTAAGATATCAAAAAATTCAACGTGTTTCTGATCGATTAGTGCCAAAACCTTTTACAGATATATCCATAGAAAGTTCCTAAAGAAATTAGGAGATTATCTCTTATCGCATAAGCATATTCTATAAAGTAAACTTTAAAAAAAAATCATTTGTGCACAGTTTCTAAAGTGTGATTCATATGAATATGATTCATGAGAATGCGGCTTCATTTTAATCAGCAAATAGCAGCATCAATTTACAAGAAATTACTCACTATTTTCTCAATTTTCTGATCATAAGCTACCCAGTGAATTTCTCAGCATTGGCAGTCATTTGTTTTCTTTTTTTAAACTTTGTTCTCTTTTGCTTTATTAGATTTCGATGAATGTTTCTGATATGACTTCTTGTATTTCTTTTGTTTCAAAACTGCAGACAGACGGGTAAAAAAAAAAAATGTAAAGAAAAACAAAAAAACCATTGCATGCTTTTAGGCTATTGAAAGGACACGAAGTAAAGTAAAGCACATACTCAGAGCAAATTGTATTCATAGCCTTTTAAGTGAATTAGTCTAGTGAAGAAGACTAAAAAAAACACAGAGAGTGGTGGAGAAAAGACTAATGTGATAAATGCATGTGTCGATTTATACATACAATCTGAATCCTGAATTCCTTTAAAAAGTTTCTCAAGTTTGGAGAAGAGAGAGAGAGAGAGAGAGAGGGGGAGAAACGAGTGGTCTTTAATCTCATAAATCATAAGCCACATATCATTTAACATATTTCACTTAGGCAAACATTTAATCCAGCTCTCAAACTCACAAACACTTCGAGGGGTCACATTTCGTATACATTTTCATTTCCGTTGGCGTTTTTATTTTTATGCCTTATCAAATAATGAATATCAAATGTAATGCTTATCATTTATTTGCCAAGACCGAAACCGAAATGGAGTTCTTCGCTTCATCCTCCATTCGCCATTCTCCTTCGTCTTGCTGCTGCTGCTGCTGCCAGGTGGCAACATATTATAATATTTACTTAATTTTCATTCCTAATTTTTTTTCCATCTCTCCCTCATTCGGCTTCTCTCTCTCTCTCTCTCTGTCTCTGTCTCTGTGTCTCCATCTCATCGTGGCATGAGGCATATGAAATTTTTGCTATCCAGACACCAATCCAAAAAAAAAAAGAAAGTAAGAAAAATAGAAGAAGAAAACCTGCATAATAAGCAAGTCTCATAGCAAAAGTTGTTTGTTATTTGTGTGTGTGTGTGGGTGTGGGTGTGTGTGAGTGTATAAGTCATGGGGAATGGGTAGGATTATAGGGTGGTTCGGTTGATTCTAGCAGGTGGCTGACTTGAGCTGCGTCTAGAAAAAACGATAAGCGAAGTATTTGAATTTTTAATAAAATGAAATGCGAATCCCTCCAAGTATAATTCCTCTATCTTCCCTTCGGCTCCCCCCACGCCTCAAACCACTGCTTTTCCGCCTCCTTGTCCCCATCTAACCATGACTCTTTGATTCATTTGCCACTTGTGCAGACAGAGCCAAACAAAAAAAAAAAAAAAAAATTTAAGCTAAACTAGAAAGTAATGAATGGCCAAATACCCTGACATTTAAATTTATCTCCTTTTCCCTTCCACAAAATCTAAGCGAGTCTGGCCTTTAGGTAATTTTTTATATTTTAAAATTGTTCAGCATTTAATTTCAGTTTACTTGAGTCTTACGAGAAAGGTTTTTCATATGGATTGTTCAGTTTTAGTTAAGGAACATTATTCACAATTTGTCTTTAGTTAATTTCAAGGCAAATTGAAGGTGAACATTTTTAAAAATTTATCCTGATCTTAACAAGACTTTTCTGACTTTTACAAGGATCTGCAAAATCGTTTTAATATTCAATAAGATTTATAAGTTGTAAAATTTGATTTGACTTAAAAATTTGAATTAAATATAAATCCCTTTATAATTTTCATATTCCAACAAACTATACTAAATACTTCTAAGTAAAATTGAATTCTTTGCTAGCTAAGAAATCGGAGTATACTTTCGATTTCAAAGAGTATCAAGTCACTGTATATTCAAATAGGTTTTGTGGCCGCCATTTTCCTGTCACTGGCTGTGAAAATTCACAGCTTCTTCCACCATGTTGTTGGATTTCTCAGCTAATCTTTTGGTCAGCTAGCATTTACCATAGCCAGTCCCCTCCAAAACACTCCTCGTATCCCATTCTCTTCGTTTTCAACTTGAATTCCAATTTGAATGCCTTGTGGTTTGTGGCCAGCCATCTGTCTCTCCCTCCGATTTGGATCCCTCCAATGCAATCCCAACCAATATTATTTTTCTTCTTTCGTTTTCCGCTTCTTTCTTCGTTGTACTTGAAAATCGTAATTAGAATTGGTAATGTATTCAAATTGACTTTCATTTCCGTTCGTTTGTTTTACTTTTGACATTGTTCATCAAGATTTTTGCGCTTTTTTTTGATAGAGTGGGATGGGAGGAGTGGTTTGAGCTGGTGGTGGTGCGAAAAGCTTTAACTTCAATGACAAGATTGTGGGATAAAAACAATTGATATACTTCAAAGACAATGGCAACAACAAACAGACCGACCGACTGCCAGAGAATCTAATCTATTACCTAGCTTAGCTAAACAAAAGGAAATTCCTAGATCCAACAGAAGATACTTTTTGAGACATATTTAAAAAGTAGAAAACGGGGCGGACAAGAAAAAAAAACCGAAAAGGAAAAGATTCTTTCGGCTAAGAGCAAATCTTTCGAAAAGAAAACTTTCCCCTCAGTAGCAAAAAAAAAAAAAAAACTAACTGAACGTGCGATGGCATTGAAAAGTAAGAAAAACGCAGCAAACAAAAAAAGAAACAAAGAAAATTGTGGAGAGAAAAAAAAGTCCAAGCAAAGCAAAGCAAAGAAACTGAGAAAACTTTCACAAAACGTAAAGAATTCAACTAATAAAAATCAGGCACTCAAGTGCGAAAAAATCGCGAAAAGCATCATCAAATAATGTGCCACTCAAACTGGAATGCCTGAGCGAGGCCACCAGAACCCACCACTACCACCAGCCAGCATCAGAGCAACAGAGCACTAGGATCCAACCAGCCAGAACCCAACCAAAGACAAATAGAGAAGGAATGGGCAACAACAAAAAATAGTGGTGTGGGGGCAAAAAAAAAAAAGGAAAGGAAGCCAACTTTGAAATAAAACTATGCTGCCGGTTTGCTGTTGGGTGTAAAAGTTTCGCATCGTCAAAAATAAAAAGAGAGGCAAACCAAAAATAATAGAAAACTAACGTAGATGCCGTTCACACACATGCCTAGCATAAGGATTCACAAAATTGCAGTTAGCGATGGCATTTCAAATACTTCAGAGTATAATAACTATATATAATTTAAATATTACAGATTTTAGGAAAGAGAAAAGCAAATAAAGCTAAGGCATTCTCTTAGTAAAAGATCAAAAGTATTCCATAAAAATATTCTAACTGAAAAGCACTAAAACGAACATGTTCATCTTTATTTCAACTCTTCGCTTTGATTGAGATCTCACTCTATAATTTACATTTAATAATATAGCTTATCCAACAAATCATATGATTTAATTTACAACGAAGTAAAGAACGAAAATATTGCGTATACGCTTTAGAAATGATCGAAACTATTGTGAGAGGAACTTTGAGCATTTATCGATTTTATTTAATTCGATTTCTAAAAGGATTTTCTTAAAAAACGGACCGTAGTCTTCATTTAAACGATAGTTTCACTAAAAGTGTGCTTAATTCTTGTAAGCTATCGTAACATTTGCCCATCTCTAGTAAATGGTGTCCTTTTGCCAGCCATACGTCATCAGTGAAAACTTCGATGGGTTAGCCAAAAGCGCGTGTCTCCGTCTAAAGTTTTTTTTTTTTTTTTGTTTGTGTCGTTTTTGGTTTTCGGTGGGATGCGTCGTTGGCCACATAGTTCCGTTGCCACGAAGCGTGCGAAGTATTTTCATCCTCATCCGCGTAGCGGAAAAGCAATTTTCCTTTTGTGTCGTGCACAGGTTTTTGCTTTCTTCATTGCCATTGTTTTCGCCTGGTGAGCTGGCAAATTTGTTGCAACAGAAATAAACACTTTATTAAATGCATTGGAATAAATGCGGCAAAAAGAAAATCGGCAAAAAATAAAACTCCTCGCATGTGTGTAAGCTTCAAGCTCTCAAGCAAAAAGGAAAAGAAAAAAAAAACTTTTAGTGAAGTGAATTTGGTGCTAAGCTAGCAACTAAGAAGAAGTGGATTCTGAAGTAGAAATTGCCATGAAAACTTCTTTATCTTCTTTGTCTCCTCTACTCTAGATACTAGATATCCTAAATATAATTGAAATCGAATGTGAAGACAAAGAGATTTTCTTTGTTGACATTAACAAATACGAATACGAAATGCATACATAGACAAAGTGAATCAGTTATAAAATTATATGTCACACAGGCTTTTGCTTAATATCTAAATTCTTGAGTGCCACGAACATATTTTTAAATCTTAGATCTTACGAGTTTGTTTTATTTTTAGAAAATTGGAGCCTTCTACTCCCATATTCAAGTTGAATAAAATGGAAATCGTTTATATAGAGTATAGAGCGATACAAATGCAAAGTTGCTTTTTATATTCAACTGTCATTTTGCATTTCCCGAAATAAGAAAAAAAAGAGAGAGAGAGAAAAAAGAATGGAAAAAGAATGTTGATATAAATATCTTAAGCAAACATGAAAAAAGTCTTTACAAATTATTATTTATTTACATTTTCTTTTTTCATTTTTTTTTTTGTGTTGTGCCCCACAAGCAACGACCCAACCCAATCCAACCTCTCGCATAATCGAAGGCAGGAATCAAATTATGCTAGAATTGAGATTGATTTTTTATTCAATTTTAATGCGACAAATGCAGGCAGATAAACAGACGACAACGACAACGACGACGAGGAAGAGGACGAGAACGAGAATGAGAAAGAGATCGAGGACAAGGCGATGAGAATGAGACCCACATGGGATGTATGTACATATGCCCCATGGCCCTTGGCCCTATACAGGGTGCCCCTGTTACATGTTGAGCTAAATCAGAGTCAAACACGTGGCTTATCGTTGGCCGGGGGAGAAATTATAACAACCAACGACGATGACGACGATGATGATGGCACACGAGGGAGGGCAAATGCCGCTCACTGGATTAGGTCGTCTCTGGGAAAACTTTTTGAATATTACAACATAAATCGATTAGCTTCTAGCAGTGTGTAAACATGTGTAGATGTATATGTGTGTGTGTGTGTGGGTGTCTTCCTCTCTGTGTGTGTGTGTGTTGTCACTGATTGACACTTGAAGCGAAATTTTTTGCTCTACTCCACTGTGATGTTTGCTTTTTCTCCACCAGCAAAGCCACTTGACTAGGCAAGAGCTCAGTGGCTGACTGGCTGCCGTTGGTGCTGATGCTGATGATGATGATGCCATGATGCCGCTTCATCTAATAAGCATCCGAGAACATAACTTCACTGAGTTGGTGGCAGCTCATCAATACATTTTTATCTTCATTATGATCATCATCATCATCATCATCATCATTGGGAGCAAACCTGGCAAATTGGCTTTTCAGCTTCTACTCTTTAGCCATCTTTCTCTCCGTCTGTGCCGACCTCGATTTCTAGCATAAATTGAAAGGAAATTAAACATTGAATGGAAAGGGAAATTTGCAGCTAGTTGAATTTTTTCATCTCTTTCTCCCCATAATTCTGTCGTTTGGCTATTGGCTATTTTGTATTTAGCTGGAAGCGGAAATTGTTATGTGATAATCATTATTGAACCAAGGTGTTGATACAAGAAATTGATATTTGATTGATTTTATGGTCGCAATTTTTGTGGGTCAAATTGAAAGAGATGAAAGCTAAATCTAAGATTGAGAAAAATTTCATGATTTTTAATTTAGTAAATAACGAAATTTCAAAATTCAATTAACTTGAAATTAATAGCAGCATTTAGCGTAGAGAAACTGAATGCTATAAATAAGCTAAATCATTTAGAATATTCTCATTTACTTATCCTTTCAGTAAAAGTTTCCATTTAAAAGTTTCCGCATAACATGGGAAACAGGCTCTGTTCTTGGTTCTATTTACTTATTTCTTTCTAAAAAAGGACATACAATTTTATGCAATACATTTTTAAAGTAATTATTATCCTCTTTTTAATTAAATAAGAATTTGCGAATGATGGATATAGAAATCTTTAAATAATTTCAAAATCCAATAAAAAAGTCCTCTACAAAATCCATTTATATGTAATTTTAGGGTATATAGTCTTGTCTGTTTCAGGTTTCCTTAATTCTCCCAACTTGTATCCGAATCTCATCGTTTGCCCCATTGTTAGTCAATCAAATAGAAATTAGTAAAAAAAAAAGAACCCGAAATCGTTAATTCTTTGCCAAGTTCTAGAAAATGTTTACTCAGATCGTTTGTTTGCTTAATAGATTATCCTGGTATTTTCTGTTTGTGCACTAAATTACATTTGAATTTAGATCACTTCACAACATCATCATCATCATGGGCATCACGGGCATGACAACTGCAAATCAATTCCCAAAAGGCCTCAAAATTTCAACCAGTCAACAAAATCTGCTAAGCAAATACTCCACGGCTTCTGGTCTCTTCTTGTCTCACAGTCTCTACTCTCTATGTAATCGCAATTGAAAAGCAGCTTTAACCTCAGAGCTCAGAGACCAACCAAACAGAGCCAAACAACACAAACTGCAATTAGCGCGCACACAAGGCAAACATGACAAATTTTCCCAAAAAGGGGGAGATTCAAGTCTCTTTCTCTGTTGGTGGTGATGATGATGATGATGATGTTGGTGGTGGTGGTGGTTATATTGGTGGTGCTTCCTTTTGCTAAAGGTACAATTTTACACAAATCAAAAGGAAAATGCGTGGCGGCCTTCTACTACCTACCTATCGAATATACAATATGTACATATCGAGAAACTAGCGTAAAATCGCAAATACACGTGTGTATAATTGAGGGTTTTTTGGGGTGAGGGGGAAAGAGTTATGCGAGTGTCGATAGAATGAAATCAATTGTCTTGACAACAGACAACAATAGTAGTAGTTTCTATATACATTCTGATGTCATATATTTGTTGTTTTTTTTTTTTCGCTTACCTTGTTGCACTTTAAAAACTAAAAAGGACCCGACGACCCCTTTGTGGACCAATTAAAAATGGGGTTGCCAGCATCTACCTGAAATTGGGATTTCAGTTTCATGCTTCGCTTGTTAACCAATTTGTTGTCGCGGTTGTTGACTTTAGTATTTTTCTTTTCTTACCTATTTGTATCTTCGGGCAGTCTTTATTCTACTCTAAGCTTTAATTGCTTGACTTTCTCTTGTTGACATTATTTTTCTCTTGCTGCCTGCCTTCCATGACAAAGTGTTTTGGCTTTGGCTTTGGCTTTTTTCCTTTTGTTTTCCATGCTTATGGCGCGTGGGAACTTTTACCCAACAAAAACATGTCAAATTCTCATCATCGTCAGCATCGTCCTCATTGACAACGTTCTTTTTGCAGCCAAAAAGGAGAAAAAGAGAGAGAGTGAGAGAAAGAACTTTTGTCTGGTTGTAATTATCACGCTAATGAATCAAGTGTATTCGCTTGTAACTAATTGATATGAGAAAGTGACATGGCTTTTTATTGCTGCTAACCAGGGTTGATATACTCGGCCTTGCGTTCCACAAAAAGTTCGAGTGACGCGTGTGTGTAGTGGTCTGTATGAGAGTTTGACGCAATGGAACCGTTTCACAACGGTTTTCCACTTTAATTTGCATGTGAACTTTTTCCTATGCGTTTGAGGAAAATTTGGGGACTAATAACTAATGATATCTAATGAAAATATCTTAATATTATCTAAAAAAAAGTAATAGAAGGTGCTCTCTATCTAAAGTTGATTGAATACAGTCGAACGAAGTTCTCTATATAATGAATTAAGAATTAAGACCATAGATTTCTTATTCTAAGATCATATTTTCCATATAATTAAGTTTTTCCTGGTCCATACAAATTAATTAAACGAAAGTTTGACAGTTTTGATTTTGAATTAATTTGTAGAATTCGAAAGAATCGCAGCTTTGATCCTGTTGTGTCTAAAAATTTCACGTAATATGTATCATTGTCTCAAATGTTTTCAATAATTTTCTAATAGAACGAATATTTTGATTACTTTAAAATAAATTGATTTCTGGC
Organism: Drosophila sp. 14030-0761.01; assembly: GCA_018150735.1. Lineage (NCBI taxonomy): Eukaryota > Metazoa > Arthropoda > Insecta > Diptera > Drosophilidae > Drosophila > Drosophila sp. 14030-0761.01. Next base: position 17,233,279 of record JAECWO010000001.1, on the reverse strand, counting down.
CTTCGGAAAACCCCAATTTTCTCTATACAATTTGCAATTGATTTCCTTTTTACGTTTCCACAAAAATCTGCCCTAACAATGTTTGGCCAAACTAATCAACGAACACACAAAATTAACCCCAAAAGGGGCAATTTTCGTAAAAAATAACAAATAACAAACCAATCAAAGGGCTGACAAGAACAGGGTGGACCGCCCACTTTGCCCAATGCGGCAATTTAAGCAAATCTACAGAGTGAGAGAGAGAGAGAGTGGAGAAAACTTCATTAGAAATAAAAATTTGCTTAGCATTTTCATGGTAATTGTCTTCAAGTTTGTTGCTTCAGCGTCTTCTTTCGTTTTGTGAGTAAACTTTTCTTAAATGAATTTTCACAATTTTAACTTTTTCCGTTTCGTTTCGTTTTTCGTTATTCGTTATTCGCTTTCCCTTTCCCTTCATTCGGTTATTCTTCGTTTTGGCATATGGCCCTGGGGACCTTCTTGAAAGAAAGAAGCAGAAGATGGCTTGTTAAGTCAGTTTTCTTTCAGGTGGCAATGCAAACGATGATGATGATGATGAGACTTTTGACTCCCTCGTGGATATTTTAATGATTGTATTTGTATTTATTGTTATTTGTGTATGTAGCTCGGTGTGTGTGTGAGTGTGTGTGTGTGTGTGTTGTATTCTTTTTGAAAGTTTTTGCATAAACCCCTAGCAATCAATTTCAATTTTTTAAGCCCTTTACTGGCGGGACAACATTTTTAATTAATCGTCGGATTACCCAGAGTGTAGAGATGGGCCAGGCAGGGCTGGACTGGACGTGGTTACAGCCCTGGGCAGCGGTTTAAATACTCCTCATATCGCTCATACCCACATAGCCGCCTTCTCATCCAGCTGTCCATTTTTTTCATTATCTTGTGCCATTTATTCTATTTTTGTCGCACAACTCAACTAAACGAGCGACAAATTGCCGTCGAATGAACCAAGTTCATCCTCCACAACCCATTGATGATGATGATGAACTTTTATTGTTGTCTCTCTCTGGCTTAATCCTTCCGCGCTTTGTGTCATCGACAACGACAACGACCATGAGAGCATGCTGGCCACTTGTGATGGATTTTCCAGCCCATAGTTTCCTTGCTCCTCACTCTTTTTTCGCATATGGTCAGAAAGTGTCGTCATGGCAAACACATTTGGATGGAGTCGAGGAACAAAACAGATCAAAAAAACCGAAAAATGACAAGAGAAGAGAGGTGAGGTGAGGAGAGGAGAGGGTGAGGAACTGCATTCATTTCATTTTACTCGCTCTGTGGTTTGTGTTGCCCGAAAATCTGTTTTGAAAACCAATAAATCTGATTTATTGGCCCACTCTCTGCCCATATGTCGGACTGTCTATCTCTCATCTCTCTCTCTCTCTCAGTCTTCTCTCTCTGTCTCTTCATTTGTGATTGAAACTCGAATTTTTTTGATCCTTATTTCTTTTTTTTTTTTTTTTGGTCGTTTGGTGTATTTACATTGAGGTTATGCCAGATATGCAACATGAATGGCAGCGAAAATTGCGGATTAAATCTTGATGAATAGTAAGATCCATGGAGATTTAAATGCCGTTAAATTTTATGAGTTTAGCATTTGAATTAAGTACAGTCACACGCCCACACATCTTCACTTTCGAGGAGTTTTGTGAAATTAAATATTGTTATGATTTCCAATGAAAATTTTAGCATTTTCTTTTTGAGTTGAAATCTAGCGGACCTTTATTTTGTATGTACCTACATTAGTAACATTACAATAAATTTTAGGATTCATTGTCCTTAGATACTTTATTTTCCTGCGAAAATTAAAATTGGTGCATACTTTTAGGCTCCATTTTTCTTAAACTTTATAAATTATGAAGAAAAACCTGTCTATACCTGCAACTAATGGTTTATATTACCAAAAAAGGTGTCAAAAAAGTCAAAGACTAGATAGGCAAAGTTTTCACATCCTTTGAACATATTATAGGTACACGTTTCGAACATTTTTGATTAAAATATCTCTTGCGACAGTTGATTTATATTAAAGAAAAATAGTCCACTTCATATTTTTCAATTAAATAAAAAGCATTATGAAGATAGATCAATGGAAAATATTTGTAATATATTCGCATTCAAATGTCCCTTCAGATTTCTCTTAAATCAAAGTTAAATCGCCTTGGTTTTTTATAATTATCTTGCCCAATATCCACCTTAGCATCAACAATAGTTTTAAATAGTTTCATCTTTTGTCAAAATAAAAAAAATATCTTAAGGAAATGATCATTAAATGAAATGAAATTTATTATTATAAAAGCTTTCAACTTCTGAGCAATTTGACTTTTAACTGCGCCTTTTCACTTTCATTTTTCAATTTGCTTCGTTTTTTTTTTTTGTCATAAATATTTTGCGTAATTTGGAAATGCTAATGACGACATTTGCCGCCTGCCCTTGACAGAAGCAAAAGCAAAAGCAAAAACCCCTGAACAAAGGCCCAACCAAGCAGAGACCATTGACATATTCAACTCATTAAATCAACATTGAGACCGAGAGAGAACCCAAATAATATATAGTAGAGGAGAAGAAAAGGAATTCTCGTCCTACTGACTTTTTGTCGATGCAGATGCGAATGCGGATGTATTTTGCCAGGCTAATAATAAACACCCGACTCGAAGGGCGCAATAGAGAAAAAGAGAGAAACAGAGACAGCAACAGAAAGAGAGAGAGTGAGAGTAACAAAAAAATGTGAGTGCGAGAACAATGGCCACAATGGTAACAGGATCAAAAATCAGCAACAAGAACCCGGCAACCGTAGAGGGTTCATTAAATCGGCGTCTCGTTTGACATGGGGTGCAAAAACGCAAAAACCAAAAAAATCAGAACGCAACTACCCCCTGGACCTGGCTGGAGATCAAAGCAAACTGCAACTGCCATTAAGCATTTCCATTTTCACGTTCTTCTCTTGGGTTTCTTTTTTTTTTTATGGTAGTAGCAAAAACTTATTACAAAAAGTTGACATTGTGTCAAACACGAAAAATAACGAGGCGAGGCACACACACACTCATACACACACACCTTCACTGCTTTTCCCAAAAAATTCACGTTGAGCGTCGTGCGGTCCAGAGTCGTAATTATTGCGTTTGAATTGTCAACACCCCCGTTGAGTGAAATGGGTATGGTCAAAACCGAACAAATGCCACGGGCTATTCCCAGTGCCTCTCCCTCTCCCCTAACGTATGTGTATATACATTCATCCTACCCTACCCATCACCCCTTACCTCACATTCACTCATTCCATATCATCGTCGGGTGTCGATTGTAACAATAACATTGCCCACAGCGCAGATTTGCGCCTCTAACGACAACGACAAGGACAACGACAACGAGGACGAGGACAAAGTTGATGATGATGAAAGGACGACGGGTTACTGCCCAAAAATCTCATCCTCATCGAATGTTGCTGCGACTGTTGCTGATGATGATGAGGATGAGGATGATGATGAAGAAGATGACCAAATGGAGATGTGGCAAATGTGTCATTATTTTCAACAATTTTTCTGTGGTTTTTAGCACCTTCTGTAATTTATGACTCGGCATTTTTCCTAACTGATGCATTTTAATGATAATTGCCTGAATGTTCCAATAAGACAAAGCAATAGAATCGAGAGGGCTGGGGCGATGTAGTCAGATTTGGGTCAATTTTTGGTGGTGATTTAATGAATATGTGAAATGGAAAGAAATCTTTGTATTTAGGTAACTTTAGTTAACAATTTTTCTATTTTTAACGAAACCTTTTATTTATTTTAGTCATTAGTTAGAGCTACTACTTAGCTTAATCATTTAAAATAGACTCTTCATTATTTTTTACTTTATTTTAGACTCTTCATTAAAGTAAAAACGTTTTCTATTGATTCAGAATTAAACGTTCATTTTTGTGAATTGCTTGTCAAAAGAAAAATATATATATATACAATTTTCGAATTTTACATACACCTAAACAACTTCTATTTACAAAGTCTTTTAAAATTTTAGTTAAACCACATAATAGATTAAAGTGCGTTAATAATATGTATCTTGTTGAAGGTTCCTGAAGGTCAGATAATGCTGATCATAGAAATATAATATATTGATTAGCATTAGATAGAGTAACACTAATAATTCTAATAAGTATTGCAGGTGTTTTTAGTGTTATAAACAAGAGTATTAAAATTATAAATATGCATAGACAGTATCTCTAGTCGAACTCTCTAGTCTTTTTTTTTAATCTTTTATACTTACAATTTTTGGCAAGCAAAATTAATCAAAAACTCTGCTTAATATTAAGTGAAGTTTAGTTAAATTTAGCAGAAAAGAATATGGGGAGAGTAGAAGAATATTTGCTGGCTGTACTTATAATGGGAATAGTCAAATCAAATCTTTAATTGAAGGATGTAATATTTTTCTGCAGATATTATACAATTTTAGTATGTATATCCATTATGATCAAGTTATGTAAATATTTCTTTAGGTGCGAATCCCCGATTTAAAGCCCTAGTAATATCTTACGTTATTATTTCTTTCTTACTAAATGCCTTAACCACTTCCGGTTAAACAATAACCTAAACCTTGTGCCCTGGGGCCAAGCACTTAACATACTAAACCATGCCACACCAGGGGGATGGCAACAGTTGATCAATGCATTTGCGTTTTCTTCATTTATATTGGCATATGTTCGAGAGCCTAAATAGAGGAAAACGATAGCAAACCCAAAATCCAAACCATATGCCCCGTTGAGCAATTCAACGCCCACAGAAGCAACCAGCAACAAAGCGCAAATGGGTTACTTATCTCTAGCTCAAAAAAAAAATAGGAAATAGAAAGAGAGACATGGGCCATGGACATGCTTATCGCAGGATGTTCAGCAAACCGCGAAATCGAATCCATAGATCAGCGAGCGAGTGAGCGAAAAAAAAGAAGCAAAAAATAAACGTGAAGGAAAAACAGATTCATTGATAAATTAAAAGCAGACCAAATGTTTGCAATTGCTTTGACATGTTTCACAACAATGGACGCGACTTAAGCCGCTGACAAATGCGATTGAAAACCTCCACAAAAATCCCCTGCTATCCGTTAACCATAGCCCATGGGCCATGGCCCAGAATAGGACCGACTGACTGACTGAGCGCAACCCTTAAGAGAGTTCTTCTTGTTTTGTTCCCGGGCATTTGCATTGATTTCAATTAATTTGCTTGTTGTCCGCGTTCACTTCTCGTGTATTGTGTAGATTGCGTGATTGTAATTGATATTTCGGTTTTTGGGTTTGAGTTTGAGTCAAGTGCTTGATGCCCTTCTGCTTCTCCTCCTCCTTGGCCTTTCTCTTCTCTTCTACCCTTTTATCAGCATTTGGTGGGTATTATGTAAATGCCAAGCATGCATTAGAGACGGAACTTTTGGGTCTCCATTGGCTTTGGAATTATTCAAACCTGCCTCGTTCTCGTCGTCATCCAAGTCCTGGCACTCAGCTGTGCGAATTTTCCATATCTTCTACATTTTCGTATTTCCTAGTCTAAGGGGTGACACAACTGTCATTGACAGCCCTTTCTAGCCAAGGTGTTTCTCCCCCATCCCGCGTCCCCACTCCTTCCAGCGAATCGGCTTTTGTCTAATGTCCTTGTGTTGTGTGTGTCTTTCAATTGCGGGGAAGTGGAGTGTCGGGCATTTCGCAATTTTGCTTTTAGTTTTGTGAATTTGAAATGCCAGAACATCTGTTCAAGTAGCTGCCAAGTCTCATCCAAGACTTACTGCTCGCCACTCCTTTAAATAGACATCAATTCCTGGAAATAATTATTTAAACTCACGTTATATACCAACATAAATGTCTCAATTCACATGTCTAATAATAAATGAAACGAAAAATAACAACAATTTGTTCCTTCCAAAATTACATACAAAGATTCTAATTGGCTTGGCCTTTTTTTGTCTTCTTTTTTTGGTGTTGGCGCTGTGCGTGTGAAAATTGTTTAAATAATTCATTAGATTCAATCAATCAATAAATTGTCCGCATTGACCCAAATTATAAATATTACAATCAAACTAAAAAAAAAATATGTTGTTTTCTGTGGTTTTCTACCAAGTACATATTTTTCAACTTTTTTTTATCAAAGTTCTTCTTCTTTTGAGCAATTGAAAACTTTTGTTAAAAAACTTTTGAGGTTTTTGGTACGTTAATTGTTAATTGGCTGCCATCGATTGTTAATTGTTTTGTTTTATTTTATTTCGAAACGAGGAAAGGCACAAGTTTCGAGTGCTTTCGTCTGGGCTGAGAAAACTTTTCTTTTTGGTGGTTGGTTGGGGCAGGGGAGGGCAGGAGAGGAGAGCCAAATGAATTGTGAAACAAAAGCAACAACAATCTTTGTGTAAATTGATTGTTTAATGAATTAATTAGGCGGCTTTCCCGACTAAGTCTAAAAAGTTGAGAATCCCTCTAGATAAATGTATATAAATAACATTTTAGAAAACTTCTCGTGATAAACAAAAGATTTAAAAACAAATTTCAAATGGATTTATTAGTAAATTTCCACATAAAATACAAATCTAGTAAAAAGAATTAAATTCAGTTGAAATATGGAGTCGGATATACTCAAAACCTCTTAGATCTTTGGGTAAAATAATATAAATAGCTTTTTAAATAGCTTTTTCTAGCTAAGAAATTTTTTCTAGTTAAGAAGCTTCTTCTAGCTAATATAAATAGCTTCTTCTAGCATTTAGAGATCTTCAAAATGTTCTCACCTTCTTTAAGATTCGATATATAGTCAAAAGAAATATAGATTGTAATTCTAATCGATCACGAAACCCAAAATTTGAGCCAAACTATGGAGGTTTTTCTATATAATCGATTTGCAAACAACGAATAACCAAATTACCTCTGCTCAATTTCCTTATCCGGCTTTCATCTTGTCTTTGGCGGGAATGTCTCTATATATAAATACGCTTTTACAATTTAAAAGGTCAGTTCAATACACAGCCACAGCAGCAGGAGCAACAATATTCCTTCAATGTCAATTTCCTGGCCATAAAATCATGCAACAACATCAACACGCGTCGCGGTTTAAAAACCAATGTCAATAAATTTTCACTAGAATGAATTTATTGGTAAATCCCCATCGAAAGCCTCAAAAACTCCCCAATCCGATCCACTCACCCTCCGCCGTACATTTGATTTTGGCTTTATGACATGGCGCCATAGGCCAAAATAAAGGGATTCAACTCGTTGATGCCAACGGAAATCTGCGTGGCGCTTTACTCTCTCTTCCTCTCTCTGTCTCTATATCTGCCTCTGCCTCTGAATATTGTCAATAAAAAACACATTTCTCTCGGATCTACCAAAAACGATTTTGCTACGTTTAGCGACAAAATAATGACATGAAATCGCATAAGGGTTAAGGTCGGGAGGTCGGTGGGTCGCTCGGTCGGTCGGTAGGGCAATGGTCGATGGGGCCGCTGTCAGTTTGGACGACACAACACAAAGCACAAACAATTTTTGCCAGTGAAGTGAAAGTCAAATTGCCTGATTTAGTAGACGCTTGGGGGGAACTCTCACTCCCCCTCCTTTTGCTCCTTTCCTCTTGCAAAGAAAGTATAAACCAAAAGGAAAGCGAGACAAAAGGAGCGAGCAAGCAAGGAGAAGGAAGGAAACTAAGAAATAAAGCAAAATAGCCCCGAAAAACTAACATCAACACCAACAACAAAAACAAAATAAATATAAAAATGCTTTGGCAATAAAATTTGCGTAAATAGTCCAATTTGCATTGAATGTTGCCCTTATTTATGACAGAGAAAGGGAGAAATGGCGCAATCAGGAAGTGGGCAGAATCACACTTGGTGCCCTTTTGTTATTTTCGGTTAGTTTGGGGAGATTTCGAGGCACCACCGAGACCAATGTGTGTGTGTGCCACTTGCCAAAGTGTAAATTTGCCAAATTTTGTTAAAAGCAAAATAAATATAAAATACCAAAAACCAAAAAGAGAAAGCTAAAGGCCAAGGGGAAAGAGAAAGCGTAGAAAGGCAATGACTGGAAATGGGAATGTGCTGATATTTTTCTTATTTGGTTTCGCTATTTTTTTCTTCTTCTTCCTTTTTTTTTTTTGTAGGTTGAATTATTAATGGAACATTTTGAAGGACAAATGGGGCATATTTTATATCATTGTGTGTGTGTGAGGGAGAAGGGAATGCTATAGGCTGATGTGTTTGTTAAAGTTCAACGAGTTTAAGCAAAGTGAGAAATCTGAAGGAATTTCTTAAATAATAATTCTCATTTTGTATCATTTATTTTTCAAATTTAATGATCATCAATTGAGAATTTTCTTGAGAAATTACTCATATATATAAATTAACATATATTTTTTCATTTCTTAAGCATCTCTATTGATATCTTTTTTTATATTTGTGAATATCTCGTGAATCATTAATATTTATTTTCCAATCTAACATTTTACTAATTTTTACTGTGAGTCGCACAAATTTTTGGCGATCTTACAAATTATAGAAAAATTTACAATAGAAATTAAATACATTCTTGATCAGTATAAAGAATAAAATAACATCCTAGTTGTCCTGTTGGTTATGAGACTAGTTTTACGGTTATTCAATCAAAATTATAAAAGCAACTGTCTTTGTCTGCACAGCAATTGGCTGCGCCACTTCAAACCACTAATAAGCCAATCACATAGAGCACACACACACACACGCAGTGGGCAAAAAATTAACTGAGTTATTAGCTCGTTATCTTTCACACTTAATATTTACACAGTTGGCTACCCAAACAGACTAACAAAAAAGCAACCAAAAACGAGATCCCTACCAACCAACCCGGCAAGCCCCTGCAACATGCTCCCTTTTTGGCACCATGAAAATTTTCTAACAATGTGTTGATGCCTTCACACCAAACAAAACATGCATAATTAATATGCAAAAGCAACAACAAGGCGAAACTTTTCCGTTGGTGAAAATTGAAAGGGTTAGCTTGACTTTTTTCCCCCCTTCAACCGCTCCACCTAAAAACTCCATTCAGAGTAGCGGGAGGGTGGGGTAAAGGCTAGAGGGGGTGGTAAATTCTGCCAGTGCTTCATTATCACAGCTTCCGCGTCAACATTATTTCCGTAAACCAACCAAAAATATGCATAATTCATATGAGAAAAGCAACAATGGGCAAAAACCTCAAACCTTAACGAAAATGACAACGAAAATGCTTTAATTGAAGCGAACCCACACACACACACACACACACACACACACGTACACCATCTTCTGACTCATTTACATATTTCAATGCATGCAATTAGGCACTAGAAACTGAACAAGGCGGATGGGTATAAGTGTGAAGAAAGTAGCAACTGTCAGGACATGGTAAACCGCAAAAAAAATAGAACAAAAATCACACCAAAAAAAGAAAAAGAAAAAGCAAAACTTTTTAAACAACTTTTTCTCCATCTCTTTTCTTTTCGTTTTCGTTTTTTTTTTTTTTTAGCCAAATCACGGCATTTTACGGTGAATGGTCTGAGTGGCAATAACACGCTTCAGCAGCAGCAGCAACAATATAATCTACAACAGCAACAGCAGCAGCAATCTTCTACCAATGACACTCGCAACATTTACAACAATCCTTATTCCCCACCCCAACAACAACAACAACAACAGCAACAGCAACAACAGCAGCAACAACAACAACAGCAGCAACAACAATTACAGACACACCAACAACTACAACAACGCACTGCACATCTCTTCAAGGCACTAGCTGCCTCAAATGCCAGCAGCGGCAACGTTGTCGTCGGCGCCGGCGGCAACAATAGCTTAAATCATCCATATGACTTTTCCAATTCATCATCTTCATCGAATGCCAATAATGAGCAACAAGGATCATCATCATCGGAAGCAGAAAATGCATTTCTAACTCATAATAACGGTAAGTCAGTCAGCACAAATTATATTTTTCAATTATTTACAACCACAAACAAGATCTTCTCTAAAAACCAAAAAGTCCTTTGAAATTAATGCAAAAAAAAAAGGCGAAAAACTTTATTTAACTATTTGTGGGATAATAATGATTTTTAATTCCGATCGGTTAGACCTGACTCGTCTATAGTTTAGTTTGTTTTTCTTGAAACTCTATTTAAAAAAAAAAGATAATGAAACGATATTCTTCCTTATTATAAAGATTATCTAGTTCTTGAACAAAGGACAAGTTAATTCTTTGGTTTAGTCATGAAATCTAAATGATTAAATTGAATATTGAATATAGATTGCAGTTCTACTTTCTTTATTTGCAATTTCCAAAATTTTTGGTATTTCTCTTTGTTCTAAAAATCACTTTGAGATCATATTACAATCTAATGATAAGAAGTTGAAAGTATTTCCATTCCCAAGAAACATTTAATAATATTTTCACATGATCTTAGTATGAAGTTCTTTAACAAAACTTGATAATTTTGTTATTTTTCGGAATAACTAAAATTATTTGCCACTTTTACAGCAGTCTTGAATATGCATCAGCAACAAATTGAATTAAAACACAACTTTTCCTGGTTAGATTTCCTCTACCATTCAGTTCAGTTCAGTTTTGCTTCTCCTTGGTTAACAACCGCACAAATCACAAGCACACAAAAAAAAACTTGCTCGCTCACCTGCCCGACTTGACTTGGCCAGGTTGCCATAATTTGCACGCAATTTGCATTTCAAGTGGCCAATCCTTTTTCTACCAGCCGCACCATCTCGTCTGGCCACAGTCCTCTAATCATCTCAAGTTGGCCAGTTGCCTTCTAATTACATCTCATTCCAAAAAAAACACAAAAAAAAAGAAAGAAAGGAAGAAAAAACAGGAAAAGGTGCTCTTCTGGTGGCTGCTGCTGCTGGGGAGTAAGTGAAATTTATGTGAGTGCTTATAATTTGTAAAAGTAAACGAACGAGCAACACAGACTAGAGACAGAGAATGGTTGTTGTGCTTGTTGTTTCTTTTTTTTTTTTGGGTGAGAGTTAAATGAGAGTTTGTTTTAGCAACAAATTATAGAGAGGAAAACGTTTTTCTTAACTCAGTTAAGGCAAGGTGGTGGCGTCGTACCGAGATTTATGTGAGAAAAAAGATTTAAAACTGCTATAAATATCTTGAATACAATTTTCAGTAGTTATAAAATGGTCACCAGAGAGCGATGCCAACGTTTTCAACTACACACATACAGATGTATGTACATGTAGTTGTCTAATCTCAATTCATGTTAACATTTAATATTTTTAAAGTTTTCGACTTTTGACTTGACTCCTTCTGCCTTAAAAGCATTAACAACAAATCACATAGCCGCTTCATTTTGTTGTCCTCTTTCTCTATTGTATGAATTTCTTTTCATGGCGTCTGCCTCCAAGGCACAGTGGCCACAATTTTGTTAAGCAAAAGTCTACTGAACTCAAATTAACTGGAATTAATTGACACTTCTACGAATTTCAATATTTTTCTATCATCAAAAATTACCAAAACTTTCAAAATTTAATAGTTGAATAGTGTTCCTAATCGATGCCTCTCGACGCTTTTGAACCACTGTACCGGCGCTTTCATAAAATGTGGCAAAGTGCAATTGCCTGTGGATCGGATCCCTGGATATGCAGACGCTGGCAGGCGGGTGGCTAGCCGCCAGTTATGCAATAAAAATCATTAAAAAATATAAAAATGAAAGCGGCAAAAACTTAACAAGGCAGTTGCGATGGCCCTTTTCACGAACGAACGAACGAACGAACGAAACGAAATGAAACGAAAACGAGGGGCATAAAAAAAATTGAAAAATCTTTGTAGACGCTGAAGATGATGATTATGGGGATAGGAATGGGGATGGGGATGGGGGATGGTGAATGGTAAGGACAACGAGAGACGGGTAACAAGAAACTAAACGAGCTCCAAGCGCCATAAACTTAAATCACGATTAAAAGTGTGATTATCCTTGTGGCGCTACAAATCGCCGCTGCAGCTGACAACAGACAACACACACACACACACACAGAGACAGAGAGAGCGAGAGGACATACTCATAGGACACAACAAGGTCTTGTTCCTTGTATAGTTTTGTTGTTGCAGTTGTCTGATTTTATATCTTTACAACCAGACGCGGCTGTGGATGAGTAGACAAACTAGAAGAGGAGTCACACAACAAACTCGTAGTCGGAGACGGAGTCGGAGTCCTTTGTTGTTTTGTTTCTGACTTGTGTGTATGGCCCAAGGATACATAGTTGTGTCGTGTGGTGGCCCCAAGGATAACATCCTCCAGCCGCCTACTGACTGACTGCAGATGAAGCTATTTAAGTTGAAATTTAAATTAAAGACTCGAAACTTTCAATCAATGCCTTATTCCCTTGAACAAAAAAAAAACAGCAAAAAAGAAGTATATTTAGAGAACCCTTTTTTTAATAGAAGAAGACCTAAAACTAAAGCTGGAATTAAATCCATTGGCCGTTTGCCTTTCCCTTTCAATTGTTGTTGTCTTTTAAATAACAACAAAATCCTTGTCCATCAATTTCGGCTTCTTGTTTCGGCCCATTCATTCTCCCTCTCTCTCTCTCTCTAACTCTCTCTCTCTATTTCGTTCTCGTTCCGCCCTTAACTGTCAATTTTTGCCAATTTTACAGTCCTGCCTCGATTTCACTGCAAATACTAACAAAAGACTGAATGCAAATAAACCAAGAGACACACAGAAAGCGATAGAGAGAGAGAGAGAGAGAGAAAGAATTGGGCCTAGAACAAAGGAGCAATCCAGCCAGGGGGTTGCTTGGTCATTCCCAACATTCAGCTTATCACAATTGACCCATGCCCATGAACAGAGCCCAGACCCCAGCCCCCCTCCGACATCGACCCAAACAATTGACTCTCTTATTTCACTGATGAACTTAACTTATGTCAAAATATGCGATAAGTAATCCTTTTTTCGACATTTGGCATTTCCGGTGTGCACTTGTCCCCCCCCACACATAAAACCGAAATTCTCCCCGTCCCGTTTCGTGTCGAAACCTTTTAGGCCTCTGCAAATATTTTGCTTCTTGTGATAATTTGATGGTATTTGACCATTTCTGTACATTTGTCACAAATTTCTAGCAAATACCATACACATATCGAGCAAAACGTTTATTTATATTTTCGTACTCTCGGCTCTCTCTAAGTTTAGCTCTTAATGAATAGTGACAGCATGGTTGGACTCTGGACTCGGATAATGTGTGGCGAAGTGAAAGAGTAGAGGTGGAAGTGCAGATGGAGGTGGTGGAACAGACAAGTGAAAGTGGTCAAGATTTTGGGACTTTGTTTAAACTTCATTTGATCAGGCGGACGGGCGGAAATGTGTGGGGGAGGGCGGAATTATAGCTTATAGATTGACAGACACTGCAAGAAATTATTGAGTTATTAATAATGTCATAGTTAAAGATGAAATTTTTCTGAATAAAAGGAAATATTTCATATAAATATACATATTTAATCAAAAATTGAAGAAGATTGAAAAGAAACAATAAAGAAAGCGCAAAAACTAGGAAAGAGTTAACTAATATTTAAAATAGTAAGTTCAAAATTGCAACAAAATTCGATCAATTTATCGTTAGAAAAACTATCGTTTAATGTATCGTTAAAGTGACATCTTTTCAATACCGAAGTTCAAATAAAGTTATAATATTTTCACAATTCCCTAAGATCGAAATAAAACTAAGCCAATTCTTTGAGTTAGAAAACTATCGATAAATTTATCCCTAAAGTATTATTGTTTGTTTTAAATTGAAACCTTTAATGTTAAAGTTCGATTCTAGATCTAAATCAAAGTTAGCCCAACATTAATCAGAAAAACGATCGATATATGTATGGTTAAAGTGACATCTTTTATTTCAATACCACAATTCCAAAAAAATTATAACATTTTGCCATTTCAATAACAATTTATGATGAAAGAATTTAAAAAAAAATGCTATTAATTTTGTGAAAGAACAAAATACGAAAGCATCCTGTTGCAGTGCATTTCTTTCAGTGTGTTCTACTTTTGATTGGCAACAATTTCGTGTTTCCGCTTCATCTACAGACACACACACACACACACACAGCTAGCAGGCCTATCCATCTATTTTTTGGCCCCTGTCTTATCAAGTTTCGTCCATGTCATGGGGCATCAACCTTATTTTTTCTTACCACCCCCCAAACGGCGACGCTGACGACGACCACCCGTCCGAGTTAAATCGAAATGGCCCCGCCTCGGTATCCGGATGGAGAGGACTTTACGCCGAGATTCTCAATTAGGATAATCTTCAAATGACTACGCAAATATTGGCAAAATTCGAAAATTCGTTGCGGACATTTGGTCAACGTTAAGTCAGAATCAGAATCAGAGACAGAGTCAGAGACAGAGACAGAGACAGAGTGTGCAGTGCACTCAGGGTCCTGGGGATCCTTTAGTCATCCTGTGTGTAGGGTTGTAATTGTTGGTGTTTCTGCTTGCTTTCGTTATTTTTTTTTTTTGCACTAGGATCATAAAATTTTGCCGTATTGTCGCATGAAATGCGTCTCTTGGGGAGTCCTGTGTATCAAAGAGGGCGTGTGGGTGGAAGGGTCCAACAGAGATGGGGGGCAGGGGCAGGAGATGCTGCTGCCCTCTATTATATGCACATAAAAATAAATTCCAAGACTTTATTATGCCCATGTACTTGTCATTGTGCCGATAGATATATGTATATATATTGCAAATATATGCGTGTGTGTGTGTGTGTGTGTGTGTGTGCAATGGACTGTGTGTTTTGTAACCCAAAAACAAAAAATTGAAGGGAGGAAGTGCACGGAACAAGGAGGGGAGTAGTTGAATGGGTTTTTGGCCAGAGAAGAGGAGAGATTGGAACCTGCAATTGCAATTGTTGTTGTTGCTGTTGTTGAGGGTTGAACTTGGATGGAGTTGTGGTGGAGCGGTCGACTCGAGGGGTGGAGGGGGAAGGGAGGAAGCTGATTGCAGCTGTATGTATTGAGGGCGGCAGCAACATTTTGCATTTGTTTTGCTGACTGAACTTGCAGACTCTGTGTGTGTGTGTGTTTAATTTTTCGCAAATGTTCAATTGAATAACATGGATAAACGCTTCATTGATTCGAAACACAGGGACACAGAGAAAATATTCATGATTTTTATTTGGTTAAACGGGATTTGCGTTTATTGAGAGATTTTCCCGTTAAGAAGTTACATTTCGCATCTAAACCAAATTCAATTTTCATTACAATTCAACCAAACAACAAAAGAAAACAAAAATTTGATTTCCATTTATTTCGACTCATTAATTTATAGAATTTAATACATATTCGAATCTAGTTTGCTTAATTGTTCAACTTTTAAAATATTCTAAGGAAAGTTCGAAGAAATTTTTCACTTTTTACAATACAAGTTGCCGGTTTAGTTTTTAAACTGACTCTTAAAAACTTGGAAATGATTTTGAGGTCTTAGATGTGAGGGATTTGATCTACTTTTATTATAATATTTCGACTTACCAACAGATTTAGCCAAATTCGATCCACAATAATTCATAATTTAAAGATGAAACTTCCTTTTCACCTATGGATTAGTTAAAATTATTTATATTCTTTTTCACATTTAAGAAAAGACTTAAAAAGCCAAAACAAACGAAAATGTTTTCAAATCCTAACACTTAGGGAAACCTTTTTGACCATTAGAGATCACTTAAATAAAAATCTCTTGTAGTTGCATCAACAAATTTTTATTATGCCCTAATTGAATGGAAAACTTTTTGAAATTCCAAATCGCAGAGTAGTTTCCAAGTAGATTCTAGCTAAAAAATACTTATATTTCATATTTTGGCTTGAGAAGAGACAACCGAAACACTTCTTATTGCGCAATGGTGCATGACTTTGTTTTTATTGGATTTTTGTCGTTTTTTTCTTTGGAATTTTTTGCCTACTCAGAAAGAACTTTATTAGAGCACAACCGACGACCGCCCACTATGGCAAAAGAGAAACTATCTCAACCAACTTGAGTCGAACAAACAAACAAAAAATGCAAACAAACAAGCAAACAAAATGTCCGTTTGATGCACTAAAAACTGTAGATAATAGAAGAAGAAAAAAGTGCAGTCGCCTTTGAGGCGCTGACTAAGCTCGAATGGCGGCCAAAAAGTTTTCTTGCTCTAACAAGCACACTCACACACACACGCACACAAACAGAGAGCGACAGAGAGAGAGAGAGAGAGAGACAATCTTTTAGCCAGGTTATTGATGGCCCTAAGTGCGCCTAAGTGTGTCTATGGGCTTTAATTTTCTGTTGTAATCTGAAGTGACTATTCAAAAATCTTCAATTCAGTTGACAGAGTTCTGCTTTTAACTGGTTGTGCTGCTTTTACTGCTGCTGCTGCTGCTGCTTCAGCTCGCCCAAAGCACTTGAGCATGTCTTTTGGTTTTGTTGTCAAGTTGAGGAAATTGTGGTCAGGCCATTATAACTTAACCCAAGCCATTTGCCCAAAATGAAATTCAAACTTGCATCGTATCAATTTAAATCAAATGAAGTGCACTTTTTGTGTGTTAGGAGGCTCCACCTCCATGCCATCCCATCCCATTTCCATTCCCATTCTATTCCATTCACCTACCTCTTCAGCAGGAAATATATTAGAGTGCCTAAAAGTCAAAGTTGAGAGCGAGGTAGCAATCGAGCGTTAAGTTTAAGTGCTAAGGACAAAAACTTTAGCATAGTTTTTGGATCTCCTTAAGCCTCCTTCAGCCTCCTTTCCTTTCTATTTGTTTGCTTTTTTTTCATCTTATTTTTGGTGTTGTTGGATAGAGACTTGCAGTTGACATAGTTACCGAAACAGGAGAACTGGAGCTAGAGTTCTTCTTCTGGTTGCCGTTGTCCAGGGCACGTGCAAATGAGAAAGTTGCTCATTACGTGGTCAGCAAGCTCAAATGATGTGAGAAGTTGTTTAGTATAGTACTCCCTCTCTCTCTCTCTCTGTCTCTCTATAAATTAGAATGTTTTTGCGCTTGAAATGCTTTTGAGTACGCAACTAAAACAGAACATGAGAGATGAGAGCGTGATTCAATATTAGAAGTAATTGAAGCTAAATGAATTAGCCCATCGAGTACATAGACAAATAACCTAAATTAGTTGAAGACAATTCAATTAATTTAAATGGAAACTAAACGATAAAACTTTTCACATCACTAAAATGAACTAAAAAACTATTTGAAACAAATAAGTTTTATAAACAAATTGAAACAATGGACTTAATATTTTATTAACCTGCAAACTGACAAGTGAACTAATCGGCTAAACTTTTGTTTAAATGCGCACAAGTGCATCAATGGGATAAATGATGAAACATTGAAATTTATAGCACAGAAAGTCAATCGAAATTAGTTAAGAAACAAGATCTATGTCCTTGTAAATCCGTTTAACAGGACTAGTCAGACTCTAGGGAGATTTTCTCCATTAGATATTTACTCTAGGTTGTCCTATTACGTTTTTAGCGTAATGTTATACCACTAGTTCAACGCTAAAACTAGTTGGGAATTATAACTAAGTTAATACTTTTCTACTTTTCAAGAAGTTATGCAATTCCAGTCAATGTATTTTACAAACTCGTAGCTTTTCTCATTCCCCCTAAACAATTTTCTACTATGCTGTGCGAAACATTTAAAAAAAATAACAAAAAAAGGACTTCCAATTATTTACTAAGTATAGCTGACACAATTTGCTTAACAGCAACATTTTGTTTTGCACACTTTATCACATGATTTGAAGCAATCACGGCCCCATCTCTATAATAAAAAAAAATAAAAAACCTTTGCCAAAAATAAGTTGGCACAAACACCTGACCAATTTACGCTCTTTTAGGGCGCCCTCCGCCAACTGAAAACGATGCCCAGCAATTTAATGAGCTGCCATTTATATATAAAACGGGCAAAAAAAAAAAAAAACGCCAAAAGGAGGAAATTGCCAGCAAAGTGGCAAAAGGTAGACAAATATTTAGCAACGTTTGCGGACCAGACACAAAACTCCTCCACATGGGAGATATGCACACACACACACACGCACACTCTCGAAGACTCTCTGTGTGTACTCGGTTCTATTCTGAATTTTTTGGCAAGTCCGTTTTCGCACTCTCTGTGATTCATGCCACAAAAGTGAGAGAGATAGAAACAGAGCGTCAGAGCGACAAAGAGAAGAAGAATGCTGCGGCGAAGTGGCAGTAGCATCTGGTCATAAAAATGGCTTAAAATGATCATCATAAACGTTGAGTGAGCAAATATTGCAATAAAAGTAAATGACTGAAGGACGTCGTAAAATATTTATACGTGAGATGCTCCTCTCTTCACACATACAGGCACACGCACACGCATACACACACACACACACACACACGCTCACATGGGCAAACACGGGGAATTCGAAGAGCAAGTCATGAATATCATAAAAATGTCGAGCAAAACGAAGGAAAAGTAAATTTGCCAAGCATGCAGAAAAGTATGCAATACGAGGGGCGAAAAAAATTACGAGAAAATTTGACCTAATGATGAGTTTAGGGAAGACACAACTGATGGGGTAAAAGTTAATAAGATTTTCGAACTATTTCACATTTCACACACTGTTTTTGGGTGCTAAAAATGCAGGGAAGGTGCATTAGGGAAACTGTGTATATTGCAGTGCTCAAAGGGCAAAAGTTTTCCGTTATAAAATGCGAATTTTCATGATAGTATAGTTAGTGTGTGTGTGTGACTGTGTGTGTGTGTGTTGCAACAACTTCGTCTCATACCAAAGCTTTAACCAAATACCAAAAAGCTAAGCCATAAAAGTTGAGAGAAAGCGCATCAAAAAGCACTATAAAAACGGTTTACAGCGGTTATGGCGCCTAAATGTAGCCTACAATCTCTATCATGGAGGAGAAACTCCAATTTAAAAACACAAGTGATATCTATTTAAATGCCTTGACTTTGATTACCAAATATATTCTCTTAATATCATATAGTGTATTTATTAGAAGGCAAGTTAAATTGATAATAAAATTATAGAAATTCCATAAGTAAGTCTTATGCTTTGATTTGATTTGAGCTACTTCATATTTTCAAACACTCGATTGTCATGTTTGGGATGTTATTGAAAGTCTGTTCATTACCCCAATGCAATTCTGTTATTCTCAATCTGTTCTGCTGTGCTCTCTCTCTCTCTCGATGCTCTCTCTCTACCCCTATTACTTTGCAGAAGTTTCGTTGAGTTTTTATCTACCCCTTCTGCATGAGGGGTAGTTTAGATAATGTTAGATAATATTACTACCCCTCAATGTGAAATATTAACATCCTGCAAAGGATTTTACATTGAGTCAGATAATGTTAAACGTGTTGAAAACTTTCTGGTGGAACTTCATGTAGATTAAATCATAGAGACGAACTTTTACATATCCTGTGAGACAGAGATTCACTCTGACTAATTTTCTATATTTTTCTAAGCAGACAGTGCATTGAATTAACTTCTAATTTAACTCTATACTTAATTTGGTTCTATTATAAGTCTTCCCCTTTCGAAGCTCGACAATTATGTTAATAAACCTATTCATTAACCGGACTTAAACTATTAAGCTAAGCACTTCGGTCAATCTTCCCCAAAAAACAGTTGACAGATTGCCTAACTAAGCAACTAACTAGAACAAGTTAATACAGAATTATATAAATTCATGAGAAACTCAAATAAACAATACATATATGTCAATTAAAAAAAAAATATCTCACACATTGGCAGCGGTGGGATTCGAACCCACGCCTCCGAGGAGACTGGTGCCTTAAACCAGCGCCTTAGACCGCTCGGCCACGCTACCATATGATTCTATATATAACTCAATTTCTATATTCGTGATCGAATAATTACAGTAAGCTCTAAGATCAGTTGTTTCATTTCGATTTAACATAAAACAAGATCTTAACAGAACCTATAAAACCAGCCCCTAGCGGTAAAAAAAGCTTAACAAAAGCTTAAAGCTCTTAACCGTTATCCCTACTGTTAAAATTACTGTTAGCTAGTTAGTTAGTTAGGGGCAGAAAGCTTTTACTCCACCCGAAAGCTGCCGAGAGACTTACTCCGAGCCCCAAAAACCGAAAAAAAGGCTTGTTGCTCATTAATGCCGGCATCGGCTGCGGCGTCGACAGCGATTTACAGACAATGATGCTGCTGCTACTGCTTCTGCATACTTTTAGGTGCTTGCTCCTGCTATTTCGGCTTTTTGCATAACTTTTATTGTGTTTTCAACACACACACACACACACACAAACGAACACACTCATAGCACAGCTGGCCGAATTTCGAGAGAGAAACACGGAAGTTAAGGTCGTCGTTTCGCTGCCAGCGTCGATTGTTGCTCATCTTCTGTTGATTGGTGTATGTGTGTGTGTGTGCGAACGATTGTATGTGTGTGTGTATGCGTGTATATCTGCCATGGTTGAAGGCAGAAAATGCGGCCGGTAGTCGCATCGTCGCATCATGGCTAACGCCGCCATAAAACGCCACGCATTCAATGTGGCAAGCGCAACAATGAGCTTCGGCAACATCGGCAATAGCAGCAGCAGCAGCATCACCATCAACAGCATCTCGTCCTGGTTCTCGTCCACGTCCTCGTCCTGGTCGTTGTCGTTACCGTTGTCGTTGTCGTTGTCGTCGTCATCCTCATCGTCGTAGTCGTAGTCGAGTCGTCGTGTGTATGCAATTTTGCATTAATTTTTGTTTGCTGCCTTCGGCCCACACAAAAAACTTAACTGCAGTTTAGTGAACATTTTCAACAAGCGCGCTACGATGCGAAATACTTTGCGACCTTTACGAAATATTTGAAAATCCACAATTCAAAAAAAAAAAAAAATAATAAAAGTAATTGAAGCAAATTTCTGTTATTTTTTTTCATATTTTTTTTGCTTGTTGCTAATTTTTGTAAAAACCAAAGTAAAACGAGAAATAGCAAAATAAACTGAAGAAGAAAAAGTGAACAACCTGTCCTCTGTGTAGTTGTAGTTGTATATGGCATGTGTGTGTAGGTGAGTGCGAGTTGCAAACGAAATTATGATATTTTTGGCGCCAAAAATTGAAACTGCGACTTCAAGTTGTTTGTTGTGTGTGTGTGTGTGTGTGCCTCTCTGTGTGTGTGTGTCTGTCTGAGTGAGTGTAACAAGTTGGCGATAAATGGGTAAAAAAAAAAGAAATAGGTTCAATTTCGTAGCATTTACCATTTGAATTATTCAGTATTTTGCTTTAGCCGGCAAAACCGGTAAAAACAATCTGCCGGCATTTCTTCTACACAGTCTGTTGACATTATTTTCTGAACAAAATATGACATTCTAGTAAAATTTACAGAAAGTTTTATTTAAAGACATATTGTCACTTCTGAAACTTAATCTTCTCACATTGTTTAATGCCAAAGTAATGTTGATTTCTTCGTTTAATTTAAACAATGTCAACAAGAATTGTTTAATACGAATTTGAGTCGCTACGATAATTTATTTCTGTGGTTAATTACTTAACAATTTGATATAGCTAGAAAGTTAAACAGCAATTCCCATAAATAAGTGAAAGTTTCATATTGAATTTGTGTATAAAATTACAAGAGAACTCTTAAAAGATTAAAGAATGTTCAAAAAATAGTTCTTTATATTTTTTTAGCCATAAGATAATTGAAATTAAGCAGATTTCTTAATAGAAAAACGAGAATTAGTAAACTGGCGTTGAGCAGCTAAAAGTATGCTACAAAAATTTAATACTTACCTTTGTATGTGTAAGTGGGAATTAAAGGCCATTTTGTTTCCCGATTGGAGAAGTTTAAAGAACCTATGATAGAAAAGGTTTTGAAATTAAAGTTATCTACAACTTTTGCACCCCCTTCCCCCTCCACCCTTTCGAGTGACCGCACTTGTCTTATACTCTGCGGTTACGTTGCGTATACGTAATATTTATGAATTTTACATATTTATGTTAAAATTAATGTATGTGTCTGTATGTTGTGTTTGTGTGAATGGGTGGCATAGATTTTCGAATTATATTCAATTATGTAATCCAATATAGCTAAGCTTAATGAAGAAAATTTCCGCAAAATGCGTTAAATTGTTAGCGAGTGAGTTGTGAGCCTAAATGTGTAAGCCAAATAAACCAATCAAACAATTCAGGCGCATGCACATTTAACTAACTAAATGTCTGTCGTATTTCACGCACTTAATCCACATCGCTTTCATCAAATAATAATCATAATAATAATATACATAAGCAGCCGCTGGGCACATCATATATAAGTATAACACAGCAAAAGGGTTAAATTAGCATCCAGAGCGGGATAGAGACAGACAGAGCCCATAAATAAACATTGAAAACTTTACAAAACTAAACGCACACTTAAAATCCAGCCGACGGCAGTTCGCGAATTACGCGTTACAACCTCACGCCACGCTCCACGCCCCACGAACCACCACCTCCTCCCCTCGCATACGTCGCTGGGCAATGTAGCAAGCAAAGTGAAATTAACAAAAACAAAATCAAGCAACAATAACACATACACACAAGCAGACACACCCACACACAAAACAACACAATTCAATTGAAAATGTGCCAAAATTTTCATATTCGTTAATTTGTAATACAACAAAAAAAATTGAATTGAATTGAATTGAATTGAAAAAACAAAACGTTGCAATGTGCCAGGTTGCTCATGCTGGACTTCTCTCGACCAGTCTATGTTAATTGGCATTCCGATTATTCGCTGTCTGATTGATTAAATGTACAATGAAATTGATAGTCCAAAAGGTAAGTGGAACATACACACACATATATAACATGTTGTTCTCCATTAAACTTCTCGTTTAACAAACATTTCAAGTAAATTTTACTGCAATAAGTTTATTAATATTTCATAATTTATATAGTTAATATTGGTTAACGCTGTCGGTCAGCTAATTAAACGATTTACAAGGGAAACTTAAATGTTAGATGTATAATCCGATGAGACGCAGACTTTGTTTGAAATACTGAATCGGAAAAAGTTGAGAGCAAAATGAGTAAAATTAACTTGAAAAACTTGATGTTAATGAATATAGATTCTTGATACTTAAGATTCTGGAAGAGGAAAGAGGTTTAAACTAAACACATTTGCCTAATAAGGCTCGATATATCTTTTGTGCAACTTCGAATAATTATTTTATTCATATTACGCACTTTTCTAGGTTGCTCGCTTTGAAAATTTTATTTTACAAAGTTCTTGCATTCATGTTTTTTGGTTTTCTATAACTATTATAATATTGTTTCATCTTAAATTTGTTTATTTGTCTCATGCTGTAAATTGAATAGAGGAAAATGACAGATAAAATAACACTAAATCTCATTGAGGACCTATTTTATTGTTATAACAAAATAAATTACAATTGCTTACTAGTATTTTCTTTTATTAATTTTGCAACTCATTGAAAACCATTCCTTTTGGAAATGTTTTCCTTATTACGAATCTCTTATTTCCAATGCTTGATCTATGAAATAAAGCAGATATAGTGTTTAACTTCTAATGAAGTTAATTTGATGTTGGTAACTTTATCTTTAAGACAAGCAATTAAAAATTGTGTTGCTTGAAAATAGTTTTGCTTGCATTCATTACTATGCACATGTCGAAAGTAGTTATATCGATTACTACAATTAACATTTAAATGAGCAATTTAATTTTTAGTGTTGCACTCAAAATATTATTTTACATTGAAGCAGATGTAAGCCTACATTTGAGATCTGTAATTTAAATTTAAATTATTTTTGAATCAAAAGAATTTCTGTATTACTTGAGTTTTTGGTAATTGAAACAATTTGAATAAAATGGTTATGACTTTAAATATAATATTATGGAAGCAAAAAATCACAGCCAAAATAATCATATGTTAGGCAAAGCTATTCAGAAAATCACGCAACCTCGATAGTTTCTTCTATTTCCTCTGCAAAAGAAGTCGAAAAGTTTGCCCTTTGGCTAGGCATAGTTTCGGCCATGTTTAAAAATTGCAACAAGCCAAAAAAAAAAATATTGATTTAATCTTTATCTAATTGAGTTCTTAGCAAATGTTCAGTTCATGCAAATTTATGTAAAGTTGATCGCAAAATGTTTCAATAATCCTAAATTGCAAAAAAGAAATCCCTAAAAAAAAAAAACCAAAATGAAAGGGAAAGGGCAAGAGAAGAAGCGAAAAGGGAAGAAAACATTTACAGTCTTTTCTGACTTGTTGCATAAATCAATTTATATAAGCATTCACATCATATGAATAACTATGGCCAAGAATCGTAGAAAAGGCTTTTAAGGCATTTCATCCGGACCACAAAAATGAATGCAGCTTCTCAATACATACATATCTACATGTGTGTGTGTGTGTGCGGGTGTGTGTGTGGAAAGGGGTAACTCTTGCTGTTCCTTCCATATAATATATTAAAAGAAAATACGAGAAAATGCTTGCAAATATTTTATCAATAATGCAGCAAAAAAGAATTCAAAGAAAGTAAGAAATAGCGAGAGACAGAGAGAGAGAGAGAGAGAGAGAGAGAGAGAGAGAGATGAAGAAAACCAAAGAAAAATAGTGAAATAGAAAAGACGGAAAAACCTTTGGAAAAGTCTTAGTCTTACTTGTTTTTGTCGATTCAGGCAGTATGGGGGGGACGGGGGTTGGGAGGGGCTCTGGGATCTGGTGGCGATGGGTTTCTTTTTTTCTGGCTTGTGGAAAATAGTCGTACAATAAATTCAAGAAACCATGCAGCAAACGACTGGAGAGACGTTATGATAATCATATTACACATACGCCCTGTCCTCCACACATGAGCACACAAATACACACACACACTCAAATACATAGATACAGTTAGAGAGTCTGAACTGTGCCCAAGTCGCTTTTCATTTTGTATGCAATTTACATATTTTCTTCTATTGTTTTGAAAAGCCTCATGCCGCACATTATTTATCAATGAGACTTGAGGTCCTGACAATGTCCTGATAGGGGCGTAAAAGGATAGAGATTGAGAGATAGACAGAGAGAGAGGGGAGAAAGCCTCTTCCTGTTGACTGGCTGCAGTAGTTAAGGCACACTGTATTGAGATGCTAAAAAGGGCCATAAGACCCAAGTGAAGTAAAGGATTCTCCCCATAATGGTGAGGCAAACACTCACTGACAAATGATAATTTGTAGTATGGAAATTGATAGATTGACAACTTAGTTGTAACGCCTAAGTAGAGTAATTTGTAGTAATTTCTACGTATTCTATTAGTTCTGAAAAGTTAACTTCCTTTTGTCATTTTTTTTTTTTTTTTTTGAGTATTTTGTGTGCCTAAATTTGAACAAAAAATATACGTTTTGATTATTTTGTATAGTTCTAAAAGTGCATAAAAGTTTTATTCAAATCATTGAGTCCTTAGATCGGTAAAGACTATTAGATCTGTCCAATGTATATGGTCAACAATTCTCTCTATCAAATTTAAAGGACTTTATCACTTTATCTCTAAAACAAATGTTTTAGGACCTTCAAAAATTTCGAGGAATATTTCCTCTTATATAGTTAAGGGTCTTTTATCTCCTTGATAGTATATTTGGCTAACAATATTATTATTAATAATTAATAATCCAATAGGTAAACCATATTTTAAGCCAAGTACTAAACGCAAACTAGAGTTAAGTTGTCCTTCTCAATTCCAAGTGTTTAAAATCGAACTACATATATGATTTTTGTCTTCCTCCATTCGTTATTTATTTAATATTAAATCAATGCATTACTTATAAAGCCGCTAAAGTAAATTTTTTAATTATATTTGGATTAGATTTGAAGGCAGTATTTGAACTTTAGTTACTTCTTTATATTTATATTTCTCTCTAAATATTCGCAATAATTTGCATTGCCTTATAGAGATGAAAAATACCAAAATGTATAAGGATCCAGTTTTATAAATATTTACTGCTTAAAATATTGTTACTTACTTTGCTATAAATTTCAATCATTTGCCTACACTTTTTGTGCTGACTTTTCAAACGTTTTCAATGAAAAACTTTTCAACTTCCCCTATTTCTTAACAATGGTTCGCTCTCTTTCTCCCGTCTTCTGCAAATTAACTTGACTCAACTCTGACTGAGATCATTTGGAGAAGAAAGAAAAGAAACTTGCATAAATAGATGACTGGAGTCGGTTATATAATAAACTCCTCTTTCCCCCCCATTTCCATAATCAGCCTCAGCCACATCAGCATCAGCGTTCAGACCAGAAGCGCCAATGTATGTAATTTCATTAGTGTTGCCTATAAAAAAAAAAAAGAAGGAAAAAAAGAGGCAAATAAGGGAAAGGGAGATGAAAAAAAAGAGACCAAGCCGCAAGGTAACAAGGCAACAGCAACAACAACAACAAAATGCCTCTGCACTTTCAACTTTTGCCTTTAATGCTTAATAAATAAGTAAGAGAAACGGAAATAAAATAAAAAATATGTTGCATAATTTTGAGCTTTGTTCCGACTTAGTACCTTTACACACACATACGCAGGCACACACATACATACAGATCCATGGAAGATCCTTTTGCGTCAACTTAACAGCGTAGAAAATATCCAAGGCAACAATAAGAACAATAGTTCCCCAGGGACCGTCGCCAGAGTCCCGAGGTCCTGGCAAAAAGGCAAATGGCTCACACACACACACACACACCCACACATACGCACGCATGCAAATCCTTTTTGCCTGCCGGCAGGCAGCTGCTGCTGCTGCTCCTCCTCCTCTTCCTCCTTCCGCTCCTGTTGTTGCTTCTGCAACATTTTTATTTTATTTTTCTCGTCGCCTTTTGTAAGCGTCTTTTGGCCTGGCCACGCCTTGCCGCCTTTCGACTGCTTTTTCAATTTTTATTTCCCACACACATACACACACACACACACACACATGCACCTACAACACAGTGTGCGAAAGGATACAATTTTTACATATTTTTTCTTACCTTCAAAAAAAAAAAAAGAAAATAATTTTCTCAACATTTTGTTGGCTTATTTTGTATGTGTGTGTGTGTGTGGGTGAGTGGGTGGATGTAGGTCCCGTTAACTTGAAACGGAATTCAAATGTAGATTTGAGGGAGGAGCAATACAGCAGACAAAGAAACACACACACACACACAAGGACAAATCATGGGGAAGGCTGAACGATGAAAATGAAGATGAAGACGAAGAGGAGACAATCACTAAAGCAACATCTCATTCGTAGCGGTGCCCCTACCCCACACCCCCCCTTCTGTTACCCCCCTTTTTTCGCGCCACCCACCAATCATGCCATCTTCTTTTAGCGACTACTTGATGACGATTTTCTCTCTTTCTTTCTTTCGTTCTATGCAAATCGCATATATGTATGTATGTATGTACATATGTGGTTACACCTGCCCATTCCCTCATATCCACGACCCGATGACAACGACTTGCATTAGGCGGCACATATGAATATATATGTTTAGATAGATATGTATGGGAAAGCGAAGGATATAAGGAAATAAAACATATAAGCAACCAAATTGAAAAATTCCTAGCGACATATCATTTCGTACGTTTCTGCATAGCAAATACCGAGGGGCATTCAATAAGTATATATAATTCAAATGCCACAAGTCACAATTCTTAAAAATTATGCCCACATTTATTAATATTTATTTTATTTCTATTTTTGTTCAACTTTATTTCTCGAAAAAACTCTTGAAATTCCTTAAAGTGAATTTTGTTTTTTGATTTGGTTTTACTTTGTCGATTGTTTGATTTTTCTGTCTTTTAATCAGTCTTTGTTATATCTGAAAGTCATAGCTACATTTCTTTCATTCCCCGATGATATTTTCCTGCAACTATATCAAGGATATATCAACTTAGAATATTATCTTTGTCTATCTTTGTTTCTTTGAGCCAACTGACAATTGTGATACATTTATTTCTATATTGTTATTCTTGCCTCTCTCTGTTTCACTCTCTCAAGATCTCCTGCATATTTCGTATGCATAATTAAAATACTAAATTGGTATTTAATTCCTGCACCTAACTTTTATGCTGTACAAAGTTAAATGACCAGAAATAAAAATATATTAAAAAAATATTTAAAAAATAAACCCATTGAGAATTTAATTAAAATTGACAAAGTTAATTTCAAAAAAAAAAAAAAAGAAAAGCAAAATTCAAAAAAATATTCAAGTGTTGTTGCAACGAACACGAATATGAACATGAACATGAACAAGACCAAGAGGAAGAAAATGGATCCAGGAAAAAGCCAAAAGCTTTATCCCCACCCCCAGAGTCCAACTTTTGGCGTTTGAGTTTGAGTTAGGGAGGAGGAAACTTTAGTTTTTCCTTGACTTTGCCTCTCTATGCGTTTTCAAATAAATTTAATTCAATGTCTCTTCAGTCATTCGTACAATGGACACACACACACACGCACATGCACACACACATCTACATATAGTCATTGTCCTGCCAAAGGTTGTACTACGTCCTGCATGTGCGATTCAAAACTCTCTGACAAAATGGGAAAAAAAACCGAAAAGAAATGACCAAAAAGCAAAACTTTTTGACACTTAATGAATTGGCAAAGGATACATAGATATGTATAGAAATAGACTGTCCGAGAGAGAGAGAGAGAGAGAGGAATGGGAAGTCGGATTGGAATGAAAATGGAAGGAACATATTTCAGAGATTGCTTGATTGGCCTCTCTACAAAGTAGAAAGTGGAAGTGGCGAAATGTTTAATATGCAAGCACATGTTTACTTTGACATACTTCTAATTGACGGCGGTGCGGTGAAGGAAAAGGAAAAGCAACAGAAGGCAAAAGAGAAGAAGTCAGAAAGACGTCGGTGGAATAAAAGTTAGAAAAGATTGCCAATGCCAAAAGTTCAGGTTATTCTCTTAGGCATTTATGTAATTTGAAAACATATTTCTAACATATATTGCAGCTTAGCAATACTGGCATTTAATTAAGTTACGCCATTTAGTAGTTAAAATCGTTTAAGAATATTTTAAGCTGTAACTTTGTAATCGTTGAAGTGTTTAGCTTTTTAATGTTTCTATTCCTAACAATTCTTTCCTTACAACACTGAAATTGAACATTAGTATATGTTTTTGCAGTTTTTCTTACATTCCAACACTGTTAGCTTCCTTTTTATAGACTACTTTATTAACTTAGTACACAGAAAATTAAGTTTCGCGGTGGCATTCCATTCTTTTTTTGTGTTCGTTCTTTTCCAATACTGAAATTGAACTTAAGTATTCGTTGCTTTCTTTAATTCTTACTCAACGCTAAACCGTTAAACCTACAATTGAGCTACTTAACTGAAAAAATTGTCACATAAATCTCTATTTGGATTTATTATGTCCTTTTACAATAGTGAAGATTTTTAATTCACGATTTATGTGATCTAAAGTAAATATTTTCGTAGGTTTTGGTTTTGGTCACCCTGTTTTATCATTATATTCTATTGAATTTTTATGTGAAGCACTAACTAAATTTTCATTTCTGTATATATATTTTGTTTGTGTGTCTGTTTCCTTTTTTCTTTTATTTTTTTACTTACTAAACTGCCTCAAAAGGACATTTGCAAGTCCTTTGCCAAGACATTAAAGCGAAAGCCAACCAGCTTACAAGTATGTATGTATATATATATATATATTGGGTATATATATTACATTGAAGAACTGTTCGGCATATGGCCATGCATATTAACAACCTATTTTTGTAATGCCAAACGAGAAGAAGGCTAACTGACCAGAACGACTGCCACTACCATTTGGCTATGGAAATCTTATCCCGGCTAAAGGAAATGTCACTCCTCCTCCAGTCTCACACACACACACACACACGCACACTGCTGCCCGAAATTTCTCTCTTTTTGGCTCAAGTGGCCTGGGCATTTAAATTCAATCGTCGCAATTTTTTATGCGTTTCCTTTTCCTTTTTAATTTGCTTGTTCCATTTCTCGATTTTCGAAGGCAGTTGGAGTTTTTTTTCTCTCTCTCGCTCTTTTTGTTTTTGGAGGGGAGAAAATTTCCACATATATGGCTAGTTTTTTTTTTGTCCATTGGGTGTGGGTGTGGGTGTGTGTGTGCGAGTGTTTGTGGGAGTGTGTGTGGGTGTGTCCTGTTCCTGTGTCTGTGTCCTGCGGATGTAATAATTGTCAGCAGCAGTTTTTTTTTTTTTAGTGTTTTATTTTTTGTTTTCTTCTTCGTTTCGTTTTGGGTTGGTTTGGTTGAAAGGGGGCGTGAGCGGATGGGGTGGTAGTTTGTTTAAACGCTAGCCACGCAAAAATTGTCAGTTGAAGGAAATGTTAAAATGAATTTTATGCTAACAGTTTGCCGCCTCTTCCACTTTTTCTCAACATCTCCCTGGGTCTCCCTCTCTCTTTCCCTGTCATCTATATGCAAATCTCGCTTTGCCAATGGATTTTCAAGTGTTGGAAAGGTTTGGAATTAAAAGTGATCACCAAAGGTGAGAAGTGGCGATATCAGAACGAAAAATTGATCTATAAAGTAAAAGAAAACTTCAAGCTTTTCACATGAGATATTAACTTGTTTAAATTCTCACAAAAAATCATCTGCCCTTGCCCCTTGGCATATGCAACATTTTTCATTCACCACAAAACACAATGCACCCACACACACAACACAAGAACACAGACTTGTCGCACGCATAAATGAACCTAAAGAAAGGACGACTAGAAAGAACACAAGCAACACAAAATAAAAGGGGGAACACAACACAGCAAAAAATGACAAAAGAAAGGAAAATGGAAAAACCCACGTGTGCTCGTGTGATTTTCAGCGTCAGTTGAAAAACATAATCAACGGCTAATAATGAATGCATACCCCAAAAAGTTACACTATATCTCATTCACTTTCAGACAGCCAACTGATGGCCACCATATGGCGCTAAGCATTTCCTAATTATTAGCCATGTTTATCAATGTAAAGCAAAAAACAAAACAAAATAAATTGAGCAAGTCATCGCGACGACTTGAGAATACCACGCTACTCTTATGAGCACTTTGGCGCCCCCAGCGGCCAATTGCGCCGCTGCGTCGCTTTGTTTATAAAACGTTTGTACGCATAATTTGGCCATTTTTACTCCGAATTGTATGAAATTTTATAGAAATAATAGTTAAACCATGTGCCAAATAAGATTGCAATAGATTAGATGGGATATGTTCACTTTTTATCAAAAATAAAACTAACTTAACTATCCTACACACTTCACGAGTCCATATTTCAAATTTGATAGCTCTAGATTTTAAAGTTACCGAGATTTCGATGTTAATACAGACGGACAATCGACTCGATTTCATGCTGATCAAGAATATATAGGGTCGGAAATCCTTCCTTTGGCCTATTACATACATTTTGTCGACTTTAACATATCCTTTTCATCCCATGAGTGCATGGTATCAAAAAAACCATAAAAACTAAACTGATATATCATGCAATATATGTATATACATATATAACCCACATGGCTAAGCGCTGGATATATTTTGATCATTATCAACATGTTTGCCGCTCTCTCTCTCTCTCTCTTTCGCTTTCTTTCTCCTCTCTTTTAGCCATTTGTGACTTTTGTTCACTTTTGCGCTTTTGTTTTTTGGCTTGTTGTAGTTTTTCATGCGGAAAATTTGTCATTGTTGCCATTGCGTTTATTAATTAATTTGGCTGCGGCTGAAAGTCTGTCTCTCTCACTCTCTCTCCCTCCCTCTCTCTGTGTGTTTGTGTGTGTGTGTGAATTTATCCTTGTTCTGTTTGCTGTTTTGGCCTGTTCTGTTCTGTTCTGCTGTTCTGTCTGTATCTGCATCTGTATATATGTATGTGTCTGGGTAATAAAATATTTGCACATGAATGAAATTGAATAGTTGCTGCTGCTGTTGGTGCTGTTGGCTATTGCCTGTTTTGGGTCTCTGCAAAATTCTGCATAATTTGCAATTGCCATGGCATCGTTCATTAAATTATGCAAGAACAGGGTGCAAAACGATTG
Organism: Drosophila sp. 14030-0761.01; assembly: GCA_018150735.1. Taxonomy (NCBI): domain Eukaryota; kingdom Metazoa; phylum Arthropoda; class Insecta; order Diptera; family Drosophilidae; genus Drosophila; species Drosophila sp. 14030-0761.01. The sequence continues at coordinate 17,201,274 of JAECWO010000001.1, read as the reverse complement.
AGCCATGTGAGTATGAGCCTCAAAATACGGTTTATGATGGTGTTGTTATTTTGTCCTTTTTTCAATTGTTTTTTATTCCATTGCATTTTAGTCTAGCAATTAATTGATATGGGTTTGCATTTCAAAACGAAATAAAAACTACATATTCAAATGCAATTTATTTTATTTAAATAGCTTAATGCAATTTCTAAGACCATAAACGTGAACCATTTTTAATTGGCAATAATATAATAATTGAAAACAAATAATGTGGAATTTTCTTAAGAATTCTTTAAGAATAGAAGAATTGAAGATTGCTTAAAAGAAGAACAAAAAAAAGTTTTTTTCATATTTTAAATGTGGAACTTTTCACCTTTTCCATGACCTAATGAAAGGAATTATCTTTTAATTGTTTAAACCATTAATAATCCATATGACTAAACAACATCTAGAAACCTGATCGACTTAGCTTGACTTTTTATCTTATTGAAACCTGCCAAACTATGGACACTGATGACTCTTGTCATCTCATCAAATCTGTGACCAAAAAACAAAACAAAAAATCCCAAAAAAAAACCAAAATGAAAAGGGAAAATACAGAAAGAGAGAAAATCTTACAAAAAAAAAAGAGACAAAGTTTTGCTCAGACTCAGGTTTTGCAACATGCTGGAATGTATGCTACACTTTTGCTACACGTTATATCCTATCCCCCCCTACCCCCCACACACACATCCCTTCCGCTTCCCCGCGTGCCTGTGTGGGATGCCTTTTGTTATATGAGCAGGAACCCCAGACACATGGTAAACACGTCAAATTGACGGCATGCGAAGTGAAAGCAATGTTAGTCCTGATGACAAAGGCAAAGCCATGCCACGCCCCCTAGACTGGCCCCTGTCTGCTGCTGCTTGCTGCCGGTTTTTCCTATACGTGTTGTTGGTGTATTTTCTTTTTTTTTTTGCTCTTCTCATTTCTTTCCATTTCTTTCATATTTTTTTTGTTGTTGTATTCCCTGCATTTTTAACCCATTTTTTTTCTGTTCATCATCATCGCCTGGTTTTTTGTCCTGTTCGGGGTGTGAATTATTAAAAGCCACAGTGAACGAGGAAGAGAGAGAGAGAGGGGAGTTGGGGAGTGGTGCGGAGGGAGGGACAAATGGCAAGCAACGTCTAAATTAGCAGTAGTCGCACCCAGCTCATCGTCCGTTCATTTCCCTTCGACCGAGCTGGCATTGTTTCACTTTCAACAAATGTAATCATTATCATCATCATCATCATCATCATCATGATTATCATTATCATCATCATCATAGGCACTGGCTGCCCTTTCCACTCCCTTGATACTCCAGCTCCAGCTACTGTTGCTCCTCCTCTGACTTGTTTTGTTGCTTGATTCTCTTGGCATCCACGTCCTTTCGCTTGTCACTCATTCGCATAAACAGTTAATTATGCATAATATGCATTTTGCTGTCATGTTGTGCAATTTTTAACCCTCCCCCCCCCCAAAGCGGGGGCTCTTTCCCCTTCCTGTAGCATTTTTATTACTTTGCTTTTTGCTTTGTTTTTGTTGATGTTGGCGTGCCCCAACGCGGTAATGTTTTTAAATGCGCTCATTTGTTCCTATATATATATATATATATCTGTATCTGTGTCCATCTCCCTTGTATGTGTGTGTGTGTGTGTGTGTGTGCTTTGCGGTGCGTTGCGATAATTGGCAACCGGTAATTCAATGTACTACGAATGATACAGAAAGAGCAGGATTCGATGTAAGTTGTGGTAGGACACAAAGTAGATGTAGTTGGAGGAGGCAAACAGACTTAATTGGAACATGATTACGAATGGGGAGAGACAAATAGAGAGAGAGAGAGAGTGAGATAGAAAGAGAGAGACGTAGAATGACAAGAGATCTGATTAGTAAGTAAAAATGCAATTAAAGCACTTTTTCTAATGTTAAAAGTTGCAAGAACAACAACAGCAAAGAAATGGGAAATACGTTTAAACAAATTACCATGCCCAAGAAATAGAAAACGAAAGAGAAGAAAACAGCAAACAAAAGCAAAAGAAAAAAATCAAATGGAAATTTCATAAACTAAGAATTGAAAGAGAAAGCAAAATAGATTGAAAACCAAACCAAAAACAAATGCAGAAATCATAAATCAGAAACGAAGAAGTAATCAAAGCGAACTGATAATAATATGGAAGAATAATGAACTAATGTGAAGAAGGACCCAAGGAATTATGCAGGAAAACAAAGTGAAAAGAAAATTAGAAAAAAGAGTAGAAAAGGACATCAACAATAGAGAGGAAAAAGAGTTGAGAAAATATTCAAATAAAATAAAGAAGCGAATGGAGAAATAATGAAGAAAGAATTAAGAAAGATTGGGAAAAGAAAACAGAGAAAAAGTGAAGTGAATGGAAAAATACTTAAATAATGAATTGAAGAAATGACAGCAAACCGATCTCCACAAGTAGAAGTACCAAAAAGGAAGTAAGGTAAAGCAGCTTATTTAAGTAGTTTTTGGTGGAAGTATTTCCCATTTTCTTTCTTTATTTTTTATTACTTCTTAATCACTAACTCTGCTCTCCCTCTCTCTCTCTCTCTCTCTCTGATAAGAGAACTAGCCTCAACTCAACTATTTTTTTTTTCTTCTTTCTTATATATGTATGTATGTATGTATATACAAAAGAGCTTTATTTGCCATTTTCTTGGCTTTTCTCTGCTCTCTTTGATAACCATATTTCAGTTAAAACCTTTTGCCAACAAAACTTGCAAATGCAACTTCTATTCTATTTTTCCTTCCACGTTGTTTGTGTCGCCTTTTTTTCCCCCCCATCTCTCTATCTCTCTCTTTTCATCCATCTGCGGAATGAATGAATGGGGGGGGAGGGGGGAGGGTTTGAAAGGTTGGTAAGAGAAACTCTCATAATCAAAAGGAGCTAAGACTTCAAAGGCGGCTTTTGGCATTTTTCTAGCCGTTTTGTGGCGGCCAACCAGGAGGGGTAGGGGGAGGGGAGTGGGTGGTGGGGATGGACAGAAACGTTTTCTCTACTTGTTCTGCAGTTGTAACTGCAATTTTAATTTAATTTCAAAATGCTTAAAACGCGAATTCTTTTTATCCTGTGTGCCATGTGTGTGTGTGTGTGTGTGTGTGTGTGTGTGTGTGTGTAAGGATCTTCCTGTTTTTTTGCGGTTAGGCTTGAGCTGGAGTTATCTGCTTTTGCCTCACAAAAAGGCAGTGGTCGCGACTCATCTCAACGCCACTCGACTCGACTTTTCCCTTTTCTGTGTGTAAAAGTTGGCAACGTTTGTGCATAAATGATGTGAGTATTTTTCATTGTATTTGGCCACACACGTTGCACACACTCGGCGTGTTGACTCCAGCCAACAACAACAACAACAAAAGAGAAAGAAATGCATATAAAAATATATATTTAAAAAAAAAAGCACACACACAAAAAAAAAGAAAGCAACGTAAATATGCGCAATTATGTCTGTGTGTGTGTGTGTGTGTGTGTGAGTGTGCCGGCCGGTCCTCGTTGTCTGCCAGTGTTGCCAACCATTTTGTGATGTTTTGGCTGGTACTCACACACACACACACACACACTGGGCACACACACATCAAGTCCAATGTCAAATATGCGACGACTCTCGACGTTGGCAAACAAGACAATGAAAATACTTCCACATCTGTTGTCTCTGTCTCCTGCCATCTCTATCTCACTCTCTCTCCCTCTCTTCCTATCCCTTTAACGTTGGCATTAAAAAAAAAAGTAAAATAAATACTCAACCACACACGCACACTCACTCTCTAGAGGTGGCAGCAAAATAAAAAATTCATTTCCACGCGAAATTCTTTTAAAGTTTTTCCTTAATAAATTTGAACATTTTTGAATGCCTAAACTGATTTCAAATAAATGCTTAAATTATTCAAAATTGCTTTTAATAAATAACAAATGAATTTAAGCAAAGTGAGACTATAGGTGTGACTCTTTGAAAAATGACAGGATAAAAAATATTTAAAAGGGACTACAATTATAAAACTGTTTCTTAAAAAATCGTAATACTACGATGAACTTAAATAGGCACAGAAAATAGTTCTTCAACTCATTAGTCATAATAAAAAAATCGAAAGCAATTAAAGAAACATTTAAAAATTAACAATTGAAGCAACAAAAAATGATTAGCTATAATATTTAATTGCAATTGGTCTGATTATAACAATCTTAAATATAAGACTTTGCCAAAAAGATGGGCTGAACATGATAGTAAATAATAGTTACTTAATATGCGAGCAAGTTAAAAATTTAATATACTTAAAGTTTTCTTTAGAATTTCAGAAATAGTTTAGTTTGAAATTTCCAATTCAATTCAATGTTTTCGTGGTTTCTGTATAGACATATCATAAGTTAGACTCTTAATTCAATTATTTAAAAAATAAGAACTTATTAGTCAAAAGTTGTTAATTAGTTGCTAAATATTTATTATACAGCAATTTAAAAGTTAATTCATCCAATTTGGTACCACAAATCTCAATGAAATTCTCTGCGTATCCTTTTGTCCTTTTTCATCAAATTGTGAAATTTGCTTTATGATACTTATTTCCATTAGAATGATGTTTGTTTTTTAATTTATTTTTTACCTCGTGTTTGATAGAATGAACCGATGAACTCCTCACTAGCATAGGTACACTTATGCCTCCTGCACCTTCTTCTTATGGTGCTGGCTGGTTGGATGGTTGGTTGGTTGGCTGGTTGAGTTCTTTCCCTTTCATTCCTTTTGGCCACATCATTTTGTCATTCTATGAATGCCGAGCAAAGTTTGCCGAGGCTTTTGAGTTGGCGCAGTTGATGCAATGGAATGGCCAGGGGAATGGATGGGGGAGTGGGGAGTTGGTCTTGTGAACTTAGTCTAGGAATACAATTGCTTTTTATGAAATTAAATTACGACAAACACACACACACACGCACACACACAGACATAGTTAAATGGTTGAAATGAAATCTTTTTGAAATCAGTGAAAATTCAATTAACAATCATTGTAAATTATGTTGTTGTTGTTGTTGTTGCTGTTGTTGCTGGTGGTGGTGGAAGAAACTAACCAAGTAATCAATTAATGTCCACAGAAATTGACCAATACATGAAATCAATTATTATCAATCAAACTCAAAAATGCAATCAACACATCAAAAATATTTCCCTTTGACTTGAGACAAAACATACAAGGATGGATAGATAGATAGATGAATGAATGAATGTTTGGATGGTTGGATGAATGGATGAATGATACACACAAAAATCCATAGACAATAAAAGCTGTAAATGCAATTAAATAATTACAGACAAACTGAAGAACTCAAATTGCATAAATACCTCAAATAATCAACACATTATCAACTTTTATGTAATTACAAATGCAGGGCAACAACATATAGACAGACAGACAGACTGAAACTGAGACTGAAACTGAGAGAGAGAGAGAGAGAGAGAGAGAGAGAGATACTACTATGTATCTACAGAATAAAGTTGTATCTTGGGCATATGTGAGCAGAATTTCTAAACAATGGCAAATGAATGGGGAGAGGGTGGGGCTGGAAAGGGTTGGCAAAATAGGCAAATAAGAACCGACAGACAAATGGATAGACAAGAACAACAATTGTGATTGTGGCGTAATTTGGTAAATGGAAATGGATACATTTAATAACTAAACTAAATAGAAAGCAATAGTTAGTCTATCTCTATATTCTACATATATATATATATCTTTATCTCCATCTGTATCTGTATGCCACATAGAGATACAAACTAATGTACTCAAGGCATAGATACACTTTGTGTATCCACAACTTATATACATTTACAATATGTATGTATATACATTTTGTTTATTTGCTTGGAAATTCGAAATTAAACTATTGAATCATTGAAAGCCCTTTGACTTGAAATTCGAAGATTGAACGAACGTGTCCAACAGAGTGTTTCATTCTGGGACAATGGGCAAACAAGGGGTAAGTAAGTAGCAGAAGCAAACACAAATCAAACGGTGATTGCAAATTTAATAGGATTTAAAAATTCCAAATTGCTAAACAAGACTTAAGCTTCTCCATTTCAACATTGATTCAATGGCAATGGCAAGGTGTATGCGGGTGGTGGCAGGCATACACCCCGCCTCCCCTTCCCCCTCTGAATCACCATTGTGCCACTTGTTTTCATGCAACCACAAGCTTGGCTGAGGTTGGCGTGCCTAAAGTGGAATTGTTTGTAATGCGTTGATGAGCGCACACAGGAGGATGTCAGGCCAGGGACAGGATAGGACGCAGGACACGGGACACAGGACACAGGACACTGGCACTAGCATAGAAATAGGAGGAAGATGTAATGTAATGTAACGCAAGGCAAGCCAAGTGAAATTGGTGTACACACGGATACTCACAAGTACCCTCAATGAGGATTAATTTAAATGAGATTTTTAATTTAGTTAAGTCTCTATTTGTGTGGCTAAAAGCAATGCTGACTTTTCGTTTCGTTCGCTAATTGCAAACATTTGACACAATCATAGAGAAATAAAAACCTCGAATGAAACAAGCCATTTCAGTTACATTTATACCCTTGCTAAAGAGGGTATATTCATTTTGGTCATAAGACGACAAGACGAGTTCAAATCCTTTTGTCCGTCTGGATCAACAGTTTCTTCTCCAAGACCGCTAAAGCTACAGAGCTAAAACTTTGCACGAAGTCTTATATATATTGAAGGCATTATATATCTTGAATTCATCCGGATCGAACGTCTATATCATATAGCTCCCATGGGTTTAGATCAATAACTTCGTTCTTTTTCACGGGACTATCATGAAAATATTTGGCAGTTTATTATATATCCAGTCGTCCTTGCCAAATTTTGTCAAGATCGGACTACTATATACATATAGCTTCCATACAAACGATCGGACCCAAAATAGTTTTCCTTCTTTGTTTCTTATGCTTTCTTATCATCAAACTTCGTATATAACATTCAAAATTTTTATTTGTTGAACAACGCTACAAATGACTTCGCCTTTTACTATTGGGGAAACAATATTATGAAGCAGCAAATGACTCTGCTTTTTAGCGACTTTTCCCTTTATTCTATAAGCTTCCAATTAACAATAGGAAGAAAACTACAATGCAGCAACTGGCTTCGCCTTTAACTATGCCAAGAAAAAGCATAAATATATCTCTTTCTATGATTTAATCATGATTTCTGCTGTTTTGTAGGCGTAGCTAACGCTCGTTTGAGGCGAGGCTAGTTGCTGCGCTATCAAAAAATCCTTTTGGATTAGTTAAATCAACCAAATGATATTTTATTCACCACATTTTTGTTGTTCTCTAATCGAAAGCATTAAATTTCCGTTTATCCAAGTCAAAGTCGATCGTGTCAGAGCTTACGAAAAGAAGCAAAATTTCCTCAACTAAAAATCATTTTCAATTTCTAACATTTTCCGATTCATTTCCTTTTTCAAATGTACATATGAAAATGTATACATTTCCTCTGTACACTTTTCACACTCAATCAAGTTGGATGCCGCTCATCTTCGTCCTTCACACCCTCACTTCCTTTGCCATCCGAGTGAGTGCTAAGAATGAGCAATGACTCTACAGATGAGCTCTCTCTCTCTCTCTCTCGCTCTCTCTCTCACTCTCTCTCTGGGTACTTTATTTTCATTTTCAAGCCACTTGGACACGCAATCAGACAAAAACTTTTGTATTGTAATTCAAAACCCTCTTACATAGGTCAACCAAAAAGAACAATAATAACAACTACAATGCAATTGCCAAAATGCCACAAACCGGCTAAACAAGAAGGATGCTGGTAAATGGTGGGGGATAGCCATGGAGGAGATGAAGTAGCGGAAGAAGCACAAGATGAAAATAGTTTAAGTGCAAAATTTTACGCTTTATCGAATTACCCGCGGGTGCTTTAACTTACTACCAAAAACTTTTGGCAAAGTGGGTGGATGGGGGATAGCAAAACTTTTTTCCCCTCTCTCTCGCTCCCTCTCTTTCTCTATATATATATATCTGGCAAGAGTTGCCAGGTCACAATTTATGATTCTAAAGGTGTTGCAATGAAAACTACGTCGTGAGAGAGAGGGAGAGAGAAAGAGTTCACTTCGCACTATTCTTTTTATTCTTTGGCCGATTTTCTACGAGTAAATTTGTTATATTTTCTTACTGTCAGCCAAACCATTTGTTAAATGAGTTGGCAAAGCTAATCGAAAAGTTATGGTGAAGTGCTGCAGCACTGCACTGCCGCTGCCGCAGCCGCTGCACTGCCTTGACCCGATTTCAAACAACTAAAATTCTCCTACATTCTGACCAGCACAAACAAACGTATAAATAACATTCGAGGCAAACAATTTAGCCGGAGCTAGCATACGGTGGTTCGACCTGTGGGTTGGTGGGTCGGTGGGTTGATGGGTCGGTGGGTTGATGGGTTCCTGGGTCTATTGGGACAGCAATAAAAAAAATAATTTATAACAAAAGCGGCTCAAAACGAAACGAAACGAAAAAAAAAGCGGAGAAAAGCAAAATACTAAAGCAAGATTTATGCAAATCGGAAGTAAGCATTAATCAAAATTCTGCGCGCTTTAGTTACCTCCCCCATGAAGTAGAGAGAGTGTGTGTGTGTGGGTGTGTGTGGCGCCAGGTCCAAAGATTCTGGGTCACAGATAAGCGGAAGCCTTAAAAAAAAAACCAGGCGAAAACTTTTTCTTAGTTTTTTCGTCCTCTTTTCCCTCTGTTTTTTTTTTCTTCTTCTTGTTTTCTTGCACCATGAACTTCATAAATTAAAACTTCATATGTCAAAAATGTTGCGCTGCTGTTTCCCAATGTCATTTATATTGAAATGTCAAATCAGCAAAACGTGTACCACACACACACACACACACACACTTTTTCCGGAAGGACCTTTGTGTGTGGGTGTGTGTGTGGGTGTGGGTGATGTGGTGTGCGTTTCTCTGAAGCAGTGCGTGAAGTGTTAGTCAAGTGCCAAACAATTAGTCTTCGTTTTGTGCAAAAATTGTCAGTTTGAGTTTAGTTTTTTGCCCTCCTTTTCCTCCAGTCTTTCATGTCCCTAGTGCAGGCAATGGAAGGACAGAAATGGACAGATGGACAGGCTGTCAGGAGGAAGAGGAGGAGGTGGACATTGTGCAGTCGGCTGGACAGCCCAAAAGTGGAAGCCATTGCATGTGTATTGTTGACATGGAGATGTGTCCGTTAGTGTCATCTGTGTGGGTGTGGGTCCTTAGAGTGTAACAACGCTGTTTGTTGTCCTGACAGGCATGGGTAATGATGTGGTTCTCACAGGGAGAGAGAGAGACATCTTTTGACCGTGGAAGGTCCTTCAAAGAGTACAAAAATTACATGGAAATTATGCTTTTATTTTACACATTTAACTACAACACGAAGCTGGCGCTGGATCACGTCCCGAACGCTTTGTTATCGATAGCCTTGTAAACTCCTCGGCCGTTGTCGGATGTATGCCCACGGTGTTTAGCAGAGTTTTTACAGTTAGTCCAGATTTCAAGGCAGCCGCAAATCCTTGAATTACCTCACCAGCCACCGGACCCATATAATGAAGACCCAATATCTTTTGATCGCCATTGATTTCGGCCACCGCCTTGAGATAACAGAAACGTACACTCTTCTGGGGAATAAAGAACTCGGTGGGCCTATAATAGCCATGGAATACTTCAATATTGTCGACACCATGCGTCTGTATGGCCTGCTCCTCGGACATGCCAACACAAGCGTATTCCAGGGGTGTGAACACAGTTGTGGCCACATCGGCGTAATCCATACGTTGATCGGAACCATTGAAAAGTCGTCGGGCTAACAGACGACCGGCCAGTATGGCAACTGGCGTTAATTCGGGTCGTCCATGTATAATATCGCCGACAGCGAAAATATGCGGAACATTTGTGGCCTCACTGGCATCGACCACAATCTTATCGTTGTGCGTCAAGACGCCGGCAGCCGCTAGATTGAGATCCTCAATCAGACCCTTACGCCCGATGGCCCAGAGAACGGTGTCGAAGACATCGCTGCCCTGCATTTGTGTCGTTGTATTGTGATACTTTACCAGCAAGCGACCATTCGATAGGCGTTCCACGGCATCGGGTATGCATGTGTTTAAGAAATCAATGCCACGCTCTGTCATCATGGCCGCCAAAAGGTTGGCCATCTGTCGATCGAAACCGCGCAGCACTATCGAACGTACCATAACTGTGGGATCATAGCCAAGACCCTTTAGAAAGCAGGCACACTCCAAGCCCACATAGCCGGCGCCCACAACTAGAGTGCGCCCAGGCTCCTTGTCATAGCTGAAGATGTCATCGCTGGTGATGCCATGCTCCTTGGCTCCCGGTATATCTGGATAACGTGGACGTCCGCCGACAGCAACCACAATATATTCCGACGTCACTTTCGTGCGAATGCCACTCTTTGGCATAAACTCAATGGTATGGGCATCCATGAAGGCTCCCTTCGAATTGACATACTCGACCTTTTTGTCCCGCAAATCGACACGAGTCACCCAATTGACCGATTTGATATGATTCTGCACCGATTTGACTAGTTTTTGCCAATCGGGTTTGATATTCTGATCGTTGACATTCCAACCGTAGGCCACAGCTTCATGTACCGCCTCGCCCAACAGTGATGCCTGATGCATTAGCTTCTTGGGAATGCAGCCGACATTCACACATGTTCCACCGACGCCCCATTTGGTGCCCACGGGTGTGGGTTTCACATAATCGAAACATAAAACACGTGCTCCATGATCGACAGCCTCCTTGGCACAGGCCAAACCGCCAGAGCCGCCGCCCAGCACAATTAGATCGAAATCATATTTCGGTTTCGTCGTCACATTGACCATATGACGATGGGGCACTAAGGAACGGACACGCAATAACTTTAACAGAGACATTTTATTTTAGTGGAAAAATAATCGAAACTTTTCTATAGAGATAATAATATGTATATATATATAATTTCGAGTTGTACAAATTACAAATTGAGAATTGTCAGACTTTTTGGCGCTGCCAACTTAATTCAATCGAAATACCAAAAAAAAATCTTAAAGCTAAACTTATTAAATGAAGTCGATTAGCGGTAGCCAAAATGAACGAACTCAGTTTTTCGGCCCAGTTCTTAGGCAAATTTTTGGAGCCATCAATTTTAAGGACGAAAAAGGCCTCACTCATCTGCAGTCGACTGAGTGACTTTTAGTAACGGGTTCCTGGTCATAGTAGGCCATGGAAACCTTCCACTTTTACACTTTGGTATGCTCTTTTTCCTTTTAACCACTTCATTCCAATCCTCCCAACATCCCCCCCATATCATTCGTCCTGCCTGCCTGCCTGCCTGCCGTCCATTCGTTCTTTCGTCCTTCCGTTTCGAAGCGTCCGTCAGCGTCGTTCGCATTCAATTGCAAAATGATTTATGTGGGCTTAGTTTTTGCGTGTTTTTGTGCGTGATTTGGATTTTGGTTTAAGGTTTCTCTCTCCCTCTCTCTCTCCTTCTTAAATATGTAAAACTCTTCCACAGTTTAGTTATTAAGTTTGCTGTCAAGTCCAAAGTAAATGCCTTTTAAATTGAATACCGAAAAATGATATTGACATTGGTCTGGTTAGATTGACGCTGAAATATATACGATTTTTAGTTTAAATTGTTTTCATAGCCAAGTTCTGAAGAAGAAGGATCTATTGATTAATTCATTTATACTATTAAAAGGATTCTATCTATTGATCTATTGATTAATTCATTTATACTATTAAAAGGATTGTATTCTATCACTTTTCTTAATTGAATTATTTTCTAGTCTATAATCTTGTGCCTCTTAGTTTTTAGTAAATTTTTCAATCCCATTTTTAAATCCTTTCTCTGGTTATTGGGTTAAAGTAATCTAAGCTCTCTCTTTGGTTCATCGATCGTCGATACCATGGAATCGCAGAGTTTTCTTAGGGATACCAATGGGGATGAGTTGAGTTGGTTGGTTGGCCTAAAAGATCATGGTCATCACTCACCGAGGGGCTTAACCTTGGAGCGTCTATATACAAATTCTGGGTCAACTAATAAATATGCCAAAACCACACACACACACACACACACACACAAAGAGAGGGGAAAGAGAGGGTGAGAGATATGTATGTACAAATGAATCGCAGCTGAGGGCAAAAATAAAACCATTAAATATTTGCGGTTAAACGCACCAAAAAACAGAAACCACAAAAGTAAATCATACCCTGAAGTAGACAAGGCAAAGAATTTCCTTTACTTTTCGTCTTTCTCTTGTTGTTGTTGTTGTTGCTCTGTTTCTCCTTTTCTTATTTTGCTTCTTGCTGCTTTTTTTTTTTCTTCTTTTCTTTTTTGCGTACGTAAAAATATTAGATTAGAAATTAGGATAAGCATGGACAGGGATTGGGTTCTGTTGGGGTAGCAGGCAACAGACCAGAACGCCATTTACTTAGTTGCCATGCAGTGTGTGTGGGTGGGGGAAACGGGGGAGGGGGAAGAGGACGCCCAGGAAACTGGTTGGTAACCAACGGGCCTGCCAAAAAATTCCAAATGGTCCATGGGCGATGAAGAAAAAAGCATAAATCATTGAAACTGACATTTCACCATTTTACTAGATTTGTATATGGTTTAGGTTAGAGGTGGCGGTCAGAAAATGGTTAAGAATTTTTTCTCTTAGTTTTTGTGCGTTATTTGGTTTTTTTTTTTTGCCTTTTCGTTTGGGTTAAAGTTAAAAGAAGAAATTTGCTTAGGGCCCTCTTTTGCTTTAAGAAACTATTTTGATAGAGAGTAGTTCGAAACATGCGGTAAACCGTTCGTTTTGTTACTTGGGAAGTTAAATAAAGGTCAAAATTTGTTTAGAAAAATAAACAAAAGCTCTACTTTAGTATTAGTCTATTGTTTTATGTATATGGGTTGATAAATTTTATTTTATTTTGGCATGATTTGTTTGAATTGTATACGTGAAAAACTAAACCCATTTTCTTTCTTTCGACTTCAATTTATTTTGCACCAAAGAAATGCATTTCTTATTATTTTCAAACTTTGGCGGCTTTAGCCAAATCTTCAAAAAAAGAAGCTTAATATCGATATCCGTTGACCCACAATCGATAGCATATGACTCATTGTGAGTTGCTAGCTTTTTCAATTTTTCCATCACTCGTCTCCTTATTTGCACTTTTGTCATCTCTTGCTTGTATTTTGTAGTTGTTTATTTTTAATTCGCAACAAGTGTTTATCGGTAAAAAGTCTAATTAAATCAGTGTTAAGTTTGTGTGTGTATTAAGTTATTTGCCATTGTTGATGCTGTAAAAGTTTTAATTTCACCATTGGCGTCGGCGCAGCCCGGGGGGTGGCTGCCTGGGTGGGCTGTTTGCGGCTCCTGGTTTTCTCTTTCATAAGTATGAGTGAGGGAGTCAGCAACAGCTGCGCAAAAGTAATGAAAAGTTTTGTTTTTGTTTTTGCGGCGGCGCAGCCGTTGTTTTGCGTGAGCTGAGCAATGTCTGCGCAAAAGCAATGCAAAGTTTTTTTTTGTTTTTGTTTTGTGAGAGTGAAATGCAAAGCCCTTAAGAGAAAGATAGAGCTAGCGCCAGAGAAGTCTTAAAGAAATTGTTGTAGGAGAAAGAGAGAGAGAGAGACTGTTTAATAAAAAAAGGTAAGTAGCACATAGAAATGAAACTCGATTGCAGTTTCTTTTTTGCTGCCCATTGTATCTTAGTTAATCGTTGAACTATAAGATCATCAATTGCAACAGTCAATTTTTTATCAAATCTTTTTAATTTGGTAAAACGAAAAAAAAAAGATGGCTTAAACAATGCAACTCAAACCAAATAGTTCGTAAACAGAACAGGTTCGTAAACAACAGTTCAAAAAAGCAGTTCGAACAAAACGAAACAGTTCAAAGAAAGCAGTTCGAACAAAACGAAACAGTTCAAAGAAAGCAGTTCGAACAAAACGAAACAGTTCAAAGAAAGCAGTTCGAACAAAACGAAACAGTTCGAACGAAACAGTTCAAAGAAAGCAGTTCGAACAAACGAAACAGTTCGAATGAAGCAGTTAATACAAAAAACAGTTCCAACGAAGCAGTTCAAATTTTAAAGACGGCCATTTGTCGGCACGCCGCCATTACTCGGCACGCCGCCATTACTCGGCACGCCGCCATTTGTCGGCACTCCGCCATGTTTCAAACGAAGCAGTTAAGACAAATAGTTCAAACGAAGCAGTTCGAATGAAGTAGTCGATCAAAGAAGTTTTAAACACTTCTTGTCGGCAATATTTAATGTGTTGTTATTTGTTTTGATGTATAACCTTAGTTCCATACCCAATTTAATGTGAATTCTAACTGCAAGTGCTAAGCATTTTCTTATATACATGTCATTTCAATTTGTACATAATATAAATATATATATTCATTCTTGTGTTTAACCTTCTTTTTTCCAGGTAAGTGGCGTTTATGTGAATTATAATATCCCGAGAAGATGCTGGGGTAAAAAAAAAAAAACTTGTAAGTAGAAAGCATTCATATCTTCGCAGAGAAACTCATTTGCATAATCGAGAAAGAAAATAAAATGCCATAGTCGTCCAGACAAATTTAAATAAACAAATTAATATTAAGAATAATTTTTTTTTAGAACAATGAAAATTGCCAGGGCAACAACTCAACAACTGAAAGGGAGCAGAGAGCGAATAATAAGAAAGAAAACAAAAACCAAATTGAAGCGATAAAAGTTTACCATTCTTGGAATACATACATACATACATATATATATGTATGTATGTATATGTATGTATCTATGTGGCCTAATGTGCTGACAATCGTTGAGATTCCATGGCACTCAGACAATGAAATGAGCCTAAAGTTGTGACTATATCTCTAGGATAATTTAAACTTTAAAATGACCAAGAGTCTAGGGCCTAGGCAACCTGCAATAGAATACACACACAAACACACACACACGCACACCAGACAAAGAGGGAAGGCAGAGAGAGAGAGGGAGATAGGGGGAATTACGAGCGCAACTTTTGTGAAAGTTGTAAAAAATGCAAAAGTTTTACCAATAAACATTAGAAAGAAAAAAGTTTTTTTTTTTCTCTTTTACCTGTCGTCTCACCTTACCATTTCACATTTTTATGATTTGAATTGTAGGCATAAAAAGTGCTCGACATTCTCTATCTCTCCGCTCGTTGGCTCTTTGCCTAGCGACAGGTTTATCAGATATGAGAGCGAAAGAATAAAGCAAATAAAGTTCAATTTTTGGACAAAGTTAAGGATGACTTTAAACTAAACTAGTTAAATTTGTTTATTCTGTTGTTTTAACCATTGTTGCATACATTTTTCACCATTATTGACAACAGACAGAGATCTAGAGAGCTAAATTTTATGGACTCATTTAGTTTTCAATATTCCTCATGCTATTTTTCTTTTATTTACCCAATGCTGAGTCTAACATTTTGCTAGCAACACCCTGTAAACTAGATTTTCTTTAATCTCCTCGAAGAAAGCACCCTTTATATAGTAATAGAAGGCCAAATAAATTATCATTATGGCTTGTTATTGAAGAAAAAGTTCCCACTTTAACACTGGCGTCCCAAAAATTCAAATTTCGATATTCTTCTACTACAGACAAAAGGGGCAAATAATTCATGAAATATTAATTAAGTTTGCGCCTAATTAGTTTGATTCAACATTTACCCATGGGGGCCAAAACATCAAAAAGGTGTTGGCTTTATGCTTGAGGGTCTCGTCTTCGTCTCGGCCTGCGTCTCGTCCAAGCAACAAGAAGAAAAAAAGACCAAAACTTTGAACAAAGGTCATTCTAAGACTTGAAGGTTACAAACGCCTAATTAATGCCTAATGAGCAACGGCGGCAAATTGAGACGAAAGGAGCAAGGGCAAGAGAAGAGTTTTGAGCGAAAAGTCAAACAATTTCTTAGAGAAATATTTGCCAACCAATTTCCTTATATTTTTCGACAAAGGTTTTTCTAATTGAAAAAAAAAATTCCAATAAATACAAGACAAAATATTAATATACATAGGTACTTGGAATAAAGGGAACTGATCTTCGGTCTTAAGCCGATCAAAATGAATCGAAAGGATGAAGGATCTTCAAATAATAAAATTCGACTATAATGAATAATGAAAATAATCGAACTTTGTTCATCTAATGAACTAATTTCAATAAATAAATTATTTGCATAGATTTTATTTGCTCTCTTGTTTTATTGTTTCTGTTTTTGGTAAAGTTTATCTGGCAATTATTTAATTTATTGTTGTATAAAAATATTCGATTCTACCACCCCTTTCACCCCTCCACACAGTCCATTTCTCTTTTGCACTTTAGCAATTTTTTGAGTCTGAATAAATTTTCATTTTATATACAAATATTTAATTTCGTTTATTGAAGTATTTGCTTTTGGGTTTGGCTTTGAAATCAGTTCGTCCTTAAGGGTGAACACTACACACACACACACACACACATGTTCCTAAACTTCTTGACCAGTAAAAAAAAAGAAGAAGACTTCTTCAAAAGGCCTGACCAGATTTGTTTTGTGTGTGAGTGTGTGTGTGTGTGCTTGTAGGTTTTCTGGGCTACACAAATTTTATTAATTAATTTCTAAAATTGTTTGTTCTTCTTTTGCCTTCTTCTTTTGGAGTTTACATCAAAATTCAATTAGTCTTATATTGGTTTTATTTGCCTAGTCCTTCTAGTTTACTTTTTCAAAATTCTTTTCCATTTCTTTTGCACTTAATTAACTAAAAATAAAAAAACCTGAATAGAAACTAAAATTAGATGCGAGATATACATATATCAAAAAGCCTTGAACCAAAAAAAAAAATTAACAATCTAAAAATCGTTTTTAATATTCATAAACCAATTTGCTGGCAAGCCGCCCACCCGCTTGCTTGCCCATAAAAGTAGGCCATAAAAATTCCAATAAATGGGTTTTCATAAAGCTGGCCGACAATACACAAAATTGGTCAGCCAAAAAGCTGCTCCAGCTACAGATCTAAACTTCTGTGCCGGGCTAGGCTGTGGCCCCCTCCCCTTCTACTATCCTTCGATCTAAGCGAGAATAAACGGCTTGCAAATGTTTTTAATTGCAAACGGAATATTTTGTTGGCAGATTACATAACATCATCAGGAGGCGGCTCATAAAATCTCACACAATATTTGCTCCATATTTTCACACACAAACCACAATTAAAACCGAAGCGGCAAAAGAGTGTGAACGAGAAGAGAGGGAGGGCAAAGCCAGCAGAATTTTGTGCGTAGATAAGCCCCCAATTCTCCCACTCTCCCCCCCATTGCAGCCCCCGTAACCTTTTTTGGGCTAGGATTTTATGTTTTTGGATATGAAGTATACGACATGTTGGCCACATTTATGGATGTATGCGTTTATGTGTATCTGTCTCTGTCTGTTTCTATCTCCGTGTGTGTGTGTGTGTGTGTGTGTGTGTGTGTGTGTGTGTGTGTGTTTGTGTGCGTGTTTGTATCTGTGTGTGGTAAAGTGCGAATTACAACACTTCCTGCTGGGTTTTTGAATGTGGCTTTCCTTTATGAGACAAGAACATTTTAGCTACAAAATGCACTTGGACCCAAAAAATGCTCTGCTAAACAATTTTCCACAAGCTTCAACCGTAGTTGTTAATTAAAATTTAGAAATGAAACAAAAGAACATGAGCACAAGAATTAGAAAATAAATATATAATATAAATTAATGTTTCATACAATTATGAAAAATATTTAAAAATATCTCGAGATTGTACAAAAATTGTGAGAAAAGTTACTCAAAAAAGGAAATCGATATCAATATCAAATTTTTGTTAAGGGTATTCAATAATCGTTATGCTTTTATATATGAAACTTTGTTCTATATGGCAACAAATTTTTTCAGCATTTCTCTCTGTGTGTGTGTGTTTGTTTGCCGCTTTTGGCCAAAAATTCAAATCAAATCAAGCTGAAATGTCATACAATGCGTTTAATTGCTCGGCAGCAGCAACAACCGGGCCGAAAATTGTCGTCTAAAAGATTCTTGAGTGTTAGCCACAGCAATTGGGTTTTGTATGCTAGCAGTTTGCACTTGTTTCTCCAATCAGGCGCAATTATTTGCACAAACTGAGAACTGAAAATGCAGATTGTTTTGTTTGCTGCACTGGCAAAATTTATCGATATGATATTTTCGATTCATTTGATTCCATTATTCTCTCCTACACACACGCACACACACACACACACATACATATTTATGAATCAATTAGCAATTAAAGACAGCAATTGACCTCCGGTTGGAATGTTAGTTATACAATTGATTGATGCCATTATAAAGCGAAAACAAAACCAAAAACTAAACAACGCATTATCAATTAACATAATTGTCAATTTGTTACATGGTCATCGACGACTTTGCGATAAGTTTAGAACTTTTTGTTAACTGAAATTAAATTAAAAGGAATGAAGTTAATATCTTAATAACTTCAAAAAAAGGAAGAAGAAATAACCAAACTCTCTATCTACACTACAGAGTATGCAACAACAACCTTCAAGTTCTAATTTCGCTTTTATTATTTTCTAATGCATTTGTCTATGTTCTGCTGCGTATGTTGTATCATCTATCTATCCATCCATCCATCCATCAGTTTTATATCATAAAACTTGAAAAAGTTTTATTGCCTAACAAATAGATTTACACATGGTAAAAGTTTTTGATGTAAACGAAAGTGCTATATGTAGTAGGGAAATGTTTATCCTGTTTTTTTTTTCCGCCCCCTCCCCTTTTCCTACCCCAGAAAACCCCGATGGAGATGGTACATGGGCCAAGGTTTCCTTACCTGTGCGCAAAAGTAAGTTGGAAATGCTTTTTGCTTGTACTTGCGGTTATCAAATTTTGTTTAAGAGAAGTTCTGGGGGTGGGGCGATATGTTCAGACGGTTACTATGAAACGATGTGATGGTATGAGGGAGCAGAGAGAGAAAGAGAAGGAGAGATATACATATAAATTTATATGTTTCCCAAAATTTGGCTATTTAATTCATCATTTAATAGATTGTGGTGGGTTAACTTTGATTTTTCAAAGTGAAAGCGTGTAAAAATCAAGAGAAAAACTTAGCAAGAATTTTCTTTATCCTGGAAGTTATTGACTTCGATCCATAAATTTCAAGTGACTTCCTTTCATCCAGTTGTCTGAGACCTTGCCTAGCCAATAGCTAGGAAATGTCTTGATCATTTTTACGTAAATCGAAGGAAACAGAGTGGGATATTTTAATATTCTTCTTCAAATTTGGTATATTTTTTAAAGTCATCCTTTGTTCTCTCTTCCTTTCCCTCTCTCTTAAACTGCTATACTTATCTCTTTCATTAGATTACTGATTATTACCCAATTCCTGGAGAGAAAAGAAAGCAATTTAAACTTGTCTATAAGCCCCTTTCGTTGCCACACATACACACACACACACCCACACACACGCATGCATATATATATCATAAATCTTATTAAATGCACAAAATTTGCTTTAAGACCCATAAACGAATTTTCTATCTTTTTTGCCTTAGCCAAAGTACCAAAAGAAAAGGGCTTAATATGGCACACACACACACACACACACACACACATATGGCATATAAAAATACATGTACAATAAATCTAAGCCGATTTAATAAAAGGCATTAAAAAATATCTATTTTTCAAATGAAAAATATGAAATCGGCACAAAGTCAGCAACAGCAGGAAAAAGGCCAAGGAAAAAGGGACACACACACACACACACATGCACACTCAAGTTGATTGGAAAAGTGGCAAAATGGATGAGCATGGGAAGACCCTTAAAATGAACACACACACACACATACACACAAATTTATTGATGGAGGGGGGGAGCGCTGGGGTATATAAAGCCTAACTGACCGACCGACCCACGCATGATTAAAAACTTGAATTTTTGGGTTTTCTTCTTCTGCTTGTTCTTCATTCTTCTTTTGACCGACTCTGATTTGGCCTTTGGGTATAGGAGAGCGAGCTATCATATATATGTATATGTATGTATGTATGTATGTAGTAGTCGTATTACCTTTTCAAGTTGAGTAAATGAGCATTCGAGCGTTGAAGATTATCAATATGCATGAATGTAAGTTAAGTTCAAGTGGACAAAAGGCTCAAACAGCAGACTGGACTCTATCTCTATATCTATCTCTGTCTCTGTCTCTATCCAAAAATGAAGCATTTTCTCGCTCATTTAAGCAAAAAAGATGATGATGAATAAGAAGCTGAAAAAAAAAAAAAAAACGAAAGATGGAGCCGGATGATGATGACGATAAAATAGAAAAAGGGAAATACGTTTGATTGAAGGAAAGAAAATAAGAAGAAAAGTCTCGAGTGGAATGATAGCGATTGAAGGGATTGGAGAAGGCGACAACCATTTGCTGGCTGCTCCGTTATGCAACACTGGCATTGGCATCTGCATCTTCTCATCATAATTGAAAGGAAGATGAGTGTGTGTGTGTGTGTGTGTGTGTGGATATACGCTTGGCTGCTTAAAGAACTCAATTAAGTGATAAAGTGCATCGAGAGAAAACCCAACCACGAGACGCACCCAACAACTTAAGACTCGAGCAACGAAAGCTGTGTAATGTAATTAATTTATGCTTGATGTAACATAGCAAAGTGAAGAAAATCGACCAAATGTAAATGATATGTACATACATGCATACATACATACATACATATGTACATATAAGCATATTTAAATGTATAAAATGAAAATGCACGGAGTTCATGCCAAATTATATGCAATAAAGACTTCACGTCGAGACTACTTTTGAGACTTGTCAGTTTTGTAAACTGTCATGAAATCGTTTCATATTTATTCATGTGTATATATTTTATATGTATGTACATACTGAGCCTAAATCAGAATCACAAGACATAATCATTTGACTTGTATTGCAAGCCGCTGTGTCTACAATAATTTATTTATTTATTTTTTCATTGCTTAAATTACTTATTAAATTGTCTCCCATAGGAACAAAAACTTGTTAATTAATTAAAACAGTTTAATTAACCCCTAAAATAGCCTATTTGCCTGGCTGTCATTAAAACGCATTTTATTAGACCACATTTCCCCCTTTTTTTAATATTTATTTATTTTACGCATTTATTTTAAATATATATATTTTTTTCTTGACTGTTTATTCATTAATAATTTATTTTATTAATTATAAAGTATATATATTCTTGATATAGACCTATTTCCGTCCTAGATCTTGGATTCTATAAAAGCTAAAATTTAGAATGCAGTAGACAGTAAAATATTTAACAGAAAGAGACAGTAATCCTTTGCCCCAAAGGCCTAATATATAACATACATATATAAATCTGGGAATGTCCTCTTTTTCTCCGCCTCTGATTTATAAACGATCGAATTATGATCGATTAGAGTAGACACTTGTCGAAAGGTCTAAGTAAGGTTATAAGGTCGGCTATATTCTCACTCTTTCTTTAGCCTACCTACTAAATACTCCCAAATTTGACACAATTTCTATGAATTTTCATTGTTATTTGAAGCTCGTTTTATCGCACACACACACACACACACTGAACACTAAAACATGCCGGTCACTAATTATGATTGATGCACTTTAAAATTGTTGGCAAATTATTATTGCCAAAAGGCATGATGAGGGTAACCGTTCAGTAACGTACCGTCCTTGCCTCGCCTCGCCTCGTCTCCCGTTTACCGTGTTCTGTCCCTTCCGTTCGGTTCTTCACTCCTTCCGTCCGTCCGTCTGTCCTCTGACTAACTGACTATCTGCCCGTCGTTGGCGTCGTCATCGTCGTCGTCGTTGTCGTTGTCGTCTCCCGTCGCTTAACTCAATTAGTCAACCTGGCCGGTTGCTGCAATTTTCTGCTGCTGACGTTGACGTCCTGCCGTTCATTCGCTTGTTCACCCGTTCGTCCGTTTGTCCTGGTACTGAGCTGGGCTGGGCTGGACTGGGCTGGGCCTGGCTTGGCCTGGCCAACTGTTGCAACGAAATTACCACAAAGTTTTCTGTTTGCTGCATAATTAAAAAGTTTGAAAAGCTTTTGCCGAAACCAGGCAACCATCCAGCCATCCAACCAGCCAGCCAGCCGGCCTGGACCTGGTGTTGGACCTGGACCCAACAATTTCGCCCATCTGACCGACCCCGACTCGAACTACAACTCTTCTAGCAACTATTATAAACCAGCGGTTATGCAGCGGTTGCAGTTTTTGCATGATTGACAACCCAAGAGCCCGGAACCGAAACGAACCAGCTAGCCAGCCCTCTTAACCGGCCCCCCCCCCATCCACCCCCCACACAGCCACCCAACAACTAGTCAAGGACGACATGCCAATGCATGTGTGCCGTGCCGCCTCTAGTAAAAATATTTTGAATTTTTCTAAAAAAGAGCAAACTTTGTTGTTGCTGTTGTTGTTGTTGTTGTTGTTGTTGCTGTTGTTGTTGTTGTTGCTGCTGTTTTCCAACAAAATGTTTACATTTTTCATCAAATGAGTTTTTGATAATTAATTTCGCTTGGAAAATGAGAGTAAAGAATGCCTTTATTAGGAAGCACTGTAATTAGAATTGAAAATGAGAACAAGGTCGACGTTAAATATCATTTAAAACAGTGCGTTAAAATATGAATTAAAGGCAAATTTTAGTATTGAATTATTTGTTTAAAAAACCCTTTTTTTCTTTAGGAGAATCGACGACAATTCTTTTTCGGGTCTTAAGCATTTCCATCGATATTTTAATTCAAAATAAAACACTTAACATTAGTTAAAAAATGGTAATTTGTCAGAGATC
The DNA here is from genome assembly GCA_018150735.1 of Drosophila sp. 14030-0761.01. Taxonomy (NCBI): domain Eukaryota; kingdom Metazoa; phylum Arthropoda; class Insecta; order Diptera; family Drosophilidae; genus Drosophila; species Drosophila sp. 14030-0761.01. The sequence goes on along the minus strand of JAECWO010000001.1, from coordinate 17,178,427 downwards.
TATACAAAATTATCGATTTGTCTATTTTGTTCAACGTTATCGAACGATTTCTCATCCGAATGTTAAATATTTGACATTAATCAATTATAATTTATAGAAAGTTAATAATTATCCATAATGACAGAAGAAAATTGACATATTCTAGGAATAAAATGAAATTCCTTTTCCATTTTAAGATTGTTTATCGAAAATAGAAAATCGTTTTTCGATTTCTGCTCATGTAAATGTTGCTACTCATGCATTTAATTGAATTATCTTGTTTAAATAACTTTCAACTGCAGTGTGCAGTCTATTGTTTGCAAAAATAAAATAAATTTCATAAATATAATTAATAAATGACATTTACACAACGTGTGTGTGTGTAACACACACACGCACACACACTCTCTCTAACTCCCTAACTCTATTTTGCCTTTGACTCTCCCCATCTCAATTCTCAATGGGCAATAAAACTAATAATAAATATAAATACATTCATAATTGTTTAATTAATAACAATAATTGACATCAATCACCAAACGAGCGACCAACAACAACAACAACAGCAACAACAGGCAAAAGCGCGTGTGTCTCTCCTGTGTGTCCCTAAATAGGTACAAATGAAAATCGACGAGAAGCAAAATGCGTCGACTGAGGCCGTAGAGCGAATGGCAAATGGCCAAACAAATGGCGTGTCAATTAAAACTTTAATTAATTTGCAGGCAGATAGAGAGAAACAGAGACAGAGACAGAAAGAAAGAGAGATAGATAGAGATAGAAAGAGAGATAATACCAATACAGTTGGGCAATCAAATAAGCAAATGAAATGAGCGATAAAAGAATCTATAGGAAAAAAGTAAACGCAAAGGACGTTGGTAAAAAAAAAAAGAATACAATTATACAATGCTAGAGGTCGCAAATACCCTTTAGGTTAATAGCAAATTTAAATATAAATATTGCCAAATAAATAACTCTTACCATACAGTCCCATAATTAGAAATTTTGTTAAAAAATAGCAATAATATTCTATGATTTCAAAAAGGATCTTTAAAGTGTATTTTAAAATATATGCAATTGTGGTTTTCCCTAAGAGACACATTTAGTACGTCTTATTTCCTTTGTCCCTTTTAATTTCTGTGCTTAGTTAACGCCATTTAATTTAGAGATTTCCGCTTTTGATGTAGTCTGCTATACATTCTCTCTTTTTTTATATGAAGGGTATTTCATTCGTATCGAATTTACCTTCCCCTTCAATACTCGTTCCAAAGTGAGACAAATCCTATGAGAGATTTGCGTAATTATTTTAATTGTTTAATGTCATGCGGTCAGGTGTCTAGCTGAGTGTGGTGAAATGTGTGTGTGTGTGTGTGTGTGTTTGGGTGTTCGTGTCTCGCAAAAATCTGTGCAGTGTTGGGCCAACATTAAGAGCTACACGTGTTCTGTTCCATTTTTTTTTCTTTATTTTTTTTTTGGTGTTGTTTCTGGTAGGGCGGGAGAATGACGATAAAACAAATTGCGTTCCACTTGCGTTTTGTTTGTTTTAAATGATTAATGAGCTGAGTGCCCTCCCATCTTGCTCCACCGCTCCTGTACACACACACACACACACACACACTCGCCATCTCTTCCTCTTTATCTCTCACTCATTCTCTCTGTATATGAGTTAGCTACTTTCTTTCATGACATGTAAGTTGACACTTTGTGGTTTCTCTACGCATACACATGAGTGTGTGTGTGCGTGTCTGTGTGTGTGCAGCAACCAGCATAAATAGTTAGTAGGTTGCAAAAGTTTTAGACAACAACAAGAACAAAAGCAACAGCAGCAACGCCATTCAAAAAAAAACAACAACAAACTTTAAACAAAACCCTAATGAGTTGTCATTAGTCGGCCAACGATTCACAGCAGCAGGTGCAGGCAGGCAGGCAGGTGTCTAGCGGGTTGTAGAAGAAGGAAGAATAGAAAGGATATACACATACATGGGTAAAAAAGTAGTTAGTGCTTTGGTTTTTCACGACAACAACAACCTATATTGCCAACTACTTGTAAGTAGCTGATGAAATTTCTTAAACAATTGTCAATAAAGTTTTTACATCTTTAACTAATTAGTAATTTTCTATTTCCGAAATTAAGTTTAAAGTCATGGTTAATTTAAGAATGGTTAGAAAACGCACTTCTTTCACCTGGACACTCGTGACACGATGTACGATTCTTATTGACCTTACACAGAATGGGTCACAAAAATAAGAACACCTTTTATAATTATTTCCTTTTTGGTCTACAATTTATAAATTGTATGGAAGAAATAGTAATAATATCTTCAGAATAATAAAAATAATAGGTCTAAAAATATAATATGCCAATTAATGCAATGTTTATGATAATTGATATCCTTATTTGTTGATCCTGCAATTCGTTGTCATTGCTTCTTGATGAACCTAATTATTTTCGATAGTCGAATAGTTCTTCGAGTTCGTTGGGTGTAACTTTATATATACAAACCAAACTATCTTTAAGTCCACAAATATTGTCGTTAAAAAATAAACATAATGTCATTAATTTCAAATTATAAATTGTAGTGCAACTCCTACATAAATATCTTTAGCAAACTTTGTTTAAATTGTTGAAAGTTTCTCTTAATAGTGGATACAGAGTAGAGTATATCCTATTAAAAGAGTTGACAACTTGGCAATTAGAACGTAAAGCAGCAGCTTCTTCTTCTTCGTCGTCTTCTTCTTCTTCAGCTTGTTCATTCTTTAATAATCATGATATATGGTAGAAGCATTTGCATTTACATTTACATTTCTCTTGCTCACTTTTATTTAACCCTTTTCTCGCTTAACTTTAAATGTCTTAATCCTCGTTACTAGCTAAGAAGAGCTGAGGGCAAATTAATCTGCAGCGTCCGAGCCACTTTTAAACTAAAGCCAAAAGGCTTAACTGCCCCCTCTGTGTGTGTGTGTGTGTGTATGTGTATGTGAGTACATATGGAGATCTCTCTAGCACCGGTCCAGTGCCTTCGCTCTTCGTCCTTCGGTCATATTCTTTAGACATAGACTACTGCATTACTTGCCAAGGCAACCTGCAAAATGCCTGATAATGGATTATTTCATGCCATAAATGCAAATGCAGGCCAGGGCGCATAACTTTTTCTCTCCTTTCCTCTAACTAAACAGGATCCCAGCTAACCAACTAACCAACCAACCAACCAACCAGCCAGCCAACTAACCAACCAACCAACCATCCAGCCAACCAAGTTGGCAACGGCGATGACGCCATTTTGTGTATGTGTTTGTGTGTGTCTGTAGCAACAGTTATAGCAACAGAAAGAATGGTTTAAAAAATAAAAATAAAAAAAAAAAAAGAAGAAAACTACAAAAGGAAGAAGCAAAAGTAGCGGCAGGCAGGTTTTTATGGCCACGGCAAACTGCAGTCAACAAAGACGCGTAAATTATTTTAGATTTACATTTCTGCATTTCATTTGTGCAGTGTGCCACACACCCATCCTCTTGCCACCCCGCCACGCCCCGCCCCCCATCATCCTTTTCGGACTTGCTGTGTTGGTTGGTCCTCTGTCCTTCTAGTCGTCTGACGTCGTTTTATACCGCCGCAGGCAGGCGTTAAGCAAGACGGCGTCGGCACATAATTTATGCAATTTTTATGATTATTCATTATGAAAGTCTATGGGGGTAGAGAGGAAGAAAAAAGGAGGGAGAGAGCATCGGAAGTACAGTGGTTAAAAAGCTTAGTCAAAATCCTGAAGAAAAAGAATTGCATCGAGCAAGAAAGAGACGAAGAAATGTTCTACTCATTTTAGTGTTAACGAAATTCTATCATTTTTTGCATATACTTAATTGAAAATAATTAATGTATTAATATTAATTAATAATTGATTGATACATATGCATAAAAAACTCTGAAAATGTTACTTGAAATATCAGGAACTGAATTTTGTTCACCAATATATACAGATTAGTTTAGTTTGTCAGTTTATTTGGCATTCAAATAGTTTTTATTTTAAAATAATCTTGTTATACATTTCCATAATTTGTGTATGTTCTATTTAAATGAATTAATTAATCTATTAGCAAATGTAAGTTTTTCAATAATCTTAGCCATCATTTTGGTTCTTCACAAGACTGTTTCGGAACTGTTTACTTGACCATTTCGTGGCCACTGTGCCAATTCGTCCTTTTTTTCAGTCAGCCTTTGGCTGTCATGTCCGCGCCGCATTTGTTTCATATTTTATGCATTCTTTCTCCTATTTGTTTCGTTTTTATTTCATTTGTTGTTGTTGTTTTTTTGTTGCTTTCCTCAGACGGCAAAACGGAAATGCAACAAAACGTTTGCATTTTTTCTCGCATATCCCCGCCTGCTCGACCGCCCCCTCCCTTCCCCTCTCGGTTGCAACAACCGTAACAAACGTCTCTCACATATTTTTCAACTAATTAGCATTAATTTTTGCCAACTGATAATCCAGCAAGGCTTCTCCTTTGGCTGCTGCTCCTGCTCCTGTTGGTGCTTCTGCTGTTCTTTCTCATATGGATGTCCTTTCTCGGTTGGTCGTGGGTTTCTTTTTTTTATCGCAAGTTGTTGATTGCATTATGGTCGTGGTATGTTGGGTGGTGTTGGTGGGCGTGGCAGGAACGATGTGGCACAAAGTTAATAAAGTCATTTGCATCTGGCATTAAGTGGAGGTTAAATGGGAATTGTTTACAGCTGGCAAGTGCTTAATTTGTCTCTGTATATATGTGTGTGTGTGTGCAAAACTGTACCTACTTGTTGTTTTTGTTTTTTTGCAACAATTTTTTTTTAAATTGGTAACCCCGACGAGCAGTCATAATCCCAAAAATTAATTACAAAGTGGAAAAGTTGAGAAGGAACTTAAGAAAAAAAAATACGAAGCAAAAAATCCGTATGAAATCCCATAAACCGATTTTGTTGCAACCCCAACAAGTATTTTTCCTGTGTTTTTTGGGTTTCCCCATTTTATTCTAGCAATTTTCTGGCGGAAAAATAAGAAATACATTTTGTCTGAGACAAAGAAAAAGCTGTGGAGATGAGATAGAGAGAGAGAGTGAGCGAGAGAGGTGACAGGGGGACAGTGCAAAAAGGCAAGCGAGCGGATCGGGTGAGCGTAGAAAATGTCAATCTAATTGAAATTCTAGACAAAATCTTCCGCAAATTACCTTCATTGACAAAAATCTCTAATCCCCTCGACAGCAAGGAAACGAAACCTGAAGACAAACTCCTTTTGGTCTCCCCCATATTCCACTCACCCCCACTCCCTTCTCCTCCCTCTCTCGTCCTCTTTCTGCACGCTCGCCTTCTTCGTCGATAAGTTATTGTTTGAAAAAGGATAGAGGAAGGGTATTAGGGGGAGGGGGTGATGAAGGAAATATACTTCAGCCATAGAAGCCAAAAGAAGCTTGACGGAAACGGAAGTGCAGCAAAAGGATGATGTCTCTCTCTCTCTCTCACACTCGCTCTCTGTGCGTGTGTGTGTGGTTTCGCTTTGGCGTGTGTGTGCTCGACAATTGGGATGCAGGTGGATCCTTGAGCTGCTCAGCACGAAAAAAAATACGAACACAGAAAGAAAATAGGTAAATACTTTGCGGTCTTCTCCTTCGACGTGGTTATTGTTGTTGTTGTTGTTGTCGTCGTCGTCGTCAGGAACATCTTTGTCGCCATTACGCTGAGTGCACTGGCCCCAGCCACGCCCCTGTGGGAGAGAGTGTGGCGGCTGCATTTTTCATAGCCTGCAGCTTTAGCGATTTAATTTAATCAACTGAAAGCGCATTTGCAGCTTTTGCTAACCGCACACACACACACACACACACATACTCCATGAGAGTCGTCGCAGCATTATCATCCTTTGCTCCTGCTGCTTTTCGTATATCTTGGGGTTTTTTTTTTTTTTTTTGGATAAAGGAACGACAGACACACTGTCATTCAACTCGCTCTTTTCTCGCTGGCTTCTTATGGAGACACAGAATTCAACTCAGCTCAGCTCAGCTCATTGCAAATTCCATTTTTCCCCAGCTCAAACACAAATGTATGTAACCCTTTTCTTTCGATTTTCACATTAGTCGAACAATTGTGTGGCATGAGGGGGAGACTGGGGCGTTACAGGGGTGAACAAATTATGTTAATAATTGCAAGAAAAAAGCAAGAAAAAAAACCATGGATAAGAGTGAAAAAACTTGCTAGCTAAGGGCTTTCGATTTCTCTTTTGCAAATGCCTCTCACATTGACTTCGATTCATTTACTTTGCACAAATATATCTTCCACTCAGCTAGTGGATCCTTGCGCTCTCTTTATGTCCTCCACCAAAGTCCATAATAGTAATGCGATGCGCTTTTTGTTTTTTTGAAATCAATCATTCATTCGTAATACCTGGAAAGCATTGGAGAAATTTCTACTACTATTGACCTCATGACTTTCCTTTATTCTTAAATTAGTTGTTAGGGACCTTTGTGTTGTTTTTATATTGATGTTTTTAAGGCTTGAGGACAGGTAATTAAATATACATGATTTTCAGATACCTTGTAATATTTCATAATAATTTTGCACAGTAGAAAACCAATAAAAAATTGAAATAAGTTGCTAAGTAGAAACTGGGTTTCCCTCTTGAAAATGTTTACGTTGAAAACTTTTCTATAAATTAAACACAATAATTTTATATCGACTTTACACTTAACGAAATTTTATTGGCAACACAATTTTTGTTAGGCAGTTAACAATTATAAATAAAAAGTAGAAATTTAGCAATATATAATAATAAATGAATTAATTATTGGAATGGGGAAAGATTTTGTTCAGTCAGGGGGTATGAAGGATGCCTATAGGATATTAATACTGTCGATTATAAACTACAATTTGAGTTGACTGTAGTCAGCTCTTGTTTCTCATGTTTCCTAGACTGCAACAAACTCCAAACACACCACTCTGTCAGTCATATTTCAACTCTTGACTGTTCCCATTGCCTGCAGCTTAATCAACGTGGCGACAACAACAACAGCAGCAAGAGCAACAGCAGCAGCAGTAATAGCGACAACCGACACTCAGATTCACACTTCACTACACTGCACAACATACAAAACATAGAGAGAGAGAGAGAAAGCACACATATTCATAGAGCATAGGAGGGAGTCAGAGTTGGAGTAGAGAGCATAAAGCCCTGAAACCAAATTTGCTTGTACATTACCAATGACAACAATTCTCCCTGCCCCCATCCCCACCCCCATCCCTCACACTTAGAGGGAGCTAGAGAGAGCCTGAGATGATAATGATGAATCCCAAAACGCAGCCCAGACACGCAACAGCCAAAGCCAGTAGAAACATGAGAGCAAAAAAAATTTGGTAACACTTTAAAAAACTGCACGCGTGAGTTTTTTTCCGCCCCTCCCTCTCGCCCTTACCCCTGCAGGAAAATGTTCATACTTGGTGTTGGTGGTGATTGGTGCGAACTGCGTCTGGCGCGGGTGTGATGCGGCAGTTGGAGAGGAGGGGGGCCGAGAAGGATAAGCTCGAGCTGGAGGAGCAAACAAAAAAACATTTTGTTGCAAAAACGCGCAAAAGTTGGCCTAAGGCTAACAAAAATGTTTGTGGTGGGTGTCGGTGAGAGAGATTATGAGACAGACAGAGAGTTTTGCCCTCCATCTCCACCATCTCTCTGCCTCTTTTTTTTTTTTTCTTCTTTCTTTCTCTATGTTATCCCTGTGGGTTTATAATTTGTACTGTTGCTGCTGCTGATGCTGATGCTTCTGCGGTTTTCCTTTCCATGGATTTTCGCCTTTATTTTTTTTTCCTTCTGTATATCCCCCCCTCTCTCTCGCTCTCTCTTTCTCTCGCTCTACTGTATAATTTTCATTTGTAACCGCGCGTGAAATTTACACGCATTTTGAAGTCTAATTTGACATTAATTCAATACCCTCAGGATAGTTACGCATTACATAGCATGTGCGCGGTCGGGTGGTCGGATGGATGGGTGGTTGGGATGCTTTTATTCTTCATCTACTTTTCTCCCTGTGGGTGTGTGTGTGTGTGTGTAAGTCTACGTGTGGTTGAGAGTTCTCTGCTTCAGTGGCTGGTTCGTTGGTTACTGCGTGTTTAAGTTGATAAAAACTCACACGCAAAGGAAAAACTAGGCAACATTTTCCAGCTCCTCCAACCCAATTTCTTTACACTCAAATTTGAGTCTTAACTATTTTCGAATCATTTGAAAATTCCGTTTTCTTCCATTTGATATTTTGATTTATGAATTTTAAGATATAAACATGTTTTTTTTATTAAAAATCAAATATTGTTCTATATAAGTGATTTTCAAAGTAGCACAAAAAAATTGAATATAAAATATATATATAAATATATTTAAGACCTTCAAAGTCATACCTTTTTGAATTTCAATTGAAAAGTGGTTTAGCTTTGCTTTTAATTGGTTGTAAACTTGATCAAATAGATAGACAAATTTATTAACATTAGCCAAACATAGAAAATTTCAATACAGAATCGCAACCAATATGAAAGTTTTCAATTAATCAGCAGTAAAAATTTTCTTCATATTTAATTGGACTTGTCATGTCTTTTACAGGCATTTTTTTTCTTTTCGGTTAAAGTATAGTCAAACATTTTGCCATATTGAATGACCATTTGTGGAATCCTAAACTCATTAAAATGCAGCAGGGTAAACCAAACTTAAACAAAAAAAAAAAAACCCAAGAAAGAAATAGAATAAAAAATAGAAGTAGCAAAAAAAGAACTAAAAACGAAAAAGCGAAAACCTAACCGCCAATTAAACCCAATTCGTTTCACAACAGATTTTAGATTTGCTTTTATTGCATTTCCTTTTTTTTTTAACCAATTCAACCCAGTTGGTCGCCCAATCTGTACATAACCATAACCAAATTTATTTAAAAACTTGAAACTCGACCAAAAAATTTGCACAAATGCTGCCAACACACCCAAAAACAAAAAACGAAAAACGAAAGAATCGAAACGAAACCAAACCAAACCAAACCTAGTCCGAAAGAATTTCAAACAATGAAGCTCAGTTTTGGTCAAAGGCAAATACCACTGATTGTGACAATCAGCGTGACAATAAAATTGGCGCTCGCTGGCTCTCTAGCCGGCGCAGGATACAGCAGGAGATATCCCAAGGATTGAGGCTAAATGTTGGCAACAGCTGGCTGTAAAAAAAAAAAAAAAAATCCGCAAAAAAAAAAAAGGGGTGGAGAGTAAAATCAAACTCGGGGCCAGCTTTAAAACTTTTGCACAATTTCCATGCCAATGCCAAAGCGACGAAAGAATTTTAAAATTCCAACATGTCAGCCAAACGGTTTGGTTGAGCAAGAAGAGTGTGACAGAGTGGGTGGTCCGGGTCCGGGTTCGGGACGTATTCCAACAGAAATGACAGCCCTGTGACACGCACAGACCAACTGTCACACCCGCTGTGTGTGTGTATGTGGGTGTGTGTGTGTGTGTGTTTGGCTAACCCTTGCAGAAATCTTTGCCAAAGCAAAATTTATAAAATTGTCATGGCAAAAAGAGACGAAAAGAAGCAAGAAAAAAAGCAGCTAGTAGAAAAGAAAGAAGGCAATGAAAACGCTAGGATGATGACTTCCTTGGCACAACTTCCCACTCCCCCACCCCCCATACGCCCCTTCTCTCTTGGTATCTAGTGTGTTTGGTCCGTTCCGTTTCTTGTTGTAACATTATCTAAGCTAACAAATTGTCAACACGTACAAATACGTTCACTCAAACGTAAACGGGGTAATAACCATTTTTCGTAATAATTTTATGTCACAACAAATCTAGGTTATATAAGCGAATCGCTTTTTACCTACATTCCAAACAGTTTGCTGTCTTCTTTGCACTCTTCCTCTCCCTCTTACCTCTGTATCTCTATCTCTATCTCTTTCGTAACAGATGCGACCTGACATGAGATGGTGAGAAGAAGAGAAAGGGGGCAAAAAAGGGCTGAGGGGGGGTCGAATACTGTAACCATGCAATTGTAATGGGTCTCTGATGACTTCAAATATGTGTATCTACGTATACGTTATAGTTAGGGTTGTCATCTCTATCTATCACTCAAACACACACACACACAAAGTAACAATAGGCCTATTTGCAGCAGGCGCAATCAATAAATAATCTCATGTAAATAGGTCACGATGCTCCCATCAATAAATTCAAAGTAACTTTATGTAAAAAACTACTGCAAACAGATCACTAAACAATAGGTCTACATAAAATACCAAATTCCACTGATCTTTAAGGCTAATAAATGGAGTATGGTTGCCAGGTACATATATGAAAAGACGAAAACATGCGACTTTAAGTTCATATTAAATTTCTTTAGAGAAATATGGTTGCCAGCCATGTTCAGTTTAAATTCAGGAAAAGAGTTGCCACCAATGTAGCGGAAATCGTACAATACTTATGGCCAAAAGTCCAAATAAAATTTCAACAACATTCGCAAAGGCAGAGGTACATTTCTAGTAACCAATTAAAGGGTTGTCACCCTTATTAAAAAGAACTCACTGCATTGCAATGGAGCAGAAAAAAAGCTACTTCTAGTCTATGCATGTCTCTCAGAAAGAAGTATAAACATTTATATCTGGATCAGTTAATGGCAAAAATTGAGATTTATTTCAATTTGTTGACAACCCTGTCTCGCTTAGCTGCTGCTACTGCTGCTGTTGCTGCTCCTCATTGGCACAAATTGTTGGCTTCCTACTTGAAGCAGCTGCTGTCTTTTGCTTTCTTCGTATTGTATCTTTCTTTATGAGGAAAGAGAGGGAGGGGACTTGTGTTGGGGTGGGAGGATTTTTTTCTCTTTTCCTTTTTTCAAATGCACAACAAAAACTACGACAACAGGCAAGAAGGCCAACACGTCCGCCGTCCTACATCCGCTGCTGCTTCTGCTGGTCCTTTCTGCTCATTTTCTTGCCCTAAAGCCTGCCAGCCAGTCAAGCAAAAGTCCTGCCTTGCAGTCCTGCGTCGTCGCATAACGCGCGCCGATTCAACTTCAAGAAATAAACTAAAGTTGTCACGTAAGCAAAGTTTATGACCAAAAAAGGCCAAAAGATATAAGAAGATGAGTCCAGCAAGCAGAGATCCAACACAAGACACACACACTCACACTCACAGAGAGAGAGTGACAGAGATAGGGTGATAGAGAGAGAGACAGAGAAAGAGGAGAACTAAGATCCCGACGATTTCCCAGCTGCTTTTGGCAAATGGCAACATTTCGTTGGACACGCGCCATGCCACCAAATCATCTGCAGAGCTTCAGTTTTTGCGTTTAACATTTAGTTGCTTGGCTGAACTGCAGTCAAAAATGGGTTGGAGAGAGAGGAGGACGAGGAGGAGGAGGTGGAGCAGCAGTAGCAGCAGGGAGGGAGGGAGGCGTGGCCATGCCACTGATTGACCAAATGATAGACAGACGACACAAGACTTGGACTTGGACTTGCATTTGGCCAATTCCTCCAATCCCCTCCCCTAGCGTCTGCTTCGTTCATTCATTCTGTGCTCACACTCCCTTGCCTTTCCTCTCGCATTCCCCCTCTCTGACGCCTCCTGTGTGCTTACATCTTGCAGTTTTGCCTTTGATTGCAACTTTTCTTTTTGCCCATTTAGCACGTCTTGGCATTCCGTCGATTCTCATTCTCATTCCCCTTATAGCTGTCCTACACCTTCTACCGTCTCCTTCTGCCGTCTCTACTCTACGCTTTTATCTATTCTATACTCTTCCCACTTCCTGTACTCCTTCCTCTCTTGTCCATTCGTCAGGCTGTTAAATATTTCAACGGCAACTGGCAATTGTGCAATTTGTATCTTTTGCAGTTGGCATTTCGTAAATGTAGAGGCGAAGAAAAGTAGGTCGGTCCTTCAATCCTCTCTCTCTGTCTCCCACTCCCCCTTTCGTCCTGCTCTCTTTCTCTGTTAATAATTTTGTAATTGTTCATTAATATTAAATAGTTGAACAAGGTTGGCCACCCTGATGGGGCGGCGGCAGTAGCGCAACTAAAGCGGATTGACGGCAATTGACGTGGAATTGCTTTTTCGACGGCCGAGTAAAGGTGGCAAAATCAATTACATTTAATAGCAACGCGAAGTCCATTCGAGAATATTCTCCCCCATTCTATTTCTTGTATAAGAGAAGTTCTTAGTTGGTTGGGGTCTGTCATAATCGTAAAGTAAGGGCATAAGGACTCACATGATAGCCCCGCATCGTGTGAATTCTTCAAAGTGGCAAACTAATGGGCCTATGAAAGTTCATATGAAAAGCATATGTTACAAAACTACAGGTTTAATACCCCTCATCGAAAACAATTGATTAGAAAAATTAAAAAGCTAAATCGGTAATCGGTAACACATACAAAGAGAATAGAAAATTGGTTCAATTTTGTTCGAATTAACTAAATTAATTAAAAAACCGAAGAACTTTTTACTAACAAGTCACAGGCAGAATAATTAAAAGATTACATTCAATGAGGGAAAATAGTAAAACCAACTTTCAATCAATAGTTTTCGAATAAACTTGAAGGTTATATTTCTTAAATTCTTAAATTTTGAAGCAATTAATGTGCTGAAATATATTTTGTATAAATATTTTCCTTTTTGGATTTAAAGTCGCATTAAGATTTAAAATCATTTGGCAGCACAAAAAGGTGAAAAAGTTGTCCAGAATTGCAATGGCCATCTTAAACGCTTAAACTAGTTGGGTATTGCAACTAAATTGCCAAAGCTTACAATATGAGAGTTCACCTTTTTGTGCATATCCTTGTCTTGTCTTATTTGTAAGATTGACCTCGAGCTTGCTAAAACACCAAGGTGTAAATTACATTTAAAAAGTTTGAAATCAAAGTCTATTGCATTAAATACACTTTAGATTTACTCAAATTTTTAATCGATTTTGTAGGAAAATTTAATCAAAACTTTATGATTTTCATTTAGCAAGTTACCGGAAATATTTTTCATACATAGCACAACTCATTAACGCAACTCTAGCTAAATTTGTCCATGTAAATGCCAGAAACGTTGCCTAATTGGATTTTTGACAAGTCTGTATAGATAGATGTGTGTGTCCGTGTGTGTGTGTGTGTGTGTGTGTGTGATTGTGTGTTTGCTAGTGTGTGCCCAGGCGGCATACGACATTTTCGACATTTACGACATTTTCGACAGCTTCGACAGCGTCGACAATTCTGCATTGAGTTGCATTTATGAATGCGACAAATGTGCAATTTAGCAAATTAATTGCAAAATTTGCGCGCAAAATTAAGCAAAGTAAGTTTTACTAATTAAACACGCTTTCAATTACAAATCCAAATACCCTTGAGAGTAGAAAGTGCAACGAAGAGGCAGAATTGGGGGTGGCCCATCGAAGGCTAAGCTAGAAGGACGACAGGACCGAGCTCATTAAAGTGTCCCCAATGGATTGCTAAGACGAAAACTGAGCGAATTTCTGTTCAAAAAACAAAAAAACGAAAAAAATGAATTATTTAGAACGCAATTTATGAGAGTTTTCGCTCATCCCCTTGAATCCTTTTGTTTTCGCTCTTTTCTTTTTCGAGCAAGAAAGATTTGTGCAAATAGTTTGCCAAGTGTAAGAAAATATTTACCCATAAACACGTGTCCAAACATATTTCGGGTTGATTTTTCCCTCTCTCTCTCTATTGGAGTTGAGAGTTTGGGCTTATGTTTTTGGCCTGATTATATTTACCTAACATTATATTAGACTAAACATTGAACCGAGTCAGCTAGCAGCTGCCACGTGTGGCTTCAGTTAAGTAAATATTTTTTGGGGCGACTTTTCCATGGGAGGAAGAAACAATTTATGCTGCAAATAAGAAAAATGATTGAGTCGTATTATATTATACTTACATATATATTCTAAAGAAACCTAAAAGCCAGTTGAGTTCTTTCTAGCAGTTGCTGCAACTTGTAATTATTGTAAAATAAAAATGTAATATAAAAATAAAATTAATTATTTTGGGTTAAATGTTTTTAGATCCAAGTACATCGAAATGAATTATAAGTTCAACCTCAATCTGACTTATTAAAATTAAATGGAATCAATTCAAATTCTTTATGACAATCTTTGCTTTATTATTAAACTATTAAAAGCGGTTTTCAAGTCCACAATAAATTAATTGTATTAATCAAAGTAATAAACTTTTTTCGATCACTTGAAATTGCATCTCCTTTCTCTTCATAATAACTTAATGGGAAACCTGTTTGTTGGTATATTCACTTAACTGATTAACTCTGAACAACTGCTTTCTGTGCTATAAATAACTAGGATGCAGGAACTTCTGCAAATACATAGATGTGATCTCTGAAAGAACTTAAACCAAGACAGATTTGATTTATCTATGAGTACTTAAATAAACTCAAATGCCTTCTTCTGCCTCTTACATACTCTGATTTTTTTTCGACTTCTATTAAATTGTATTATTTTCTTTATCTTTTCAGGTAAGTGACACCACCGCCAACATGATGTGCAATTAAAGGAACATTTGTGCAGACAAGCCGCCCAAAAAAAAAAAAAAAACGACCAAAAGAAGAAGAAGCACCAGACGATGACAAGGATATGGAAGACCTTCATTTTGTCTGTCTGGTCTGGGCTTCTAACAGAAATTACATTTTTTTTATAATTAAAATCCAATTTGTGCTAATTTAACGCGTTTGTCTCGCATTACGCGACAAGCCTAGCCACGCCCCCAAACTTTAAGCAAGAAGGCGAAGAGGAAGAAGACGATAAAGAAGGCAACATACAATGTGACAAATATTGTTTGTTGAAAGCGAATTTATTTTTGCTTTTCTTATTCAGTCTATTTTTTTTTTTTTTTTTGCGCGCGCAGAGAATTGCAACTAATTACAGGGCCTAGAAGGCAGGCAACTTCAATGAGCTGAGCTGAGCTAAGGTGGTGGTGGTGAGGGATGGGGTTTGTATAGAAGAGGTGGACAGGCGCAGAATGAGAGAAAAGTCGCGACTATGAAAATTAATTGAAACGCTTAGACAAAAGTTAGGAGCGACAAGCACTTAATGCATTTAATAGAACTCTAAGTTGTCCTTAAGTGTGTGAGTGTATGGCTTATATATATTTTTATGTGTGTGTATGTTTGTGTGTGTGTGTGTGTTGTCTGAGGCGGGTAAAAAGAGATGGCAGCAAAGTAGCGAGAAGCAATTTAAATCTTACTAATTACTTGGGCGACAAATTACGCAAGTAGAGAGACAGGTGTTTGGGCTGAGGGGCAAAAGTAACATTTATCTACAACTTAAAACACGATGTTAGATATGGCATCGTGTTAAATGAGGAACTATCTATAAAGATCTAATAACTATCTTGCGAATTAAAAAATTCCACTAATTATATTCAATATTTCCAACAATCATTAGTTAGAATTAATTATTCGAATTCAGGTGCAATTAACCACAAGATGAACTAATCAAAACTAATTGGGAGAGCTTTTAAAAAAATCATCAACTGATTCCTTGTTAAATCTCAAGAAAAAAGATTCTTGCTCCCAAAAAAGTATGCTTTAAAAAATTGCAAGTTACAAAAAGCTGTTTCCAATAGATTACAAATACAATTTTACCTCAAAAATATAATAAAAAGTAGCCAAATAACTTAATTTTCATGTTACTTATGTTTAAAATAAACTCCAGGAGAATCTGTTTATAATTCTGGGTGATTAAGAATTCAAATTTTTAGCCCAACCTAACCATATAATCACTTTACATATTGATTTAATAATGTATTTTATTTAAATTGTATTCAAATAATTACACTGCTCACGCAACCATCTCTGACTTTGGTTAGTATGGAACAGGTGTTGGTCTCATCCGCCGCCTTGTCGTCTATTTTGAAAAATTAAGTGTCATTTGGTTGTCTCATGGGTTCATTGTTTTCAACGTGTCCTCGTCTAGGCAGCTTCACCTTCTTCTTCTCCACCTCCATCTCGCATCTCCAACTTTCCTCTTCTACATCTACGTTATTTTTTTTTTGTGCTGGTCTTTTCTTTTTCGGATAAGAGGGTTTGGATGAAATGAGGGAAGAGGAGGGTGGCTTGGGGTATGTTGCATGTTTAATTCACATCTTGCAAGGAGTCGCCGTCTCAGTGTCTGCTCCTGACAATGAGGATAGTTAAGCGTAATTACCAAGGCGGCAAAATGAATGAGAAGTGAATGAGTAAGTGAATGAGTGAGTGAGTCAGTGAGTGGATAAGTGAGTATGAGTGGCTTTTCCACTTTTCTCTTCAGGGTTTTTACGTGGACATTAAATATTAATTTCATGCCTTTTTATTATAATTTTTTCTCTGCCTACGGGGCAGAAAGGGGTAAAATGAAATCGAAATTCAAAATGAGATTATGAATATTTAAATAGAAATGCAATTTAAAAGTGGAAAATTCGGGTAGCCCGACGGTAGTGTCTACATATTGCACAAGTTTATTTATCAGAAGATTGCTTTACCTGGTTTTCTTTACTTTTCTTTGATTTTTCATACAATTGATAATCTTTTTCGCATAGCTTATATGTGCCCAAAACAGTATGCTACAAAAATTGCAAGTAAAATTAAATTTCATTTTGCCCAAAACAGTAAGCTACAAAAATTGCAAGTAAAATAAAATTTCATTTTGCCCAAAACAGTATGCTACAAAAATTGCAAGTAAAGTTAAATTTCATTTTGCCCAAAACAGTATGCTACAAAAATTGCAAGTAAAGTTAAATTTCATTTTGCCCAAAACAGTATGCTTTAAAAAATTGCAAGTTACCAAAAAGCTGTATCCAATAGATACGAATTACAAAAATTGAATTTCACCGCAAATCGTGCGCTTTTAAAAACTGAAAATTGGCGTCTACACATTTAAATTGGCGTAATTTTCGTCCTGAAGTTTTATAACTTATGGCTCTTCATTTCACTGTTTTGCAAACCTTGGAGCAAATTCCTCGATATCGGAAATATACACATTCATAAGTATATAGTAGCCCTTCCCCTCCTGCACTGACCAGTGGTTTCTGTTGTGTAGAGAATATGCCATTCGGCATTTCTAATTAAAATAAACTTAATTCGTTATAGTTTTAAATATTTCGTTTCTCTTTTTTGGAAATGCATTCTATTTTAGCTGTAGCTGCTGATGCTAGTAAAAAATTTAGAAAATCCTGACCTATCCAAGCTATAAAATACTTCTCAAAAACTATGTTTTCTACCCCAGAGCAAGAGCCAGACCCAGACCACAAGGCCAGTTTCAGTCTTTTGGTCTCTCTCTCTCTACTTTTTACTCTCTGTCTCGCTTCTTCTCTCTCAGTTCGCCATGTAACTGCAGTCCAGTCGGAGAGTCAAGCAGCTGGTTCATACCATGGGCCATAAATTTATAGTTGTCGCAACAAAAGTTCATTATTTCTGCAATACCAGGGACACTTTGGGGCAAGTTTTCTGGACTGCCGAAAATAAACAGCAGCCGTTACCCATCTGCCTCAAAAGAGTGAGCGAGAGAGACTGAGTGAGAGAGAGAGAGAGAGAGGAGTGGGCGGCTGTAGGGAGAAGAAAAAAAAAGGAGTGATGGGCTGTTCGGGGAAGTAGGAGATGAAAACAATTGAAAATCTTTTTAAGTAATTTCCACACGTAATCCAACATTATTGCAGTTTTTTTGCTGCTTCTCGCTCTCCCCCTTTCTCTCTCTCTCGCTCTCTCTCTCTCTCTCTCTCTCTTTTCCTTTCCCTCTGCATCTTAAGCTAAGAAAATGGATGAAAAAAAAAAAATGAAATGAAATCCCAAAAATATGGCGAATGGCGAGAAAATGCAATTGCATTGCGTCTCGGCTTGTGCTTACCACTTGCCTCTTGCTGCTTGCCGCTTGCCATGCCTCCAGCCCAGACCTCAGCCCAGCCCACCATGAAGCCTTCTGTGTTCTCATTGCCGTAACAAATTGCAGATGGCGCATGTTTTTAATTCATTTCCAGCATTCAGTTTGTTGTTGGTCGGTTGGGTTGGTTTGGTTGGTTTTTCCCTTCACTGGCTGTAAAACAATAAGTCGACAAGGCCTTCATATTGAGTAATGTGTGTGTGCATCAGTTTCTTAGTGTGTGTGTGTGTGTTCTTTATATGAATTGCATAATTGGAATTGCCCAGATAAACATTGAGTGAAAGATGGGCGCAAGAAATCGTATGAAAACAGATTGAGATATAATCCGAAACAAATATTCTTATTGAAGTATTTTTTTCTTCTTTGCCCTTGTTATTTCTGCTCGATTCTTTACATTCATTCTTTTATTTTTGTTTTTATCCGTTCTTAAATGCATTTCAATTCAAAATGAACATTTTAGTTGGCTCTTTGCATAAATAATTGAAACAAACAAACCCCTCCATAATATCGCACAACGACGACGACGACGACGTCGACGAAATAATTGAAAAGCAATTTTCCCAACAATTACGCAAAAATCACGCAACGATAATTGCGCTCTCTCTCTCATATTGATTTTGTTAATAATTTATGCAAAATTGTTTAAGTCAAATTTCGAACAAATCACTTTTGCACAAGAAAATATTTACATTTCGTAAAAGATTATTGTAAAGAAAAAATTAATAATAATGGGGAAAATACGTTTTTATTTCCGTAAGTAAAATCATATATTGCAAAGACTAGATTTTAGTATGTAGTTTAATTATCCTTTTGGTTTTTTTTCCGATCAACTTTTGCTGCTTTTTTTTAAGGATTTTACATTATCC
Organism: Drosophila sp. 14030-0761.01; assembly: GCA_018150735.1. NCBI lineage: Eukaryota > Metazoa > Arthropoda > Insecta > Diptera > Drosophilidae > Drosophila > Drosophila sp. 14030-0761.01. The sequence continues at coordinate 17,159,709 of JAECWO010000001.1, read as the reverse complement.
TTTAATTTGTTATTTATTTTTTGCGCTTAGGTGTATAGATTTTTCATTAAGAAGTTATTCTCCTCCTTAAATAATTTTGCAAATTGCATGCAAGAAATGTTATTACTTGAGAATTTAACAATTTCGTTTCCATTCATTGCAATCTAAAAAGAATTTCAATGTTTCGCTTTGCTGTTTTATTTTTTGTTTTGCTTCATTTTTAATTATGCGCTAAAATCCGTGAAAATGAAAACATAAATCCTGCTGCTGCTGCTTGCAAAAAAAAAATAAGTGACTGAGAATGAGAAAATCGCGATTCTTGAGCACCAAATGGTTGTGCTGATGTTGCTGCTGCTGCTGGTGGTGGTTGATGATGGAAATTATGCGAAACGCATACACAGTTATGATGAGAATGACTGGCTAAAAAACGAGAAAACTGCAAACAACGGGAAAATGTTCGAAGAGTTGTGTGCTAATGCGCGGGCGGGTTACGGTTTACGGGTTAAGAGATTCCGTTGCTGCTTGCCAACTCATTTTAGCCAAGTTAAGCTGTATTCATTATATTCTAAACTATGCTTTATTTGCGAAACTTTTCTGTTTTTTCTATTTCTTTTTTTTTTTCCCCCACCAACTGCCAACAGCGCTCAACTGATGGCTTCTATAGAGATGAGATGAGATTAGAGCGTGAGTCGTTATCAATTAAATGGAACACTCAGCGTTATATCGATCAAGATGACAAAAATATAACTATTAAGTTATCTAGATACTTCTTTTTACTATATTCAATATATTTTATGTTGGTTTCGATTTACTTAGAAGATTTGAAGCTAAAACTAATTAAAGAATTGTAATATTTTCCAATTCAGAGAAAATAATTCTTACAAAGATTTAAAAAGAACACCGTTGGTTAATTTTAAATCATTTTTTTTAAGCAACTGAATCCCAAAAATTGAACCAATTATTAATAATTTATTCGATTAAGAAATGTTATAGAAACTCTTGAGGCACTCAGCATTTCACATTCTGGTGTATATATCAATCTAATCTAAAATAATACCAACATTTTAGATACTATACAAAGCTTTTTTATGTCCTGATTTCCCTTACGTTTATATATTTTTTATATATCAAGTTTAGATATTTAAATGACATCAAATTTTGATACATTTTCTCATATGAAATACCATTTCATGTTGATAGCTTTTTATATCGTATCGGCTTAGGCCAGTCACGATGTCATCTCTATGAGTTCATGCTGGATGTTGCATAACATTTATTGATGCTTGGCCAGAGATTATTTATAACAAAAACCACAACGACAACAACAAGAGCAAGTACAACATGGACTTGGGAATTTACAGTCGGGATTAATAAGTAACGATGCCAGACTAGCATTTCATAAAAAGTCAAGTCGCAACCAGATTTAGACTTTGGCTCAGACGAATGGTGAGATTCCCATCTCACGAGGGGTGGGGAGGGGTAGGATGAAGGACGAACGACAACCACTTGCAACTTTATTAACTGCGCTTTATACCTTTTTAATGCAGCCGAACTGCGCGAATAGAGAGTGGCTCGGATGGGTGGTTGAGTGGGGGCGGGGGTGAAGGTTTTGTGAAGGATTCGGTATTACTACTCTATGGGCTTATTAGTTTTTTGCTTTAAAATGCAGCACAGTCAACGTTCATTCGACTGCATCTCAAGTGGAACTCAAGAACTTCTTCTTTTTGCTTCTCTGCATCCGTATTCCACGCCCAACCACCCTTCCTTCCTCTCTCCCTCCCTCTCCCTTTCCCTCTCTCGCTTTGTCAACGGCAGTTTTCCCTCTGATTTTGAACCGAAAAACTTTGTTTGTTTGTTTATTTGTTTGTTTGGTTGGTTGCTGTTTGTCGTTTATTATTATTATTTTGGTTTTTCTTTCACGGGTTTTTATCCAGCTCGTTGGAGTTGGGCGCGCGCGCGCTTGGGCTGCGCTTTATTTAACTTTGGGCAGTTTGATGGCAGGAAATAGAATTTTAATGGATTTTGTAATATCCTCAACGACGACGACGAAAAAGACGACTACGACTACTGCGCGATGTCGACGGCGATGAACGCGAAAAACTTTTCGTTTTCTTTTACCTAAAATCTTTTGCGTTTTATTTTTTGCATAATTTTTTTTGCAGTGCCTTCCAATTTTTTATTTTTTGGCTTCTTTGGCTCTGCCTTAGAAGTGAATTGCCAGTTTTGTGTGCTATTGACATCTCTATTTCGGTTCTTTTTCCTTTTTAGTTAAAGAAATAGTCGAAAAAAAATTAAAAACAAATCATCAAAAAAATATGGGGGAAAAAATAGTTATATTTAATTAAAATATGTAAATTTTTTAACAGCAAAGTTGCAATTTCTTATGAGTAAGATTTAATATGAAATGCAAATCAAGATTTTAACTTGATAATAGTCCTAAACATTTTATCCTAGAGCGAGTTATTTCGATACTAATCCATTCTACCGTAACGGTTAACCCAACAAATTTAATCTCCGAATGTGCTACGATTTATCAGACGAGAATAAAAACTTAGATAATAGAAATGTGTTGCCCATTCGGATGTACAAAATTATAGAAATTCCTTGGAAAATTACACATACATACATAAGTATTATGTCTCATCATTTTTCCTCTCACAGTTTTTATTTTCTTCTTATCATTTTCCACCTTCATTCATTGAAACTTAGTTTCTCTTTCTTTTTTTTTGGTCAACAATTTAACGTTTCATTAAATTGTTGTCCAAGCAGATTCGATTGAACTTGTCGCTGTCTATTGAACGAAATAAATAAAAGTAAAGAGAGAGGGAGTGGGAGAGGGGGAGAGACAGAAGACGAGACTTCAATTTTATTAGCGCAATTTTTCAACTTTTTTACGTTACGAAACTTCAGTTTAATGTTGTCGTTGTTGTTGCTGTATTTCATTGAACTCGGAACCGGAAGAAACTGTTGACAGGCAATGAAGAACCAAGTTGCAAAGGCAGCAGAAGCCGAAGCAGCGACAGCGGCAGGCAGTGGCATCAGAAGGCGAAAACTGTCAATGAACAGTTAATATTTTTGTGATGACGCGCAATATGTCAATGACAGACGACAGACGAGAGAAAGAAGGACCCCAGGACGCAATTTAGTTTATAAATTACATGACGCATTCATGTCAATAGGTTGGACTCCTCCTTTCAGACCACAGCACCCTGTATCCTGGCAAACACCCTCTGCCTGACACGACAGTTTCTTTTCATTTTTTTTTTGTTTTTTTTGTTATTTTCTCCTGTTCATTCGTTCGTTTGCCTCCCACTAATCGTCTCAATTAGGCATGGATTTTTCTTTCTCGTACTTGAAAAGTTATCAATACTGTTGCGGGAGGAATGGTATAGGTTCTCACTCATCCTCGATATCTATATATATATGTATACCTATAAATATATGTATCTGTATACATGGGTGGGTGGAAACAGCAGATAAAATTGGCAAAATACCCGCAGCAATTTTTCCCGGTTTCAATGTCGGCATTGACATTGTCATCGTCATCGTCATCGCCGTTTCTGCCTCTGTCTCTGTCGTTCGTCAGTGTGTGTGTGTGTGTGTGTCGTCATTCATCAAGGTGGGGACTTCCCCTTGGAGTTGCCCGCAGCTTGTGGACTGCCTTTGATCGTTGGGCGTTCATATTTTCTTTTTTTTTTTGGTTTCGTAGACTTTTCCCTCTCTCTTGATAAAAGAAAAAAAAAAACTGTGCTACTGTTTTCTTACATTTTTTTTTTTTTTGTTTTTTGTTACAAACACTCTATGGATGGATGGGGCCGGGAGCCGGTCCTGGCCCGGGATGCCGCCTGTGTGTGTACTATGTGGTGGGGCTGACGTTGATGATTTTTCATTGCTTGAGTTTTAATTTTACACTTGAGTTGAGTCCAACGCCGTACCTACCAAAAACCCGCCCTCCCCCTTAAACTTCATTCATCTGCCAGCCCCTTCCGCCTTAAGAATAACAGAAAAAAAAAGTTTAATAGAGAAGAATTCGTTATTTTTTCTCTCCCCCCCGTTCAACTAAAGGTAAAATTAAATGGATTTTATTGAAAAGTTTTCAGCGTAAATTTCCTTTTTCTCGCTCCCCATTTTCTTTGGTTAAAGAAAACTCCTCTTTTCTTTTGCATTCATTTCAGTAATTAAAATCGCATTACTCTAGATAATTAAAATCTAGAAAATCAAAAAATAAAATCACAGTTAACTGAGTAAATGTATTGAATTGATGTAAACAAGAATTGCTCTGACATTGTTTGTTAGCCTAGAAATGGAATTTGATTCTTTGTTTCTCTTAAAGAATTTTGAAATCTCACAGAATATTCAACGGAAGTAGCTCCCATTGATTGTCAAGGACTCAAACTTAACAATAACTTGTTAACTCTATTCCTACAGCTAAATTTTATTTTTAAAACTTTATGCCAAAGTCATTAAAATTGTTCTTTAATAATCTTAGACTGCAAACAAAATATACATATAGGAAAGAAGGCTTAAAAAAGCAAAAACTAAAGTGAAATATCATCAATTGATAAATGTAATTTTTCAGATTTATTGTGATTAAAAATTTAATGATTCTTGGTTTAAAAAATTTGTTGCAGCCTTTTTTCTTTAGTTTTAATTTTCAAGTTCAATGAACCTTAAAGTTGCTTTGTTGTTGATTCAAATTAGAAATTTTAAAGGTTCTCTTGGACTTAAAAGTTATGGGCCCAACACAAGCTTTTTTCATTTTCCTTTACGCCATTTCATCAGTCGTCGTCGTCGTCCTCCATTTGTCTGACTGGCTGGCTGGCTGGTTGGTTGGTTGGATGGTCCCGCCTGTGATTTATGGCCACAACGCGAACTGCTTTGACACCGTCCGACATTTGACAAAAGCTCTGCGAGGACTAACCCCACCCACCACCAGCAGCCAGCCCCCAGTCCCACTTTTGATACTCCACCACTGATCTCCCCTCTGACCATTATGTAAATGGCTCGAAAGGCTGGCCAGTTTTTGCCTCGCTGCTTGTTTAGCAGGTTGCAGATAATTCATCGCTGACATTGCGTACCAATTTAAGGGTTGAATGATTCAACTCAGCAGGGAAGGCACTCAAGGGGTCGCTCGTTGGTCTCTGGTATCTGAGGTTCGTCGACGTTAGCGTCAGCGTCACCGTCATCGTCATCGTCTCTGGCTTCAAGCTAACTAGGTGCGGCGTCTGGCCTTTTTAGCCCTGGCAATGGCCCTGGCCCTGGCCCTGTGGCTAGTGATTTAGAAAAAAAGGTCATCCGGCAAAAGTTGCTTGGGCACACACACACACACACACACAGAGGCACATGTGACATGTGCCTCTGTCACACAGCACCCTCCTCTTAACTTTCTCTCTCTCTCGCTTTCGCCTCGCTCATCGTTCCTTGTCTCTTGGTGCTTAATTAGACATGTGAGTTGGGGACGTAATTTTTGGTTTTATATATTTTTTTTTAAAGAAGGACTTTTTAAAGCATATTTATGGGCGCATGTGGGTTGTTCTTAATTGCAGCAATTGAAATTAAGTGAGTGTGTGTGTGTGTGTGAGTATCCCTTTTTTGGTAAAAATGGGTTTTTAGGACTTTATTAGTTGGTAGACAATCACATGAAACGTTTATTAGATCATTTTGGGGTTGCCAAAGGTTGAGGAAATTGAATTCATATGGGGATTACATAAGTTTCTTATATATTAATGACATAACCTCAAGAGGGATCTCAACCTAACTAACTTTTGCAACTAAACATTCTAAGCAATTTAGATGGTTGTGCATGAGGAGGATTACTGTAAAATTTATATCCAGCTTTAATTTTTAATTAAACTGCTCGAGATTGCTTTGTTAGTTTTTCATATCACAAAACAGTGTTGAAATTTTCTTACGTAGAAGTTTTTCAAATCAAAAGCTCAAAAAATTCTCTCTTTTACTTATCTGAAATGTAAATATATTCAATTTCCTGGAAAGTTAACGTATACTTATTAGGAAATCACCTGGTAAAGTACTCGTTATTTAAAGGACATTCCAACACTGTGTGTGTCTGTGTGTGTGTGTGTGTGTGCCTCTTTTAACACCAACTTAGAGAGGGAGTCGGGCATTATGGCAAAGTTTATTCAACTGCTGTCATTAGATGCAGGAAAAAGACATCTTCTCACTGGAATTTTCAGTGTTGTTGCGGTAGCAAGCGAAAGTCAAATGCGCTTTGACAGTTTCACTTTGGGCAAAATAGGTTACCCAACTACCCCTGGCAAAATAACAAAAAAAAAAAAGGAAAATATATATGTATATATGGGGGGTGGGGAGTGGACTTAAGAGTCTTGTAGTAGGTAGTGGTGGTAGTCGTCGTCCACATTAAAGATTGACACGTGACCGTGCAATGATTTTCAGTTTAACGTTGTCACATGCGTTGCTGCTTCTCCTTGCCCACAACCTTCCTCCTCCTCCTCCTCCTGCCCCCACCCCCTTCCCCTCCCCAAACAATGTCATTGACAATGCCATTGCCAGTGACATAACCTCACATTCTCATCCAAGAAGATGGTCAACGGGTAGATGTCCCCGGCTACCACATCTTGGGCTGCTGCTGATGCTGCTGCTCATCTTTAGCCTCTACCTCCAACCTGAACTTCTCGTGTATTTGGTTTCAGCAAACGTGCAAAGCTGCCGTTGATCCTTTTTGTTCTTAACATTTTCTTTGCTTGGGGTTTTCTTTTCTTTTTTTTTTTTTTTGTTTTTTCGTCCTTACTTTTACTCTTGTCTTCGTTCCAACTTCGGGTTCACTCTCTGGTCTGTGGAAGCATTTGTTGTGTGTCTCGGATTACGCGCTTCACTTAAGTGTGCTCAGTTGCTTCCGTTTCCCTTTTGTCTCATCTCGTCTCTGGAGGAGGGTTGCTGCTTGCCTTGATTGGTGGGTGGGTTGGGTTGGGTTGGTTTCGTTTGGTTTGGTTATGGAAGGCCGTCCGCCTGCCTGCCCCTCCACCCACAGTTTGGCAAGTCTGCGCTGTGCATTCTTGCGTTTCGCTTTGGTACGTACGGATTTCAACAGCAACAGCTTCAGGAATGTCTTCATTACTGATGGGTTTCTCCACATGCCACCTTATATGACAAAATTGAAATTGTTAAAGTTCATGCTTAGGCGAATGATGCACTATCCGAATGAACGAACGAGCAGGCATCGATTTCTCTTATTCCTATTAAAGGTGATTGCGTGTGCAATAAATTGGAAAGTTAAAATATTGAATCTCATTACTGATTAATCCGGTAATCTGATATATATTCAATTGAATTGATTTCACAGGACAATTAAAATTGAATTAAAGTCTATCTTTACCGATAATTAAAAGAGATTGAATGGGATATTTACTTAGAATTAGATGTGAATATTTTATTTTTAAAGATTTTGCAATTTAAATTGAATAAAAATTAAAAATGAATTGAATGGATGATCGAAAGAGCATTAAAACGCTCAATGATCCAAACGAAAACTTATATCACAAAGAGAAATTTTCTAAAAGAATTAATGAGCAAACTAATTGAGCTAAAAAACTGATAAAAGAAATATAACTTTTGACCGAACTTTTCAAACATTTATCACTTTTTTTTCGAACTAAATATTAATTATAAGAAGAACTATTGCAAATTTTCATTGCCAACAAAGTGTGTAGATAAATTAATCTAGTCACCCTGCGGGCTTCTAGTTTCCCTCTCTCTCTCTCTGTATATCGATACGCATCACATTCAATGCTATGCGAACGTTCATCATCATCAAATCCCTGGACGTATGCCTCTAATCACTAACATCATGATGCCATACGCCTTGTTAATGTTCATCCTCCTCCTCCTCCCCCCCACCGCTTCACGCACTCTCTGTCTCTCTCTTGCGCTCTATAGTAGTGTCACGCCCCAAAGCAAAATGTACGGAAACGCCTCAAATGTTTTAACAAGGCCAAACGACAGTCCAGCTTGAAGTTCATTCATCCGTTTGGACATGTGCGACTCATTAAAATGGTGCCAGGATGGATGAAGCACGACCAGAACCAAAAGCAGAGCAACGGCAAAAAAGAAAAAATCTGAAATATTGTGCAAAACTGGCAATTGCAGAGTTCTACTGCAATTTTTTCTCACTCTCTCGCTCGCTCGCTCTCTCTCATTGGGATGAGTAGGAAGGGGGGGTACGTAATTTTGTGTCAGAGAAAGAAAACTAATTTCAGCGCAAATTAGTTTCGCACCTCATGGCGAACGGACGACGACGACGACGACGATGACGATGACGACAAAGCAATTGAATGAGTGGGTGGTAACCCTGGTTCGAATGCGGGTGTTGTGCACTTAATAACCTCATCGAATCGTCCATACACACACGAAGAGATAGAGAAACAGAGAGAGAGAGAGAGAGAGAGAGAGCGAGAATGAGAGAGTGGGTGAAAGCCACACAAAATCCATTGAAATGCCAAAATCAACAAGGCAGCAGTAGCAACAGTAGCCGGACCAAACCAAACCATACCAAACCAAGCCAAGCCAAGCCAACTCCCAAGCCCAGTCGAAAGAGCATGGAACAAAATCAGTGAATCACAATAATGCCTCAATTTCCGTTTGGGTCCAGTGCTACAAATGCCGAAAACCCGTTCAATGATGAAGGCGTGCTGGGATTGCCAATCCCCGATTCGAGTTGAGGCATCGGCGTAATGAAATCGCATTCAATTAAACATAACACAAGCGCCGTTAAAGGGGTACAGAATGGGGCACACGAAGTGGAAGGACGAACGTTGCATGGACTGCTGACCAGCTTGAGGCTGACTTTGAAAAGCCTTCTCCTTCTCCTCCACACTTCGTTTCGTTTACTTCTTCTCCTGCGATTTTCTACTAACTCGCAAAAGGAAATGAATGATGCAAGCAAAAGCAGAAGAAGAAAGAAACCAAACAAGAATGAAGAAAAAAACCCAAAAAAAAAAAAAAAAAACTGGCGCATAGAACTCCAGTTTTTATTTTCGCACGTTTACATTGGCTTTTCAGGAAAATCATAGGCACAAAACAACTAACACGAAAAAAAAAACCAGAAAACATAGAAAAGTAAAGAGGAAAAAAACTGATGAAAAACAAAGAAAAAACAGATGAGCCAAACGACAAGTCTTTCCTTAGGGGCAAACAAAAAAAGGAAAAACCGAGTGACTCTGATTGTCTGTTGTTTCCATCAAATTGAAACGAATTGAGTTGAATGCATCAGCTTTTACCTTACGACATTGACAGACTTAAATGGTTGAATAAATGATGCAAAAATGAATGCAAGAAAATCCTTACATTTCCTTGTGTCTGAATGCCTCCGATGCTCCCAGTGCTAAATCGATTTTACCTACAAGCAAAGGTCCTCAGATTGATTGACATTTGTGTTTTCGTAACTTCAATAACTTTAGCTTCCTATACCCAATTCTTGATTATGAAATCGTTTACTCATTTACCAACTGAAAAATGAAATCGGTTTCTCTCATTCATATCAATCAAATTGAACATACATATGCATTCGGTTAAGTCAATATGCACAAAATGGAATCATCATATCTAATGACAGTAATGAAAGTGTATTTTTGATTGTATTTTGGATCCGTATTACCAATCCGTATTAACAATTTCCTTTCTTTTCCTCAATCAACTGATTTATAAAATTTATAAACATATTTGTTAATCTTGCTTGAGTATTAAAATCTATAAAAATCATTTAAATAGCTAGAAAATAGATGAGGCTATATATAAATTTAGCTTCCCTAGTAAAAATTGAGACTCTATTTCATGAGTTTTCTTTATATTCTTTTCTCTAAAAGGATTTTTGCTTGTGATCCAATGATAGAATTTGACAACTAGTATTTTCATCTCTCTTAAATCTCTCTTCAATTGCCAAAGAAAATTACATTTTTAGCCAAGCGGAGTAGGAAACGAAAGCAATTGCCATTCTGTGAATTTTCTTGAGCTCTCTCTCTCTCTCTCTTGAAACTCATAAATATTAAAATGGGGGAAAATTTTCCACGTTTTTATTAATTTAACGGTGGCAAAATGTATAACGTGGGCTCGCTCGCTCGGTCGGTCGCCTACCTAACAAGCAAGCAACAGCTAAATGTAACCGGTAACTGTAACTTGTAACGGTAGTTTCTTTCACAGCCAAGGTGCAAATTATGCATAAAACAATGACACACAAAAATGGGATGGATGCCGCATTGGCATCCGCATTCGCATCCGCATAACGCTTAAGGGCTACTGTACGAACCAAGAACATTTTCGCCAATTTCGTTCATGTTGGATATAATGTTGCTTAGAGTTTCCTTTTTTTGGTTTTTCAATTTTTTGCTGTTGTTGTTGTTGTTGTGTCTCTCTCGCTTTTTGTTTTTGTTCTACTCTGTTTTTTGGCCAAGGATTTGCATAAATTTGCATTTTGTACACGCCTTAATTGAAAAACAGTTGCCAGCCATTTCCATCGTCGACTTGTGACATTTTAAAGAGACGCATAAATTATGTAGAAAAGGAGAATTGGCTGCGAGCATCAATGGCTGGATGGATGGATGGCTGGTTAGTTCTATGAGTGAGAGAGAGAGACTGACTGACTGACTGGTTGGTTGGGGGAACCAAAGGAGGCATCTTTCTGCCTGCCTGCCTGCCTGCCTGGCTTATGATTTACTCGACGCCTGAATGCAACTAAATCATTGGCAAATCTGTTGCATGAGCAAATCTTTAAGTAGAAATGGCAAACACATAAACTGGGAATACCAACAACTGGTATCCAATCTCGCGACTACAAGGAATGGGGGGAGCAGAAGTAGAAGGAGTTCGTTCTGTCATGGCAATATAGCAAACATGTCGCCTCAATGCCTTTTAGAACATTAATGAGCTGCTGTTTGGTGTAATTTTTGTTTTGTTTTGTTTTGTTTTCTCTCTCTCTCTCTCGCTTCTCTTTCAAAATGTAATTTTAGTTTCCCCTACACTGTGGGATGCAGCTGACTGTCCCATGTCTTGAGGAATTGCAGTTTTCACACGTGCTTCCCATTAAATGAAACGATTACGACGAGTACAACGCGATTTCAAGTCCATAAGTGAAATTTATTTGCAATACTTGCACTCGCTCTTTGCTTTGCTCATGATTTTATGATTTAAGTTTTTGCCCCCTAACTGAGAATCGGTGTAGATAGGATGGAGCGATGCTTACCATGGTGCAGGGAAGGGGAAGGGGAGGGTGTGGTTGATATATGTTTTATTATTTGTGGGGTTTGGCACTTCACATAAAGAAGTTTGACATAAATTATGGATACTAATGAGCTCTGTGTGAGCACATAAAACATTTTGCATGTTCTTCTTGTCTGTCAGTCAGTCTCTCTCTCTCTGTCTCTTTCTCTGCGTGTGTGTGTGTGTGTGGTGTGTATGAGATTTTTCTAAAACATTTTCTTAGGCATGGTAATGCATTTTGCAAAATTTTTCACAATTTTAATTGGCTTGAGCGTCAGACAAACATCGTTGAACAAGGGGGACTGATGCAGCAGATGCAGAGTGCTGAGCAGAAGGGGGAAGGAATCGTACAAATTAAAATTGAAGTTTGGCCATTAAGACTGCAAATACCAAGTGATTCAAAGATATATATTTCAGCACACAAACTGACAAAAGTTTCTAAATTAAATGTACAGAATTTTGTTTACCAATAAAAGAAAAAATTAACTAAATAAATATTCTTATTCTTAATCATTTGCAATGACCTCAAATGAAATTATAAGAAACGAATCTGATTACTTTTAATTTTCAAAAGATATTTTCAAGGTCTCTGAAACGAGAAGATAAATAATTATCCTCAAAGTCGATTTTGGGAATAAATTGAAGAAAAAAAGCACATGTTTTGATATCAGAAAAAATTGTATACTTTAGTGGGTTTTGGAAACCAAAATTTTGGTTGTATAACTCAACTCAGAAAGTTTTGGGAAGCCCTAAGTGTCAGATGTTTGTTTTTCTAGACACGAGAGTTTTTGTTATGCTCAAAAATTGTTTGGACTTGTGGCCATTAAAAAATACCTATTCCTATTTGAAAAAATGTAACTAAAATATCAAAAATAATATTCAAAGTATGCTTCAAATATTTTGTGCATTTTTTTTGCTTTAGTTAATCCTAATGTGGAGTAAAAGTAACATGGATTGGCGTGACTTTTTGTAACTTTTATTGCTCCCTAAAATGTTTTCAATACTACAGTCAAATTTTTTGGGGCTTGTTTTTGCCCTTTTTTCGTAAAATCAATAATTTTGCCAGACAACTTTGTGAGAATTTTAAAGTGTTTAGCTTATTCCTTGATCTAATTGACTTTGTGACCAGTTGCTGTCCCTGTTCTTACTTTAATTTTTAAGGAATTGTTCTTAATGGAAAATTCCATAATATTTCTAATGATTTTCAATCCATTTTTTGATTTTCTGGTAACAGTCTTAGTTCGTTATTGTAGGGCTCGAAAGATATGGAAAATGATTGCAGTGATTTTGAAATTAAAATATGTTAACGTTAATTTGGTATGCCATTGTGTGCTCTGGAGAATTCACAATGGGTTTTTGGGGCATTTCGCTTGCCATTTGCATTAAAATTAACCATTGTTTTGGCATTTGGAAAGGTTTCTTCAATTAAGATGGTCGGTCTTTAAATAACGCATGCGTGGACCGGGCTAATTAACAAGGCTATGCAAAACTCAACTCTTGTGTAACGTCAGGTTCAAATAGTTCAAAGTGAGAATCAAGTTGGAAGTCATTGTCGATGTTGGAAAGATGGGGTGGTGGGAAAGGGAGAAAGGACAAACATGGGAGGCCAAACCTCATACACTCACCCAGCACACACCTCCCCCTGCACTCAGAGTGTGCACATTCTCTCACCCCAACTAGTTCAGCCACGTTCGAAAACACAGAGAAAGCCAAATTAATTATGCATTTATGTCGTTGCAATATGTTCTCCACATACATACACACACACACACAAACTAGCTGAGCAATGGGGGGAGGGGATGGGGAGAGGGGTGAGGTGTGAGGGGAGAGAAATTACAAACAATGAGCCCACTCGTCCAGGCCACAGGACCCAAAGACAATGGCCGAGCCGTCGTCCTTTCGTCCTGGCCAGCACATTTGACCGCAAACAATAAATGCTTGCAACTAAATGCACTTTAGGGGGCAACCAAAATGCATATGTATGTCTATGTGTGTGTGCGTGTGTGTGTGTGCGTGTATGTTGGACGCAAATTAAGCACGACGAACACACAAAATGAACGTCACCCCTGCGTCTTGTTCTCCCTCTTTGCCATCGCCTTTGCCATTTGCCTTTGCCTTTCGTTTTATGTCTCCTTCTCCTGGGTTGGATATCAGACCAACCAAAACGTGTCATGAGTGATGTTGTTTCAATTGCTGATTTAATGCGGCGCCCTCAACTATATCTTGGAGACTGAAGACTGGAGGACGGACGGCCTACACTTTTGGCAAGACAAGCAACATGCATCTTCTTGACAATGCGACAAACGATGACGACGACGACAACAACAACGACAACTAACATGGTCTGGGTCTGGGTCTTGGTCTTGGTTGGGGTCCGGGTCCAGGTCCGGTGCGTCCCCATTACTCGACTTTTCGCAAGGAAGACAGCAACACACACACACACACACACACACACACATAAACAAACAAGTAAGCCAAGCAACATATATCAACAACACCGACCAGCTCCATGCTCTGCGATTCCCCCTCTTCCCTTCCCTTCCCTTGCCCTTTCCAAACATTATTTCCATTGAACCGGGGAGTCAAGCAGCCAAGCAACTGAAGCAACCCATCGTACATCAGACCATTTGCTCGTCTGTCATTGTTGACTGCACTTGTTGTGCTCACGGGGCAGGCAGCCAAGTCAAATGTACAGTGGGGCAAAATTTGCATAAAAATATCTCAAGAAATGAGAAAGAAATAACTAGAATACTCCCAAGAACGAGCCATAAAAATAGCGATTAATCGCGTTGAGAGCGATAACATTGAATTGTTATCGATTTTAGCTTGATACAACTCTGCTGAAAGCAATAACTACAATCGGAATCAGAGGAGAAGCAGAAGAAGATATATTTAAAGTATTAAAGCGATAAAAATTTGTAGTTGCTTTTTATTGTATGAAAATTAAACGATAAATTGATTTATAGAAATAGAAATCGAAGCATTTATATCGAAATTAGACCCACTGTAACTGCAATGCACTTTGCTCTTTGGAATCCCCGAAATGCCCGGAAAGGGTTAACCTGATGTTTATGTTTTAGTTGCTGTAGTTGCTCCACATCGCTCTTGTTGCAGTTGTTGTTGCTGTTGTTGTTGCTGCCGTTGCTGTTGTTGTTGTGGTTGTTGTTGTCCTGTCTTTTGTTTAAAGATGATTAATAGCCAATGTCGCTAGCTGCAGCCCTCAATGCATTTCCATTATCATCATCATCATTATCATTATTTTCGGGGCAAATTACTCAACACTCGAGAAGCCCAAGTAGCAGCAGCAGCAGCAACACTAAAAACTGCAACCTTCTAACCGAGATGGTAGGGGGGGATGGAGATGGGGATGGGGTGGGGTATATATAGAGATCCTCTCAGATGCTGATGCTGGGCAAAGTCTTAAAGTCGTTTGCTATTCATTAATAGTCTTAGTTGGGGATTTTTTTTTTCTGTGTTTTTGTTGGTTTTTTTGCTTGTGATTCTTGTTCTTCTTTTTCTTGTGTTGTGTTTGCCTTGGCCCAGAGAGTTGTCGACGAGTTCTTGCTGCTTGCTGCTGGAGTCTTCTTTCTGTTGATAATTAGCTGCACTGTCTGTTGGTTTTTTGTCCCTCTGCCCAATCCTTCGACTACTGCCACTGCAAACTCTTTACTTCCAGGTTCCAGTTCTTGTGCATCATCTTCCCTCTCTCTCTCTCGTCTCTAGCTCTGCGTCTCCGTCTCCATCTCGTTCTTGTGCTTGTTTTATGTATTTTGTGGCTGCATTACTTCCGTTGATGTTTATTCTTAGCTGTTTGCATTTGACAAATGACATTTTTGGCATTGTGCAACTAGAAGAGGCAACTGGCGGCCCCACCTACCACCACCACCACCCCCATCACCATCTTGCTCTTTCTCTCTCTCGTTCTCTCTACCATGGGAAAAGATTTCTTGCAAAGAGGAAATCTAAATTATTTTTTGAGTTATTGCCTTTTTTTTGGTTGAAGAAACAAAAAAAAATAAAAAACCAAGAAACAAACAAGCAGTAACAAGATGTATAATTTGTTATATGCTGACAATGGACACGTGTAAGTGATTCATTTTCAAGATGGGCTCTAACAGAAATATGCATTTATTTCTCTATGCATCTGAAAGAAAGATGATATTTTGGTTTTATGATCAATCCCGAAAATGATTACTTTAAAACTTTGCAATTGATGCAGACGTCAATGCCATATTTATAAAGCTAAAACTAGTTGGGAATTATAACTAAATGAAGCAAAAAAAACATAGGCAAAGCTTAGAATACCAGTCAAAAGAGTTTTTACAGCTTTTCAAAGAAACAGAACACAGAAAGATCACCAACTGGCTTATTTTTTTTTTTTTTTAAGTGAAAGAAAAAGAACTGTATAAGTGGTTTTTACACTACTTGTCTTGCAATCAGAGATTTAGAACTTACAACGATCCAACGATTACCAATTTAAAATCCTTTAAAAGATCAAATTCAATTATTTTACCAAGTTACAATTATGTCAATTGTATTTGTTTAATTTTTCCAACTAAAATTGATAGTTTCCATCGTGAGAGATCGAAGTTTATAGCGAAATCAAATTTACGATCGTGGAAAACCGAGTTAATGTTAAGCGAGGTGCACAATATTCAAGATTAGAATCTCGACAAGTACAAACATTTGCATTTGGTAAAAGGATTATACGAATACAAATAATAATGACCCAGTTAAATCATAGGAGTTGATGTCTTGCTTCATTTCCCATTAAGTAGAAACCCTTCTCATATTGATATGTCAATTTCAAGTTAATTTCAATTGGTTAAGTCGAACGTCAGAGTTGTTTTTCCTTTCTTTTTTTTTTGCCGTTTGAAACGCATTTATAAGCAGGCATATGCATTATATATACATAAATATATTCCCCATGCCAATCGATCAAATTATGCCCAATTATTGCCTCGCAATTTCCTCATGAAATGCGAACAGCTGTCATTAAAAAGAACTGTTGAAACGACGGCATACAGAGGACCAGGACGAGGACGAGGACGAGGACCAAGACCAGCAGCAAGAGCAGGAGCAGGAGCCGCTGGCAAAAGCAAATATAAACAATTAAAAATTCGCTGGGGAAAGACAATTTCAACTTGTTTGTGTTGTTGTATTTGTTGTTTGCTGTTTGCTGTTGATTTCCATCATTAAGCAGTAAAAAATTTAGTGGCACAACTGTACCCACCTATTCATGGATACTTATATATATATATATATAAATATATATATATAGGTACATAGTTACTTTTACTTTGCAGTTGTTAATAACTTGGAAGTCATCAAGGAAATTAAAAATTATTAATAAGGCAACTGGCTGGACTCCTTTCATTTTATAGTTTATAGCTCTCTCTCTCTTGCTCGCTCCCTTTCTCTGTCTCTCACTGGGCAAACTTTTTCGGTTGGGCACTATAATTTTACAGTTATAGCTTTTTAGTGTGCAACTATTTTTCGTGTAAAACTTTTAATGGAATTCAAGCAGAACAGAACAGAACTGTAGAGAGAGAAGAGAGTAGAGAGAAGAAAGTTCGATAGTGCGAGAGAAATAGGTGGAGTGTTGGGGGGCTCTGGTGGTCGGGGATCGGGGGTTGAGGGGTGTGGGTGAACCAACGCGTCAAAAAATAGACACCAATTGGGTAAGTACTCGATGGGTGAGGAAGTGCTCTCTGCAGAGAAGGATGCTGTTGGATAAGAGGAGGGGCAGGGCGGACGGGGGGTGGTGTGATGCAAAAGGAAGTTGTAGTAAAATGAGCGGAAATGAATGGTTTTAAATAACAGCAAATTATGAGTTAAGTTTCTTTTGGCCTCGTTCCTTGCTGCTGCTGCTGCTGCTGCTGCCGCTGCTACTTCTGGCTGGGTAGGTAAAATGGGGCGTGTGAAACTTTTCTGCAACTTTATAAATAATTTTTGTGGATGCTTTTTGAGATATAAACTGCTAATTGTCTCATAGCAAACTTTCATATAAAACTAAAAGATAAGAGATTTCTATTGGAGAAACCAAGAGACCCTATAGATTCTATATCTTATAATCGTGAACAAAGATCTGCACTTTCAAATCGAATTTATAACAAAGTATTAAAGTTTTGTTCTCATTTCTCTCTACTTATTAAAAGTGTTGATTCGCGTTAATCTTAGTTATCGAATCGACATTAAAAATTAATGATTCTTCTTTTATTTGAAGATTAATTGTTTTCGAATACGAAAAAACATTTGAAAGCGAGAAGAGGTTCAGCTAAGAATTCATTTTCTAATTTATTCTTCTAACAATCATTTTATATAATTTATGGATGATTAAGAAAAATATTTTAGAGCTTAAATTTAATATTTATTTTCATTCTGGAAAAAAGCCTTATCAAATAGAGTTCTTTGGAGTTTCAGTATATATAAATTGAAATACTTATAGAAAATTCTTTAAAGTTTGTTTGTTTTCTGGTACAAAGGAAATGTAGTTTTTTTCTTACAGTTATATCTTTAAAAATCTTTTCATCTACCCCCATAAAACTCCAACATCTTAGCTTACCCTTAACCTTATTCTTACCTTTCCCATTCCCAATTTCATTTTGTTCTTATTCGAAAAATCTAGTTTACCTTCCGTTTGACCTCTGGCTAAAAATGAAGAAATATTCGTAAATGCAGTTAATAAATAAACAAATAAATTTGAAATACATATAAGAGAACGTTCTCCCAGGGTTGCCAAATGCAGACAACAGCAACAACAACAAGTAAACTAAATGAAATATATTAAAACTCGGAATATGTTCAACTTTGGTTAAGGTAAACAACAACAACAAGAACAACAAGAACAACTCGTAAAGGAGAGGGGTAGGGGGGGTGATGGTAAAGGGAAAGATGTTTATACTGGCTCGTTCTATAGCCATGGGGCATGTTTATTTTTCGCAAAATATGTTGGGCACACATATTTACACAAAATACATATGTAAACTTCAACCACCCCTCGCCCCCCACCCTACCCAACCATCTACCTCCCTCCTTGTCCAACCACCATCACCCACCCACGTCCCCCCGCATGATATCAACAGTCTTTCGGGTTGGTTTTTGGCGTTTTAGCCCTCGACTTTAAATTGCTTTGGCACTTGAGTGGTTTGCGTAGAGAGTAGATCCGCATCCGCATCTGTATCCGCATCCACGTGTCGTCGTTTTGCCGTTAAACGAAAATTGCAAAATGTTTGTTTAATTAGAACTTTGTGTGTCTCGGTGTGTGTGTGTGTGACCTCGAGTGATTATTTTAAGCTCTTTGCTAAAATATGACCAGGCTTTACTCACACACACACACACACACGCGCTCAGAGACACAAACACACAGACACACACACAGGCACATGAATTTGTCAAGTGGCTCTGCCCATTAAATATGGTCAACTTAACTGAAAAGTGCCCTCTTATGCGGTTTTTGCTCCACAGTTACATAAGCTACATCTACATGCATCCGAAATCCTGCTCGTATTCCCATATATATATATATCTTTCGTATTTGTATAATTCAATTCGTGTGTTTTAATTTAGTCCGTTGTGTGCTTTTTTTGTTGTTGTTGTGTTGAGGTGTGTGTGTTTGTGTGTGAAAGGGGGGGAGGCGTGGGATGTGCTGGAGCTTTTGGTTTTAAGTGTTGTATGTGTGGCTTTTTAAGAGCTGAAAATTGAGAATGTGAATTGTTTAGTATGCCATGCATTAGGCGAGGCACAATGGTACTTTAAATCCACTTGGAGCGGCCTCTCAACTCTCATTAAGTGCCTTTACGTGTACTGCAAGTTGAATGCGGCGTCGAAAAGAAAGGAATTCGCATTGATTAATTAATCGATTTAAGCAAAAAAAAAAAGAAGGAAGCTTGCATTTCAATTGGCTTCAATCGCTTGCGAGAATCCTAATGCAATTCTTCAATCAGAAGATCGTTTTCAATTCAATCAATCAACAAATCTATCTATCAATCACTTTCAATCATTTTAAATGAGTCAAGTGATATGCAAAATTGATTCAAAGTATTGCTGGAGAGTCTTAAACCTTATACAATCAGTTGCTTATGTCTAAAATGGTTGAAAGTCTTTGATAATGCGATTATTAATAGGTAGGAAGAGATAATCAATCAATCCATTCATCGTTAAAAGCGCTGATATGTTTCAGTTGATATTAAAGACTAAAATAAATCCCTTTTATTAATAATTTTGAATATTTTCAAGATCTGGAATGTTCATTCAATCAGTTAAAATGATTGAAAAACTTTTGAAAGTCTCTTTAATGTCTCAAAGTGGCCCAGATTTAAAAGCCTGAAGAAAGCAATCGATTACAGTTATATTTAACTGTGTTTTCCATATTTCTTGTTATCTACTTTCAATTTAATTGCAATGTCTTATGCAGTTTTCTAAAATTTTTCGAACTTCCTTAAGTAATAAATTTTGCTTATGTCCTTTAATTTCATTCCACTACAACAAGTTTCAATCTTATTTTATTTCTATGTTCCTTTTTGATTTAAGTCATTGTAAATTCAAATACATTGTGTCCTAAAAGATTTTTTGACTTTTTTCTGCTTTTAAGCATCTCTCAAATGACTTCTAACGTGAGTGTTTAATTTTATTATGGCTTTAGCAGACATTAATTGTCTGCCAACTACTCGCAACGTAAAGTAATCGGCTAGTAAACGGTCTGCAAGCACAAATTCCTACTAATATGGCGTTAAAAAAGAGACTTTCCGATTTCCGCAGGATATACAACCGTCTAACCATCCAACCGTCCAGTCGTCCATCCATCCATCCATCCATCCATCCATCCATCCATCCATCTATCTATGCATCTAAAGCAAAACTGCAACATGCCGCATAACGCAGGATATCCGCGAACGAGTCAAACTTTTGCTCGCCGAGCACAAAATGATGGCGGCAAACCTGATACAGAAACAGAAAGAAACAAAAAAATCAAAAACTTTTCATATACTAGACAACCAACAATATGCTGGCCACAGTTTTCCTTCTTCCTTTTTTTTTTTTTTTTTTTTAGAGGTTTTTCGTTTCGGTAGGGAAAAGTTTTGCGACTTTTTCCGGTTTTATGGGTTAGAACTGGCAGTTTGTTTGTTGTTGTTTGCTTACTTTTCTGATTTGTTTGCTTTCGCAAATGGAGCTATGAAGGATAATGTGAGCTATTATTATGACCAATTACTAATTAATTAATATAATTCTCTTTTCTAATTGCAGGTGAGTCGAAACTAAATTAAACACTATCGACAGGTTTGTACAGCAAATTTCTCACGCATCTCGCTTTCCTGTTTGTTTTTTTTTTTTTTTTTTATATTGTTATCTTTGCTTTTTAAAAAATTGCAAGAAAAAAAAGGAAAAGAATGTATAACAAATAAAGTGTTAAAAGTGTCCCCCAATGTATATAGAAAAATATACTTCTCTCGTATCATCCGTATCCGCAATGGACCTTAGTTTTCGACGTGTTTTGGTGTGCTTAGGAAGTTTTCTATTCCGATTGAAACCGTCCAAAACTGAGGCCAATTGTTGTGATAGAAGCAACCATGAAAAATCAAAACTAACAATCAAATGCAACGAAAGATGAATAAAACGCGTTGAATTAAATTTGATTTCTATTTTTTTTTTTTTTTTTAACCCAAAAGATACTGTACATTAACAGAACAAGTAAACAAATGAAACACAATTTTTTTTTTTGGGAGTTTTTTTAAAGACTTTTACTAGTGGATTAAAAATTGTCCGTCTGTCGGGATATATGAAAATTTGTTAGATAAATGTAATTGCCACTTGGGTTATATACAATTTTTTGTATTTCCTAGATCAGTTTGCTATAATGTATCCAAAAAGAGAATAATTCGATCCAATATCCGATGAAAGTCTGAACAGAGAGATTAGCTTATTCAATCCAAAGGAATAGAACTCTCGCTCATGTTTTTTATATAGAAAGACTTGAGTTTTAGCGCTTCAAAGATTCAAATGCAATCAATTAAAAAGGAACTCTCAACCATTAGTTTGGTATTAGTATCAATAGACTGAATAAAACTACAGACGCATAGTCTACATGAGAATTGAATTGAAAGTTTGCAGAAAAAACCAAAATTTCTTCAGTATGTTTGTATAAAAGAGTAGCAAAAGAGTATTAATAGGTTCGGCGTGGCAAAGTTAGCCTCTGGGTTATATATTTCATTTAATTTCTTTAACACTTTTATGATTTATTAACAAATATTTCAAACATTGAAATTAACGTGTCAACAATCGAGACAAACAATGTGAAACAAAGGCATACAACAAAACAAAAAAAAAGGCTAACTAAATCGTGTTTTGTGTGGAAAAAGTGATAAATTTATATAGTGTGTATATGTGTCCATGCAGAAAGTGTCCAAAAAGGAGTGAAATACATATGTTGGTGTGTGTGCGTGTGTGTGTGTGTGTATAGAACAAATATGGGCAATAAAAGAATGCAAAACTACCATTAACCATATGATTTATGCACCTATTTTTTTACAAGCTATTTACTTTAATTTATATTTGAATCAATTTTTGTTCTTGTTTTATGTGTGTCATCCTTTTTCCTGTTTTTTATTTGTTGTTGTTGTTTTTTTTTTTTTTTTTTGCATCTTGCATCTAGGTTGATAAATATTTTTTAGCAGTAACAAATAAATATTATTTACAGACAATAAACATTATATATTGTATGATATATTTGTTTAGTTCTTAGTGACTGTCGTCTCTGTGTGATTGTGGGGATGTGCTTTCATTTGTTTACTTGGTGTGGGTGTGGGTGTGGGTGGGATTGGGAGGCAACAGTTTTTTGGGGCATGCTACCCACTATAGAATAAGTGCAGGAATAACTATGGTAAAACTATCGGAAAGCTATCATTATCGTCAGCATACAATAATAATCATAAGTTTCGCTTTAACGAGTTCGTTTTTTTCTTTTACCCATTTGAATTGCAATTGCGTGGAAAGCTCATTGCAAATTTATGACCTAAAAGTCATTTTCATGCTGCATTTTCCTTTTCTCCCTGCCTCTCTTTCTCTCTAGCTCTCTCAATTTTGTTGTTTTTTTTTTCTTTTAGTGTTTTATGCTCTGCTCTTATTCAATTTTTGTTGTTTGCCAAATGAATCATGTGGTAGTTAAGTATTCAAATGAGTTTTTAATAGAGAATTATTGAAAATTTGAGTTTGTGCGAAAAGTTTGCAGAAAGAAGAGAAAAAAATCGTTAAATATTTTTGTGAAACAGCTTAATGTTTAATACAATAAAAAAATTGGTATCATCAAAACGTAATTCATACTTTTGGGGGAAATTTTTTAATGAATTTTAGTTCAATCTTTGGCATATTGTCGATAAAAGCTTAATAGTTAAATTAAATAAATCTCCAGAAAGAAAAATAATGTTTGGAACGGCAGTACGATCAATTGAAAGAGAGTAAATTAAATAATCCCCAAAAAGTGGAATTGCTAAAATATCATGTAGCCCAAAAAAGTAGGCAATACTTTTTTGTCTTCCTTTTAAATTAATAGAAAGAAGAAGAATGCTTCGAATGGCAGCATTATCAATTGAAAGAAAATAAATTAAGTGATCCCCAAGAAGTAGAATGCCAAAATATAATTTTGCCCAAAAAAGTAGGCAATATTTTTTTGTCTTCCGTTTTACACATTTATTTTAAGCTTCGTTGTCTTGGCGCAGCACATCATTTCAGCATTATTATTAACAAAATTCAATAATTCGTTTGAGTATAATAAATTCAAATAATTTACCGTTAGTTCGACCAATAAGTTAACCCTTTATAATCCATTCTCTCATGGCAAATAAAAGAGTTTGAAATTATGGCACGCAAAAGAGCAAGAGAGACAGAGAAAGCGAGAGAGAAAAGAGCAAAAAGGAAAAGCGGAAAATGTAATGCATTTCTCTTTGGCAAAAATTTATTGCCGAAATAAATTATCGTAATAATATCAAATAAAAAAACGAAACGAAAAATAAAAATGAAAGAGAAGAGCAAAAAAGGAAGAGAGAGAGCGAGAGAAAGCACGCACAAGAGGCCAAAGCTAACGGTTATTAACATATGCACAAGAGCCAAAAGACAAGCTAACGTAACGTGTGCGTGGCTCCCACTCATCCAACCCAACCTCATACCCCTTTGCAAGTGTGGGTGGAAAAGATGAGGAATTTGCTTGAATGGGCCGAGTGAGAAGGGGGTGGGGCGAGGGGGCGCCCCGTATGGAGGCTTGGCAGCAGCGTTGTTACCGTTCTGGAACAAAAATCCTTCTGCATGCACAATTTAAGCAGGATTTATGGCTGGCAATATTGCGCAAAAGGAAGATTTTTCCCCAAGCAGAGCATAGTTGTGCGAGATTGCCGAAGCACCAGTGCCAGTGCCAGTGGTGAGGCATGAGAAAGAGTGTTTTGGGGCTGGGAGGATGGGTCACTGAAGCATAGCATCTCGTCGATTGTGCGTGCAAGAAATTAAATTGCCAAATGGCCATTTACCTCAAGCACAACAAAGGGTTAAAAGCGTTTTTTCTTCTCTTTCTTTTTTTTTTTTTTTTTGTTGAGGTTATGAAAATTGCAAAATTATGCTAATCTTGTAAGATTTTTCAATTCACAACTTTAAGATATATATTTTATCACCTTACTTCCTCCCACTCCCCCCAACATACACTCACAACGCGTCCTTATCCTATTGTACCTACTCGAAATTGATTGAGAAATTGCCAAATGGGTCAAAGTTTGTGCCTAAAAGCCAAAAAAAAAAGAAAACCTAACGGCAGAAGGAGAGAGAAGAAAAAAGGTAAAGACCTAAAAGAGAAATCTTCGTTTTTCCTTTTAACTCAATTTCCTCTTTTGTTTGGTGACCCCTTTTTATTACACACACTCAGTCTCGCACACACACACACAACAATGGCAACCCTGGCCAGAGACAAGTCGAGAAAGAAAAAAAAGAAAGAAGTCATGTCTCTCTAAATATTTAATATATATCGTTGCCATTGGCAGTTGCATTGGCATATATTATACCATTGGATAGGTGGTTAAAGTGGTGGGTGGGGGAGACAGAGAGAGAGAGAGAGAGAGAGAAAGATATTGTGGGACAGGTGGGCAGATGGGACTCACAACAACTCGATTCGATTTGGGCAGGTTGTTTGGTTGGTTGGGGTAGGGGGAGGGAGGGAAGGATGGCAAAAGATTTATCGCTTATTAGGAAAGCATAAAGCATGGTAAATAGCTAAACTGGTTTAGCCTGCGGCCAAACTAAGATGATTTCCTTTGATTTTGTTATTGATTTTACTTTTCTGCTTTTTATGGAATACACATATAAGATGTCACATGGCTTACACAATTTATTCCTTGCCATTAATGGCCATCTACATACATATGTATGTGTGTTTCTAGGCAAATGAATCAATCGCTCACTTTTATCTATCCATAATGATATCTGTTTAATGGTGTTTATCAGATAATCAGTTTTTTTGGAGTGAAAAACTGTGGAGTAGTGAATTAAATGAAGTGCTTCCTTTCCAGTTTGAACTTTAGTTCATCTTGATCCCGAATCTCGAAACGAAGAAACTCTTGCAATGAGAACATTTTATTGTATCTTCATTATATCTTTCCTAACACTACTTCTAGTACAACAAAGAAAGGAAAAATAAGTTATAGAATTTGATGCTTATCTTTTATTTCCAGCCAATTGTCTTTGGATTCTTGTCAAATTTACATCATTCAAAGGGGATATATATTTGCTTTCTTTGTTGTACTAGGTTAATCGATCCTCACTACAGAAGTAGTGTTGTAAAACGATATAAGAGTTGAATGAATTACAGTCTTTTCTATTTTAAATTAATGTCAAATGGAACTAAAGAGACTTTTTGATTCGTCCTTACAAGTGTGATTACAATGAGAATATGTTAAAGTGAGGAAAGTAAAGAAGGGCATTCAATTGGTTGGACATATCACAATTTTCTTTGCTTTCATTTTCAATTTCAATTTAGTTACTTTGTCCCTGTTGCTGCTAATATGCTAAACTTAACTCTTGTTAAGTGACTTGAACTTTTTCTTTTTGTATTGCTGCTGCTGTTGTTGTTGTTGTTGTTGTTGAATAATATCTTTTAAAAGTTGCACATCTTTGTGCCATTGAAAGTCAAAACGAAAGCTCTATTAGTAATACAATCACAAAGTTCTTTAACAAAAGAAAGAAGGCACAATCTGCCCCAGACCTTTGCCCTCTCACTCTCTCTCTCTCTCTCTCCATCTCTTTCTGGCGATTGGCATTGCCATTGCTGGGGCATACAAATGAATTTTGTGCTAAACTGACAGTCAATCCCCCATCGGTCCAGGCATTATTATCATAAATATAATGGCCATCCATCCAACCTACCTGATATCTTCATCCTACCCTTTTTACCTACCCCTCCCTGTCTGCATGTTGTTGCCGCCGCCGTCGTCTGTCGTTTGGGCTATTGAAAAGTTAAGTCGCGTAATCGATTGATTTGCCTGGACAAGGCGAATTTTTCCCCCTTTTCTGGATTTTTTTTTTTTTTTGTGTTACCTACCTTAGTAGCCTTGGTACAAAGTTTTTCTGCTGCTTCTGCCTTCCATCCTGCCAGCCAGCTAGCCAGCCATCCAGCCTGCCTTTGTGCTGAAATTGAGATTTATTGCAGAATTTGAATTATAATGCAATTTATAATATAAAATGGCAGCGCAGCCCTTAGACTTGCTCTCATCTCGGCTCTCGCCCTGTCTCTCTTTCTCTCTCTCTCTCCCTCTCTCTCGGAGATATTGAGCGGGATAATGATGATGAAGCTGTGCAAGTTGCCTTTTGAATTGACATTGGAGTTGGGCGTGGTCTTTGTTGCTAATATTGTTGATTCAATTTGACTTTTAATGCTTTTCCCTCTATGTTTCTGCCTCTTTCTCTCTCTCTGTGTGTGTGTGTGTGAGATGATGTAAAAGCCGCTGAAAATCATTGGGATTTGAGAGATGTATTAAAATGACAAGCACTTGGAATTAATTTTGCATTTTTATTATCAGATCGGTATCTTTGTATTAAGCTTAAGTGCTCAATCAACTTATTGATCTGATTTGTTGATTGTGTAAGAATATAAGATACTAATCCAAACTACTCAAACTAATATTCATTAGAAGTATTAAAAGGAGAGAGCCACCGGAGGCTAATTAAGAGAGCCAATATCTTTTCTTTGTTAGTTATTTCAAGTAGTCAAAAATAACCATTCAAATCTTTTCTCAAATGCCAAAAAAAGAGGTGATAAACTTAAAAGATAAATTAACTGGTGTTGAATATCTTCTCTCAAATACCAACAAAAGAGTTGATAAACTTAAAAAATAAATTAACTGGTGTTTAATAAATACATTTAAGCTTAGTAATGGATTTCAATGATATAAAATAAAATATTTTAGCCGTTTTCTTTTACATTACATGGTAAAATGAAAGGCACCGATATCAATGCCATAGAAAAGTGGAATAAAATGCAGCGTAGTGAGATGAGAGGACTTAAAAATGAAAGGGGAACATCAAAATTTAAGGAAATATCTACTCCAAAAAATTAAAAGAAGGTTCTAAAGTTAGCAAAATTGGACTTGATATTTTTTTACTTCCAATTTTTAGCTGGATTTTCTTACAAATAGTTTAAAATCATGTATAAGCTCCGATTTGACTAGTTTTAACAACTTATTCTTCTAGAAACTGTTTATTCTGTTTAACTATTGCAATGTTTACACAATTTTCAGAATCCCTTATATAAAAAGCATCCACTTTGTTGATTGTTAGTAAAACGGTGATGATTATTATCTGGCAGATCAGACAGAGACATAGAGAGAGAGAGAGTGAGAGGGAGTGCAAAGCATTTCAAATTGGACACTTTAAAAACGTCCATGCAACTAAAAATAAGGACTCAAACTGTAAACACTAATTTCCTGTAGTTAATTGCAAATTTTCTAAACATTTTCCTCTCAAACAACACAAACACTCGTACAGCACACATACACACAACAATAACAACTTTGTTTTTGGTTAGTTTTAGAAGTAGTGTCTGTGTGTGTGAGTGTGTGTTCTTGTTTCGAGTTTTTCGGTTTTACTCTGCCTGAGAATTCAATATGTAATTTTGATTGAAATATGCCTGTTTACGAAACACACACACACACACACACCCAAGAAAACACAAACAGAGGAGGAGAGGGATATTATATATACAATATATATATATATCCATACATAGAGTGTAAAAGAGAGAAGACACACACACACACACACACACTGTGTGGTAAGGGAAGGGAGGAAGGACGAAGGACTGTGAGGTAGCAGGGAAATTGCTAAACTAGCAAGAGGGACAACTGCCTGTACTTTGAAATGAATGACTTTCTAGTTTCCTTTCAGCCTTGACATGCACTGTAGTTTCAATAGCAATTTCAAATCTTATTGTGGAAGATTATAGGAGATATATACATATATTACATTAATGGAATCTATTCTAATAAACCGATACAAGTTGGAATCGATGAAGTAAGCTTACTTGTGATATCTACAGATGCTTTATTACAAAAATCAAAACTAATCTTACATTAACAGAATGTATAACTTTCATTAAATGCAGTTCATACCAAACACCGTAATTATTATGAGTAATATTCTGAAATTCACAATTAAATTGTATAAAAAAATGTATACAAAATTTAAGTCATTGTGTAATAAGTTTGGCAAAAAAAATAGCCAAACATAATTTCTATATTTAATCATAAAAACTGAACTGCAAAATAATTTGTATATTTTCGTCCGCATTCAAAACAAAAGAACTCATAAAAGGTGGATTGAAACTACATATGTATTTGTATGAATTGGTGATAAGTATCTATAAAGCAAATTAAAAAAAATAGATAATAATTTTTTAAGCTCCCTTCTAACTAATATTTTTTTAACTTCTTTGTTAACATTATTATTAAATGTTTGTATTGCAGTTTTTTTGAATGACCTAAATATGCAACAAACAAATATTTAATAATCAAATTTTTTTGTATCGACAACTAGAAATATTTTGGAGACATTTTGTAAATATTTGCACTATTTTGCACTGTGTAATAAAATTTAGAAAGCGAAGCGAAATTTTATTCGATATTAAAGGTTTACAGGATATCTCAAATACGACTTAATGAGTTTTATACATATGTATATCCCCACTTGATCGACCTTTTGCAAGCTTTTAAGCGCTTTTGACCAAGTTGGTTGAGAATTTCGCTCAGTGCACTTTGTGCTGTGTGTTGTGTAATGAAGTGTATGCGTATGGCAGACAAGCCGTCACTCCTTTAGTGCCGAGTGGAGGGCTTTTGGATAACCGGCTTGGGTCCTACAACTAGAAACAGAGCCTATGTTGTTGCGTATTTGCTAAGCCTTTGCCAGAGTTGCTACCTCTCTCCATTCTCCTCTCTCTATCTCTGTCTGTGTGTGTGTGTGTGTGTGTGTGTGTATCTGTGTCTTTTTGCTTGTAAAGCAATATTTCAATCAAAACAAGAAATAAATTACAGGCTTCACTAGCAGCAGGGCCAAACATGGCTCAAAAAGTGTGAGAAAACGAAGAAAACTAACGCAAAGTAAAAGCTACAGAGCATAGGCAAGAGGAGCGAGGGGGTGGGCGGCCAAATTTAACTTTTACCAATGAAGGCGAGAGAGAGGGACGGCGGGGGTGTTGCAGTCAAAAACAATGCAGGCAAAAAAGTTGCGGCAACATTTTTGTGCCCCTCCAAGCAAGCAGCGGCAACAACAACAACAACAACGGGAGAGAGAGAGAAAGGAAAAAAAAAACCAACTGAAAAGTTCAAGTAGAAGTAAGTACAAAACTATTTTGTAAACATAGATACACAGCCAAGCACACACACACACACACACGCTTGCACACACACACATGCAACACTCGAAAGTTGCAAAATGAAGTGCAACGTAGGTAAAGTGAAGTGAAGGCCCGAGAAAAACGAGTCCTGCTTGCTAGTAGAACCCTTGAGCCTGACAGCAGGCGGCACTCGCAGGCAATTCAAAACGTCAGCCTGTCGGTTGTGTCGGTCGCTTGGCTGCTTGCCTGGTTAGAGCTGCCGAAACGCCTGCAGAGCGAAGCGGCTATGGTCGTGAAGTTCTGGAGACGGCTACAAAATTTATATCAAATGTGAGAGAGGTACAAAAATATGGGAGAGTAAAAAATTACCTAACAATGCATCAACTCAAATACACTTTAAATAAACTTAAAACTAAAGCCCAAAATAAAATTCATTTCATTTATATTCGTTTAAGTCTTCTAAGTAAATTTAGAGCAAATGGATTATGAATTTCAGTTCTATACACAAATCAGGATGCGAATATCCTACTTATTTATAATGTGCCAGTGGAAATTACAAGGAAATATATATAAACACATTCCAATCAAGCAATCGAATTAATTAGAAAAAAATTAACTTAATTTACTAATAATGAATCCATGTTTATTGATTATTTTGTAAGTGTGTCTTCAAATGTATTCGAAATGTATGTACTTTTTTTCAATTAAATCAGAATTGTTAGATCTAAAATACAAATTTATTAGCTTTTGAAATGTTTGACTTCGCGAGCTGTATCTATGCGAATTCCCCAAATAACTTTGCCAATATAACACAAATATCTGCAGCATATAAATTTTAGCTCTGTCAGACCGTTAAAAACCTGTTTAATTCTTTTTAAAATGGTTCAAATTAAATATGTGATAAATGTTTGGAAAAAAGAAGCAATTTTTTAAGAAGCAGCCAACTCGTGGGATCATTATTTTTAGAGATTGTGGTCAAGTTGTCTTTGTTGATAAATATTGGGGTGAAAGAACTGCACGGTTTCAGTTGAGTGTGTGCCATCCTTAGTAGATGGAGCCAACCTCATGCAAAAGTCTAGAGAACTTTTCATTTCTTTTTTGCTTAACAAAATAATGACCCTAGTTTGAGTGGCGGCAAGTTCTCTGGGTTTGATTTTCAACCTGCTGCTAGAAGTTGACGACAGGACCCGCAGCGTTGGTTACACACACACACACTCTGCACGCATCGCCTAAAAGTAGGCAGCAATTGTAATTCAGCACTTAACCAGGAAGTAAGATACGAGTGAATTAAAGCTGTTAATATGTCACGAATGGCAACACGCTGATAAATGTATGTAGAGAGAGGAAAAGAGAAAACAATAGAGTAAGGAATTTAATATTAATAACAAAAATGTTGCATACTTATCCGGGCATACTTAAAGCTACAAAAGGACTAAAGGACTTAATGTGGTTCAATGCGTTTCATTTCCTTTGAGCCTCTTTAACAGTCAAAAGAAATAAATATCAATTTGTACCTGGGAAAGGGCACACACACATACACACAAACACACACACACATACAAAATTACATAAATAACCAAGTGAAAACCATTTCGATGGTTCGGCATTGGCGGCAGCAGCAGCAACAACAACAACAAAAAATTGCCATAAATCGGTAAAAATCCATTTTAAATATCATTATGCGTCTGTGATTTTCTTTTTATTATTATTATTATTTTTTGCCATTTTTGTTTTTTTTTTGCCTTCTTTATTATTATTATTATTATTGCTGTCTGGTTGGCATGTAATGGATATGGATATTTCGCCTTTCTTCTGTTCTTTTTTTTGTTATTTGCGATTTTGATTTTTAAAGGGACGAATCCTTAGGAAAACTTAAGTTCAACTTTTGTGCCTTGATCATTGCAAGGGCTTCAACTTTTGTGAAGTGAAACGAAGATGACTTTCGTCTTAGGCACAGACAAGAATTTTATTATAATTCATAAAGCGTGTGGATTGGCTGGCTTGATGGACGTCGGCTGTGATATACATACTTACATATATTCAGGATTTCCAATGAACTCAAAGATGAACAGATGAATAGAGAGAACGGGTGACTGACTGAAACTTTTTATCAAGTCAATTTTCTACGTTGACTGGCGAAACCGCATCGAACGAGGGCCAACAGAGAGAAAGATTTACAAATAGCGTAAAAAAGAAGAAAGAGTACAGAGAGAGAGAGAGAGAGAGAGACGGACCAGGGCCAATGACATGGTCCAAAAGGAAACTAACTGCATGAAAAGTTTTTGCTCCTGACTGCCAGCCTGCCTGCCTGCCATGTTTCCTTGTTGTTGTTCCTTGTCGTTCTGTCCCAGACCAGACGGCGTCTCTAACCTTTGCTTTCATATTCCTCGTCTTCTCTTCTTCTCTCTCTCTCTCTCACTTTTATTTTATTTTTTTTTTCTAGTTTTATTTTCTTTTTTCTATTTTTCTACTTTTTTTTTTATTCAATTTTGTGCTGTGCTTCTCCTTCAATAAGCCCAAAGGATTAGAGCTTCGAGTATTGAGTAGCCCCATGCATCAAATTATTATTCATTGTCAAGAGAGAGTTTACATAAATTATGTATAAAAGAGAGAGACAGCAAAAGAGAGAGAGAGAGAGAGAGATGGAAATGGAGTGAAACTATTGTCAATTGTTCTACGAAATTGATTTCACTTTAAATTCGTATTTTATTTCTAATAATAAAATGTATTTCATTTTGTTGCTGCAACTGCAACTGACATTGCCTGAATGCCTGTCAGTTAGGACTACAGTTAGCAGCAGTTCGTTACTGCCCAGTTAGGTGCCAAGCTGCCAAGGTGCCAAAAAGAAGTAAGACCAAGGGATTGGGGAAATGGGGGGATCGGTTGGGCAGTGTTAGATGTTCTCCTGTCAACTCTTTGGGAGTTGCTGACGTCTGGTCAACTCGACTCGACTCGACTCGACTCCTCGACTCAAGTCAAGGTGTCTAAGAAGAGGAAACAGGGGAGTTTTTCCATGTCATCCACAGTCACTTACTTGCTGCTTCCTTCCTCCTCACAAGCGTCGAGGGGCAGGTAGACAGGAAAAAACGTGTCTGACAATGGCCTCTAGGTGGTGGACTCTGTTTCAATTTACTACTGACTGTCTGCAGTTATTATTATTTAACTTGTTTGTTTGCCATTCATTCAAAAAAGGGTTTAACAGAATGTTGCGAATTTTAATTTATAAATTAGCCATCAACATTAAGAGTTGTGACTTAACTAAGCAACCCCAATTTAGTTGTTTCAAGTCAAAGAACTTGCATTAAGATAGCAAAAGAAAGTCATTAGGTGAAGACCCTGCTAATAATTCAGTTTGTCATATCAATGAGACGGACACGGAACCCATTGAATGCGGGGCGCACCTTTCCCATGAATTTCATATGTACGCCCCAAACTCACGTGCAATAAAAATAAAAATAAAGCCAAGAAGAAGCCGCCAAAGCAAAGCCAAAGTATAGTAAAGTAAGAAAGCAAAAAAAAAAAAAAAAAATAGTCATCCAAAAGTTAAAATATATAAGCGACAGCAAATTATTCGCTGTCAGGAGTCGCCGTCATTGTCCGCTCGTTCTCGTTCCTACTTCATCATTCCCTTGCCGCCCATTCCCCATAGTCCTCATCCGTATGTGCGTGTGAAGGATTCCGATTCAGCAGGACATTGCATTGCGTGACGACAACGTCCACGAAAAAGAAAATAAACTAAAAAAAGCGAAGATAAAATAAAATTTGCCACATATTACTTTTGTAAAATCGACTAAGAGATACCCTAAAGACCCCAGCGATGACGCTCTCCTTGCAGAGACGATCTGGGAACGCGTTTATCGATATCTTTATCGCTCTCTAGATACGTGGATTGAAGTGGTAAAAAACCAAGAGAGAATTCTTTGCACAAAACTTGCTCTTGATTAACAAAATTCAAATCAAACTGATTCAAAATAGATAATTATTTAAAAATTATCTACAAAGTTTTGGTATCAATTGTTCATTTGATATGCCCTTGCACCTTAGGAGTGTATACAGGGTAGACAAATAAAAGAAATCAGAAAGAGAAAATTGATATTAAGAAATTGCATGAAATGAGTAAATGAAGCGTGGCAAAAAACACACGCCCGCCTAATGGACTAACTGATTGCCATTGTGCTTTGCTTCCTTGCTTGCTTGCTGCCTTCCCGGAATATATATTAAAAATTCTTGGTAAAACTAATCAATGTCAAATGCCTTTTGATTGCCGACAATGAGTGTGACAACGCCAACGACAACGTCGACGGCATAGATAGATAAAGACGAAAATGTCACTGAACGCGTGATTAACAGAAATTGAAAATTTATTAGCTGCCATAAATTGTTATTTTTTTCCGTAAAGTTTATGTGCAAGGAGTGTCCAGGCCAAGGCTCAGCCCTCCAGGCCTGGTCAAAAACTAATTAGTTTTCCTTTTCTTGGTGAATGTAGTTTTAATTTCAAAATATTTCTACTCCACAATTCAAAGTAAAATGGCTGGCAATCAAAGTAGAAGAATCTGTAAAACTAATTGCTATATCCTGATAATTTTGGGAATATTTTTCATATTATTAAAAAAAAGGGTGCGAATTTAAACAATGTTTCTTTAGAAAAGAGTTTTAGGAAATATATTTCAATTTGTAGACTGTGAAGGATAATGCTGATCAAAGCAACAAAACAAAGTAAATTTAATGTATAATTTAATGATTTCAAACGGCAAAGCCAATGCCTACTTATTATACATTTTTCCAATCAGTTTTTCGGTCTAAAATTTACAGAAAATGCTAGTTTCATATCATCTTTTGCGACAGAAAACTTGTTGGTAAAAGTAAATGCAAATTATCGATATCTTTTTAAGGTTTTAGTTAATTCTAATTGTTAGTTTTTAAATTCTTTCTTTATCAATTTATTTACGTGTCTTCCATAGAGAGCAAATTGAATTTTCTACTTCCAATTTGCATATCTAAATAGCAATTCTTAGTCACAACCATTTAAACCATGTAGCTCACTCATTCTTAAACTGCCCAAAACAGGAGATTCTCTTATTCACATCGGTTTTACGATTGTTCGATGTCAAATTATCATCTCTTGCTTCTTTTTTCTTTGTCGTTCTTTTGCTGTTAACAAGCGAGATTGCATCGATGCTTTGCAGCTACCGTGAAGCGGTCCGCTTGATTTCATTTCGTTGTCCTTTCAATTAGAAAAATCTCATTGTTTCTCGATTAATTGAAATGCTCAAATATTTATTAATTTTGCCAGGCAATCCGCAAACAAAAAAACAAAAGTTTGCAAACCCATTCCACAGACGTTGCATTCTCTTGTCGCTTTACATTCTTGTTCATTAAATATGATTTTCACTTTACCCTGCTAACCAATTTTTATGCAATGGACCAACACACAGAGACACACACACACACATGTCCTTCGGGACTTATTATTGCTTCGTTGTGAAAATTATAAGCGAGCTTTGGGTTGGAGGTATGTACTTGTAATGCAACTTGAAAGCGTTTGGTTTGGTTTGATGGTTGTTGTTGCTGTTGTTGCTGTTGTTGCTGCTGCTGCTGTTGCTGTTGTTACCCCGTGGTTGGTTGCCTGGTTCTGCGGTTGCTGCCTGTGCTCCACTTTGGACATGAACATGGACATTGGTTGGACATTCCCTTGCCGCGACCCCACACCTTCACTCTGCCCCTCTCCTCTTCTCTCTCTCTCTCTCTCTCTCTGTTGTGTGCTGTTGTTTGGCATGTGGTGGCGGATGAGAATGAAGGGATTTATTTTATTTTATTTTTTATAAAAGTTAATTGCTTAGTTTCAATTTTTTTAAAACTCTCTTTCTCTGCTGTTAACTACACTTTATAGTTGTTTTTGCTGCTGCTGCTGCTGTTGTTGTTAATCGCCTTGCCCTTTACGGGAATTGTAATGGCCACTAAGGAAATGGAGTACACTTGTGTTTTTTTTTTTTTGTAGTTTCAATATAGAATTTGTCTCTCCCTTTGGTGGCTCTATTATTCAATTTTTACAGTGCAACAGTCAAAGTGGAATTAACTGAAAGAGACTGCAGATAAATAGTCAAAGGATTGTATTGTAGGATGATGCAGTTAAATTATGTAGGTCACAATAATCTTTTTCAATCAATTTCAATAAGATAAATTTATGGTTAAAGTCAATTGCTTTCTGTTTCTACAAATATAATTTTAGTGGGCTCAAGAAATGATGAAAACTTTGAAAAAATTGAATTTTCTGTTGCTCAAAATTCTTTAAGGACGCCCAAATGTATGCTATAAATTATGCAAATTAGTGTTTAAGGTTTTCATCTTCATTAGTTTTGATTGTGGTGTTTTTTTTTTACTTTGTCTTTTGTTTTTGATGGCTTAAAGCTGACATAAACTTGGCTTAGAGCCCTCAATCATAACCACTTACACATTTACTTCCATTACTTATGCTAAAAGCCATCGAAATGAAATACCAGAACCCCAAAGCTAAATCAAATAAAGGGCAATATCAAATATTTGGCGGGTCTCTGCACGCACTTAAGTGCCAGCCGCAGAGCGCCCAAAGATGCCTATGCCGATGTCGAGATGATGTGCCTCAAAACTACTGAACACTGAAGGCATGTTAATACAATTAAAAATCCACCAACTATCTTCGTGGTTGATGGTGGGGGTGGGGGATTTTCTGTCGTCTCTGTCGACTCTGTCGTCTCGGCCCAAACGCCAGTTGAGGCTAGCTAGGGGGCAACCAATGTGTCGTTGCTGTTGTTGTTGTTGTTGTTGGGTAGTTGTGTGTCAGCTTCAGATATGCTGGAAAGGAGATGCCCTTGGTTTGCCTCTGGTCTGCCTGATGCCATTAGCCGTAAGTGGCATTTTCCTTTTGATTTTGGTGGCATTTGACTTTATTAACCAGAGAGAACTACACAACGTTGAGGCTTTTGGACAGGTGGTGTCTCTCTGTCTGTGTGTGTGTGTGTTTGTTTGTGGGTGGGGTAGAGGAGGGTATTTCACTGGTGTCATCGAAATGGGTCAATACAAGGGGACTCAAGTCTTTGTGTGTGTGTGTGTGTTTGCTCATGTAATATTCAGCCGGCTACATACGAAGTGACATCTTTTGAGACCAGATTGTATGTGTTTGCATTTGGTTTATGCACGCGTCGCCTTCAGGTGAACGTATTAACCTTTGTCCGTGAATCTTTCACAAAGTCTTCCATACACTGCTCCTGACACACACACACACCAATACACACACGCACGCACACACCCAAACTTTAATTCTCCATTGAGTTTCGCCTACTCAATCATTCATTTTGCTTTTTGTTTATTTATTTTACTAATGGAATTATTTCATGCCTTCGTTTGTTTTCTTCCTTCGTTCGTTCGTTCGTTCGTTCATTCGTTCGTTCTTCCTGACAAACCGAACGCTACATAGTAATTCCTGTTCCCACTGTTCTGTCTTTTCTTTATATATTTTTTTTTTGTGACGTTGGTTTGTTTTTTTTTTTTTGCTGTTATTTTCTTCATTCTGATGTTTGTATTTGTTCTACGTGTTCGCTTTGATTCGCTTCTCGTTGCTGTTTTTGTCATCTTTTCATATTTATTCTACGTGTGTGTTTCCCTCTCACTATCCCCATTTCCAATCCCATTCTCGTCCTTCTCCTCCAACTCCTCCATAAGCTATTTCTGTCTTTCATCGTCGTCTATTGCCGTTTATGGTACGTGTCTTTTGTGTGTTGTCGCTTTTTGTCTAATTGATTTTTGTTTGGTAATTGGCGTTTTTTGTCCGTCGTTTTATTTTCACTTAGTTGCCATACACACACACACACACACACACGCACACCACACAGATGTCTTAATTGCCCAGGTACAAAAGGCAAGCAGATGATGATGGGTCTTGTGTCTTACAATGGCCAATTTTCTTTAATTGCTTAGCCCTTGGATGAGAATCCACCGATCAAAAATCAAGCAGAAATTTCTGGCTACAGGTTCATTTCGCTTGCCATAAAATGGCTATAATTTTAATGTTATTCTTACATTTATAAATGGGAACATAAAAGGCAAGTTTTTAGCTTTTTTAATAGCAACTATCTGAAACAATATATGTCCTTTAAAATAGTAAATTATAGTTAGTTGGTTAATTAAAATATTAATAATTATAATTAGTTGATTTTGAAACATTTTTTAATTGCAACTTCAAAAGAGCATTAAAAAATCGGGAGTTGATATTTGTAGCTTCTTTTTGTCTAGATCGAAGTCTTTCGTTTTTACTTTCAGATGCCTTTATTCTCAGATTAAACTTAGTTTTATCCGATTTCTCTTTAATTTTCTACGTCGCTTGTATCGCTCACCAAACAGACATCTCAATTTCACAAATGGTTAATAATGCATTTGTCATTACACACACACACTCACACACACACAGCTGGTAGATGCTTGAAAAAATAATCGCATTGTGTAATGTTTCTCACAAGGATAATGTAATATGGGCAAACAAACTTGAAATGCGCTTCATACAATTCTACCAACTGACATTGAGTTGAAGTCATCAAAAAAAGGAAAAAAAACCCTTCTCTATATCCTATCTCCCTCTCTTTCTCTGGTTATATGCTGGCTCGTATGCTCAGTCAGCAAACTGGCAGCTGTCATATTGACATTTCTACTTAATACCGCTTCGCTCGTTGCTCAATTTTTAATCGGGTTTCTCTGCGAAAGGCTTTTCTTCATTCTCATTCTCATCATCATCATCATCGTAATGATCATGATCATCTCAGTTGCAGACAAACTCATTATTTTTATTAATATGATTTTCGCTGCACTTCACTTCACTTCACTTCAGTGCAATTTGTGCATTTTGTAATTTTAATTTTCATATTTTAAAAGAGAAAGAGAGAGAGAGCAATCATTTTTATCATGATGATGTTGATGAAACTCTGCCTGCTGCTGCTGCTGCCTGTGTCAATATATTTTATTGTTCTCTACCAATGAACAGCATTTATTTCCAATTATTTGTTTTAAGCATTAATAAAAACACACACACACACACACACAGATACAGAAACAGAGTGTGGAGTCAGTCGTCAGTCAGTCAGCCAGCCAGCAGCCAGCCTGTTGGGCTTCTGTTCTAGGGTAAATTACTTTAAACCCTTGGGGCAACTGTCTCTCATTCTTTCACTCTCTCTCTCTCGCACTCTCTCTCTCTTGCTTTCTTGTTCGCATCGGCTGAAAATGCGTTTTTAATTGCTGTCAGAAAAGGTTCGCTCCGCCGCCAACTGAGTGTTAAAATTATGTCAAACAAGTTGTCAACTGGCGGCAAGGCGGGACGAGAGCGCAACAAAAAAAAAAAAAAAACACCAACCAAATAAGAGAGAAAAACTCTCGTTGACACACTTTACGGGATTTTCATTTTAATTTTATTTTGTCGCCCTGCGGTGTGATTGTAAGTTAATGCCATCGGTGTGTTACCCCTTGGGGCCAAGCAATGCGAAACGCAATTCGAGACGCGATGAGATGAGATGAGATGAGACGCTCAACTACATACTATACGTTACGTGTGTTCGTATATATTGGCATTTACATTGTGCCAGAATGGCATTGGCATTGATGATGAGTTCAACTTATGCATAATTATCACGGATAATGTATATTTAAGCCAGAAATGCCACGATAGATGGCTCCAATTGAATAATATGGAATGAGCTATACAGAATAATATCCTTGTATGTAATTGATTAAATAATTTAACACAAAATTAAACAAATTTGTTGTTGTAAATGAAAGACTAACTTATATTCTTAATAACTTATTTAAAAAGAGAATTTTTATTCCAAGTGGCAAGTGGAAAATTCTTAATTACAAAACTATGCAAACTCTTTTTAATTTTAATGAAAATGACTAAATTTTAAACAGAACCATTTAGAAAATAATTTAAATGATATGAAAAGCTAAGAACTCAACATTTACACTTGCTTAATTTGTTTTTAATATCCTTGTATGTAATTGATTAAATAATTTAACACAAAAATTATGTAAATAAATAGGTTTTTGTTAAAAATGAAAGACTAACTTATATTCTTAATAACTTATTTGAAGTGAGACTATTTTTCTTAATTGCAAAACTAAGCAAACTCTTTTCAATATTTCTATATTTGAAACAGAACCATTTAGAAAATAATTTAAATGATAGGAAAAGCTAAGAACTCAACATTTACACTTACTTAATTTGTTGTTAATATACTTGTATGTAATTGATTAAGTAATTTAAGAGAAAAATTATGTAATTAAATAGGTTTTTGTTGAAAATGAAAGACTAATTTATATTCTTAATAACTTATTTGAAGTGAGACTATTTTTGTTAATTGCAAAACTAAGCAAACTCTTTTCAATATTTGTATATTTTAAATAGAACCATTTAGAAAATAATTTAAATGATATGAAAAGCTAAGAACTCAACATTTACACTTACTTATATGTATATAGAGCTAGTTATTTGTGATGATATTTGCTTTGTAGTGATTCTGTTCTTCAAGTTGACATTCTGTTGGTGTTACTTAATGCTCTATTTGTTAACTGGGGGGAAGGCTCCATCGAGATGCATGAAGAGCGAAAAAAAATAAGGATGCACTTGGCATCCTCTGACAATGTTCCATCGAATGTTATTGTCATCATCTGAATCGGCATTGGCATTGGCATTGCCATCAGCATTTGCAAAGTTGCGATTGGCGTTTTCTTTTCATTCGTTTTGTTATTGCTATATTGGCACCTGAGAGAGAGAGAGCGCCATCTGTAAATCATGTGACATATATTAAAATTACAATGAGGTCTGAGGCGCGCACAATTGTGACGACAGTGACGCGATATTCATCCATATGGTCGCATGTTGCCAACATGATGGGCATGGTATGGGGCGGGGCGGGGCGGGGGAGGGAATGGGAATTGTAATTTTGGTTTTCAATGACTTGAATGGGTTGAGAATGTCATTCACTGAATCGACTGGGTTGTTTTTTTGACTTAATTCAATTCTTTTTCTTGCCTCTTTTATTTCTTTCTTTTCTCTGATTCGGATTCTCTTGCGATGTTTGCCTGATTTCCTTTATTTTCTTCTCATATGCCAGTCAATACACCTGCGTCCTTTGCTTACACTTAATACAATTTATTATTGTGAAAGAGAAAGCGAGCAAGTAAGCAAGTCAAAAGGGCCAAAATCTCATAAAAATACCAACAAAAAAAACCAGAAAAAAAACACGAGGAGCAAAGAAAAGGAGTTAAATCAGAGAGAATTGTCATTCAAGCGAAATTGAAAGTAAATTTGTTCTTTTATTTACTTGCCTCATGCCCCATGCCCCATGCCGGCATATGCTGCTTCTTGGTTTATTGCTGCAGAGACTTTTCGAGTGTATGTAAGTATGTCCCAGTGTCTGTCTGTCTCTCTGTCTGTCTGTCCGTCTGTGTGTCTTTCTCTCTATCTGTATGTAAATCAATTTAAGTGAAAGGACTTTCGTAAGAATCTCACGTAGCAACTGCAGAAACTTGTCGCATTCGTCGAAAAAAAAAGAACCTTGCCTTTATTTCAACATATAATATAATAATATAATCATTATCATCTCTCTCCATTTCAAGAGATTTCTCCCCTCGTTTTTTTCTCTCCTTTACTGGGCAGCTCGTAACCATCTCTTAATATACATACATACATATATCTGCATAGTGTAAAATGCAATTTCTTACAGTTGATTGAGAGGTCTCGTCCCCAGTTGCGCAATTTCTGTCAGTCAAATAGGGTTAAGAGAAATTCTATTCCAATGCTAAAAGCAATGCAAAACAATTTGCATTTTGCCTATGCCTTCATAGCCTTCGTCAAGGTCATAAACTGAAGGCCCAGATGCATCTGTTGTAATCAGTTGGCTCTTTGATTACGAAAGCGAAAGTTTTCTTGGCCCCCCCCATAGGAGAAATAATCAGTTTTATTCATTAGCCCTGTTTGGCTTATTTCATTTGTCTTTTGCAATGAAATGAAAGTTGGCGCCCAACGTGGGGCCTGTAACGTTAGTGTGTAAGTGAGTATATGTTACATTTTGAAAGAGATTAAATGCTTGAAATACTTGAGCACTCTGAGTGGTTGCTGCTGCTAGTGGTGGTGATGATAATGGTGGCAATGGCAATGCTATTGGCCTGGCCTGGCCTGGCCCTTGGAATAGCTCTTTTGTGTGCGTATGTGCTTGGCAAATGAAATTCATTGGAAAACCTTGCAAGAATTTTTAATTACTTTGATTAATTTGAAACAAGTTTTTCCGCCCCCGCCACCCTCAGCAATCCAAATCCCATTCTCTCAGGCTCCATCCCAAAGTAAAAGTTTCTTGCAAAAACTTTCGGTCCACAAAAGTTTCTTGGTTTTATTTGTTGAATATTGATTTGTATGTGTAAATTTTGATGTGCAAGTTTTGTGTTGCAGAACAGTGAGCGTGTGTGTGTGTGTGTGTGTGTGTGTGTGTGTGCGTCTTCCAGCCTAGATGTAATAAAGGACACAAATTTACTACAGTAAAAGCTCGGTAAAAAGAACTCTCTAAAGTTTTGTCTGACCAGACCAAATAAAATATAAAAGATGGCACTTAGAAAATTAAATATTTCAAGTCTCCAGATAGATTTGGTTCTATAAATATTATTATGAATCTAAACTAAATCAAATTTTACATATAAAAAAGGATAACGAAAAGTGTTTTTATATTATCCATTGGACTTTTTATTTGATTTTCTTACCCAATACTTGTCAAAGTTTGAGAGAATTAATTCTGTTGTTCCAAAATCCTTGTGAAGGAGGATTTAACTTCATTGAGTATTGCGAATTAATTTCCGAACGTTGTCCTTTTCTCACTATTTAGCATTTTGAGGCAAAGTTTTCCTCTTGTTCCCATCATTTTTTTTTATAGGTTTACTGGTGAGCTATAACAAATCGATAACAATTTCTTTTGAGTATCGAGAAAAAAACATCGTTAATGACAAGGATTAAAAAGCTTGTTTGATAGATGGATGCTGCTGTTATACATTTTATAAAATTGATTGTTTTAAGCAATAGATTACTTTTAGAATTTCAACCATTTCAAATTCTTACTATGTAGTTTCCAAATACTTTGGTTTTCTGGCTATTTGAAAACAAGTCTTAATGTTAAATTTAAATTTCCATTTCTCACGTTAGC
The DNA here is from genome assembly GCA_018150735.1 of Drosophila sp. 14030-0761.01. NCBI lineage: Eukaryota > Metazoa > Arthropoda > Insecta > Diptera > Drosophilidae > Drosophila > Drosophila sp. 14030-0761.01. The sequence continues at coordinate 17,117,436 of JAECWO010000001.1, read as the reverse complement.
AGAAACCAAGTGGTTCTTTCATTCTTAAAGCTTCTACTGTACTTTCTAGCTTTCCACTTCACTTTACTAATTGCTTACAACATTCTTCTCTTTCATTTCAGGTAACTTTGAATTTACACTCATTTTATCTCGACTTTATGGACTAAGAAAACAGAGAATAACATTTTCATTAATATTTGAACTCATTTTTTGTTTTTTGTTTTGTAAATATAATGCAAGCACCTTCAGTGCTCTTTATTGTTATTGTTATTGTTTGTCTAATTCTAATGCCAAATGGCATTCACTCATATCGCTACACAGTTCACAATTCTGGTAACTGCGGATTTGTCAATAATGTCCAATTGCAATTCGTTTGCCATGGCACTGTGAGTAGACAAATTGCGGCACGCTGGAGGGATCGTCATGTATGGAGAGGCATTGAATATGCCGTTTGGGAGAAAAGTGGGGAAAATGGGACTACAACAACACTGGTCGCTTTTCACAGATCAAGGCTCTTTCAATATAAATACGTGTGGATCGATCCAAGCAAATATCAATTGATCATTGAAGATGAAAATCATGAAAGATTCGCTGTCGTATTTCATATATCAGAAATGCATTGTTTTTCCCATGGTCTCAGATATTTAGCCGATTTACGTAATCATTGCCAGGGACACGGTTACCGGTCTGACGATATTGTCGATCATCCGATTATTCATTATGCTGGTATAACTGTTGGTCAGTTTATAAGAAGTGCCACTTCTAACGTAATACCAAACAAACTGACTATTGGTGTGGTGGCTCTAATTCTTTCACTACTGACTATGATATCTGGAAATTCAATGTCATAAATAATAGCTAAAAAAAATGTATCATCTAAGAATAGATTTTTGGGCTTGTCGTCTCCGAAAAATATTAATTTGGTTGATTTTTAAACCGTTTTCTTAGTTGAATTGTGCGTGAGTAACGTTTTTGAGCACATAAGCGAAATCAAAATAGTGAACAGGTTGTATAGCCTTACCCCATATGTTCAACGCTTAAACTAATTGAGAATTACAACGAAATAAAGTGAAAAAAGCTACACAAAAGCTATGCAATACCAAAATTTGTGTAAATGCTTGTAATCATCATTAGAATTTTATTTATTTTACATTAAATCAATACAGTAGTTTATTGTGACACATAGTTCTGAAATTTTAAGACGTAAAACTTCATTCAAAACGACGGTTAACGCTTAAGTAATCAGCCTTGCTAAAAGTTTGATCGATCTAAATGAAGTATGCATGATATTTACTTGATTCATCGATTATTTCCGGGCCATAAGCCTGAATTTAAACCTCATCCTCTGCGATATAGCTTGAAATTCGAAGTTAAGATAGCATTTCGTGGCCAACCGCATAGTTTATAAATCTACCGATTCCGTATGCAGTAGTATGGAGCACCTACAATCTATCATCATGTTGTGAATTTATGAATTTTCTTTAAAAATTTCTCTTGTCCGCTCAATTGGTTGCATTGTAAGGATAATATTGAAATTGACCTAAGACTACGATCCGATAATACCTATATATAGTGTTTTCCGCTATATGTTCTCGTCTAATTGCCGTGGCGATATTTCCCATGATGATGTCGTTGAGTTTCTAGCCATATATTTATTAAGAACGTAGTGTACTCGAATTTGAAGAATTTTGGTGAAACTGAGTTAATTTTGAATACTGTTACGATCCAAAAATGCTGACATTTATTTCAATGGATGTGGTTTTTTGTATTATATATATTTTGTCGTTTGAATTTTTTGGATATTTAGACTCGACAACTCAAACAGCAAATTCTCTCTCTTACTACTACGACTACTTCTGCTAGTGCTACGAATACTACTACTACTACTACTACACATTGATTTTACTGTTTATTTTTTTTATATATTCTTTTACCCAAAAAATGATTACCGAATCATTTTGCCTATAGGCAATGCCAGTGCGCCTTCAACGCGCATTTCAAGAACAGAATCATAATAAAAATATCAAGTGGATTGTCGTTTGTTCGCCGCTGCTGTTGCTGCTGCTCCTTCTCCTTCTATTCAATAGGATTCCGGCGATTGGTGCCTATGTTACCGGTGAGAATTGCACATTCATTGAGGGTCACATATTGGAGTTTGCATGCCAGGGTATCTATGATCGTGAATTACGTTTGCTGCACAAGGATCGCCATCCAGCTATCGGTACACCGTATTCCATTTGGCAGCGTTCCGATTATATGGGCTCCGCCATTCTACTTATCGCTTTCTATGAGTCGCCTCTCTTCAATTGCTATAATCTTGTTTACGATGATAGCAAATTCTATTGCAATGGCCTTAACTATGCCGTGGATTTTGACAGACCGTTTATTAAGCATTGTCTATCGTTCCATTTCAAATATGCCGAAGCTCTATATAGGAAATGCCGTGGTGCACGAAAGACCCATACACGGACAATTGCTGCAGTCGTTGTCTACATGAATAGCAATGTTGTTACCCGATCTAGATCGGGTAAACGCATTAAGGGCTCTGGTCATCTAGTTCTAATGCTCATTACTTTAATGAATATTGTGCGACGGCTATATACATGAGAGAAGATGATTTCGGCGGCAGCGGCGGCTAATTATTATCATAAACATATTAAACTTACATGTGTAACAATGTGTTAAAGAAAAATTAACAGTTTTAGCAATATATTTAAAGGATCAAACCGGGAGCGGGGGAATGGGGGTGGGAGGGGGCGGAAGTTGCAAAGGTTTTTCATGCAATTTTACTTTCTTCTTTTTTTTCCGGAATAGAAATTCCTCCTTAAATGTTTATCAGACTTAACAATTGCGGCTACTGCATTGTTAGGCATTACGTATACGACTAGTATCTATTCTATTTAATGCGACCACCAAATTATAGGCATTCAGTCGGTCGAAAGAACTGCAATTCCGCTTAGCAGTCGCTCAATAGGATATTGGAACATTAAAACCTACTTAAAATATGTGAATTTTAATCAAACCTTGGTATTTCATTATTTAATGAATGCCATTTGCCCATATAATGGTTGAATCTCATTGTTTTCTCTAGTTCTTTCAAAAACACTGCTCGTACAACAACTACAGCTGCTCTCGTTTTACAACACTAATCAATTTAAATCAAGCATAATTACATGCAACCAACCGGACTAGTCGAAAGGCATTTAAATCGTTTGGCATCTAGTATACAAACGCCCCGTCATTTTGGTAGCCACTTGACAGCAGTCAACATTGGAACGACAACAACAGCAACAACAACAACAATAACTTGGCCATTTGCTATCGCTGTTTGCTGTTGTTGGCTCTGACCACAGGCCAATATGGCGGCAGTCCATATATGAGCACATAAATTACGCCAACGCCAATGACAATGATGACAATGAAATGCGACGCTTCTCCCCTTTCAATCCCTTTTCTCTCTCTCTCTCTCTGTGTGTGTGTGTAAATGGCAGTTGTGTATGTGTGTGTTTTTGTTGTTCGCCTGGGTTTGGCCATTGCTGCATTTGTCTGCCATTGTTCGGACATCTAAAATTTCCCCAACAACAACAACAACAACAACTAACTGGCCATCTATTGTACAATGTGAACGCTTAACTGCTAGTTGGTAAGCTAACATTTTGTTTATCCAAACATAATAAGCAGGCAATCACAAAGCCAAAACCAAATTCAAAAAAAAACTCCAAAGAAAATATATCCTTAGAAAGCAAATCATACAGACGACTTGGCTAAATACCCTTGCTGCGTGGTACAGTTAATCTTTGTAGTAATTTCCATCAGAAAACTCTGTATATATATAACTGGCTCTCCGGTCTGAACAAAAATTTCATAGAAGAGACCTAGGTATCTATTTATATAAAAGATTTTCCATTACATTTCAAGGACTCTACAATTTAATAGATTTATATTAATTTATTTGAGATATGGCATTCAAATTTCAACTCCGATGCAGTGCAAATACTCAAGAATGTAATTCGATTTTTTGGTGTCAATTTTCCTCAACTAAAATAAAGAAATTCAATGCTTCTAGGCGGCAATTAGTTTTGAAAATTTTTGAAATAACACCGCAAGAATTTAGTTGACAATTTTAAATAATTTCCAAAACTTAAACGTAATGAAAATATTAACTCAAAGTGACTTCTTTTGATGTTGATCATGGAAAATTGTAAAATGGAGAAATTATTATTAATCGTAGATTTCGATTTTGGTTTCAAACAGATTCCTCCTTTTGTATATTCTAGGGAAATTCATCAAATGTTCTCTTAGTTTTCAGTCATCTTATTTAAGGAAATTTCGAGTATAATTTCATTCGATCTAATCGGTCATGTAAATCAACAATTGAAAAGAGAAAAATGAATTATTTTCAAGTATTTGCAATGTCATTTTGGCATTGCATTTTTGTTTGTTTCTTTGCGGTCGTCGTTAATCCAGCCAAGACATTGGATCGGAACATGAAAGTGAGTCGGAACAGTTGCTTGCCACTTTTCTATTCATCCATGGATCTTCTGTGTGAGGGTATTTACGATTTGAATAAACACATTCGATATCAGGATACTTTGGCCAACATAAATGCACCCTACAAAGTGTATGTAAGCGAGTTTAACAATATTTATTCCGTTTTGATCTCCTTTAATCCATCGCCATTGCAAAATTGCAATCAATCGATTCATTTGTCGGAGAATTTCCATTTTTACTGTGGCAATAATGCTGACGGCATTCCCCTCGATTTGCCTGGATCGAGACTCTATTGCTACCGCGCGAAAGTCAGTTATGTGGAGGATATGATCTATGACTGTATGAAACCGGAAATTGATATGTTTCAATATGAGATCGAAGCAACGGGTATACACTATGCCCCCAAGGTCGACATTCGTGCCTGGAGAGAGAAGCAAATGGGATCGAAGGAATTGGTCAATCTGCCCACATCGATTTATGCACATGGAGAAAAACTAACAGTTGAATTTCTTTTCATTTTATCGTGTTGTTGTTTCCTTATACTTCAAAACTAAATTTTATTCGAAATTCAAAAATTCAAAGGCCAAAATGCCTTTTTGTTTCATGTTTGCTCTAGTTTATATAGTCGAAAAATTGGAGAAGAAAAAATATCTTGATGGCAAATTAAATTATGGCAATCATCATTTGGCAAAATGCTGCAGCACCTGGCTAATATCACTCTTACCACTCAGACAGAGTCGCCAATTGGGCCGAACAATTAGGAAATATTTGAAATGATATTCTAAATTCTAAACATGGCAAAAGTCTCAATAAATTTGTGACTTTTTGGGTGAGTTTTACGTCTTCTTTGTAGTCGAAAGACAAGACGTCTTACAGAAATGAAATCTTTGTAAAGTTTCTTCAGAAGATGGTTCATTTGCATCAAAATATGTGATCGATCAGTTATGCAGAATAATTTAGATTCGATAATTCGATCAGATTATAATATAATAAATGAAATTTGGCAATATTTCAAATAATTCTGTTACATTATAAAATATGAAATAATTATTCGAAAATTTTAGCGACTTTTTTTGATTTCAAATTTATTTAAAATTTATTAAAGCGGACTCGAGGTCATTTATAGTAATAAATAGATAATAAGATAATATTTTCATAAAGTTTAACTGTGAAATCGATCATTTGATAGCTTTTCAAAATAATTGAGTTTCTTTTTCTGTAAGCTTTGCCATTCCTTATTTTTGTTATTGTTGTGTGTGTGTTCTAATCAAGTTAAGTTCGAATGGGCTTCAATTCGAAGCTCTCTTATCGACACATTCACACTCAAATGCCACTGAACACACACGCACAGGTTTCTCATGGTTTCTTTTTTACTTTCCTAACTCCAACTGATGATGATTACTTATCATTTTATATACAAATACATGTAGAGAGAAAGAAAGAGAGAGAGGAAAAAAGGGAAATAAAAGAGCATTTCCTTTTGCCTGGCCCCCACACACACACTCACACATACACACAAAAAGAAAGGGGAAAAAAATGTCATAACGCGACAACTCTGAATTATCATCATTAGTTTGGGCAGAGGCAAAGTGCGAAAATGCTAAACACGAACAAAAGCCTTTCCTCTCACGCGCATGTCCTGATTTTCATGCATGACTGATAATGCACACACACACACACATACACGCACACACAAAGGACATAGAAAAGAACACGCACAAAGCAAAGTGCGCATTTGCAAGCGACTTTTTTTTATATATATAAATTTCATCCTTTTTTGTTTCTTTCATTTCAATATTTCTCGTTTAATTTTTTTTTTTTTTTGAAGGAGCCTTTCGCTTTTTATAGGCGAATATGTAGAGCACAAACACACACACACACACACACATTGAAAAGTTGCTAGAAATAAATAAAAATGCACACAAGTGTGTGCTAAATGTGCCAACAACAAGGACGATTCAACAAAAAGCAAAAAAAAAAAAAAACTAAAAAGGCGGTCAGGAATGCAAAACAAAAAAAAAAAAAACAGCAGAGAAAAACGCTGTCGTTTTGTGTGGGCTAAAAATTGGACAAGGACACGTTTTAGGCCAAGCGAAAGCTGCTAACGGGGGCTGTAGAGGATTCGATTTTTCAGTCAGTAGTGAAAGGGCCTCACTTAGGAAGGGTATAGCCAAGTTGGAGTGCCAGTTTCGTTTTGTTTTTGCTCATTTGAATTGGTCGAAAAAAAACCCCAAGACCCATAGATATATATGAAGAACCTCTGATCAAAATCTGACTAAAGCATAAATTGCTCTTAGAGAATTTTTCTATCTATATTTAAAATATTATTTGATCATTTTTATTTCTTCATTGTTTAACGATTAAATGATCAGTTGATGAATGTTTATGTTTATCCCATGGAGAACTTAGGTAAAGCTCCACATAGACAAAGAAAGAAACTTACTGAAGATTTATTTGGTAATCCGCAAAGTAAAGTAGTTTCGGGAAGATTTTAAAACTATAATTTTTATTTTCTTTATGAAATTTACCTTCATTTTTTCATCTCTATTTCTCTTGCCTTTCCAATGTCTTCTAATGGATCGACAAAAACTCTTTCAAACGCATCTCGCTTTGAATTCACCATTGGAATAACATTAAATCAGGCTGGAAATCGATTTACCTATCGTTGGAAAATTTCCCCCTGCAGCATGAAAATTGTCAAAGCTAATTTTCTCGAATTTATGACAAACAAAATATTTTATTTTTTTGTACTTTTTATTAGTTTTGTCTGATTTGATTTCATAGACTTTGATTGAATTAAAAGTCATACAAAAAAAAGGAGAACACAAATTTAGTTTTTGCTAGTACTTTCCCCTCCAACCCTAACTCTCTCTCTCTGTCTCTCTCTCGCTGCTTTTTGAGAGCAATTAAAATTTCTCTGTGTGCCATTTTTGTTATTGCTGTTTGGAGCTGAATGCATTTTTCAGCGTTGTAAAATAAAAATTACGTATACGCCAACAACTTCAAATGGCGCAACATGGCGGTATATGAATGTATAAATGTGAGCGCATATGTGTGTGTGTGTGTGTGTGTGTGTGTGCGTGTGAGTGTGCCTTGTTGCTGGCATATTTCGTTGCACACCGGTTGCCATTTCCGCGCACAAAACAAAAGCAAACAGAGCGAATGGCAGATACAACCGTATCCCAATCCCAAACCCCAAACCCATACTCAGGACCCAGGACCAGTCCCCACCCATACCCCATCCCACCCCACCCGTTTTTCTCTTTGCATATCTATAAAATACGCAATTACAACATGTTGCCGCAGTCACCGTTGCCGTTTGCTCGCTTTATGAATTTATACATAACCCACCGCAGTGTTTTTTCTCTCCGCTCCTCCCCCCCACACCCCCCCATTTCAACAGCACACGCTTTGTTGCATCCACTCAGCAGTTGCCATTAGTGGAATGGCAAAAAAACAAGAAGAAAAAAATACATATAAATATATAGTAAATAAAAGCTAGAGAATCTGCTAAAGATATCTTTTTGATATGCTAATGTTTAGATGCTCTGAATTAGATTTAACTTGCGATCCTCCTCATACTTACAGATTTAGTTAGAAATCAGAACTATTTCAATAGTCTATTCAAAGATCGATCAACTTACGATATATTATTTTCAAAAAAATGCAATTTATATTCTAATATTCTTTATTAGCTTTCAGAAGAAGTAAGACCATGAATCCTAAACTCGGAAAAATTTGAATAATTATAGTCAATCATATTCTACAAAGTAATTTGTTCCATTTTTGTTCTGAATTTCAAAAATGCTTAGAAAATATTAAAGAACTTTATAGAAAGTTTAGAAAGTCCTATCGTTCACCAAGGCGATCTTTTTGAATATTATAAAACCTTTTGTTTGCCTGCTCGAAGTATTATCTCAATATATTTTGATCTCTCTTGGAGATCGTCTTTATTTTTATATATTTTTGGAGCAACTTGGATATATTTTTAAAGTTTTACGTTGGATTTGTTGTTTGGAAACATTATTTTCTAGTGAAAATTGTAGTAGTATTACATTAAAACCCTTTTAAAATATTAGATCATCGAGTAGTTATGAGGATATGATTTCAGACATGATTAATGCCACAAAAGTTACAAATACACGATGCTTTTCGAAGAACATTGCATATAATTTAAGTATTTTCTTTTTCCAGAAGTAATTTTTTGATTTAAAACGATTTGTTTTTGGTTGTCCACATAAGCATAGTACTCTTTCCTTTAGGGAATGTTTGTTTCTATTTTTTTTGTTTGCTGCAAAAAGATATAGGGGACAATCTAGGGGGCAAAGCACCTCGAGGACACTTTTGCTGCTCGTTAGAAATTGGTTTCTATTTCCATCTCCCTTTTTGCTCTCTGCTCTATGGTCTCTGTTTCTGTTTCTATCTCTATCTCATTCTTGTTGTATGGTTCTCTTAGTTCTGTTAGTGTTTTATTGTCAACCATGTTGTTTTTGTGCAGTCAGCTCTAAATGGCAAATGGGTGGAAGTAGCAGCAGCAGGAGCAGCAACAGCAGGAAGGCGAAGTGAATAGGGGTACTCATGAGTTATGCCCAGTGATATGCGCGAACTAAGTTAGTTTTGTATATTTTATGTGCAGTTAAGCGTTTTGCATACTATGGCCAACAACTTTCTCTCTCTCTCTCTCTCTTTCATCTCTGTTGTAAGAGCCAGGTGTCGAGGTAAAAACAAAAAAAAAAAAAAACACAGAAACACAAAAATGGAAATGGAAAAACTGCCAAAGAGAGTGCGGGAAAATTGCAACGTCGCGGTGTTGGGGTAGAAAAAAAAAATGAAAGGAAGAGGGGGTAGTGGGGAGAAAGGGTTATACAGCATGTGATTGTGAGTGCTTAATTGGTATCAAGTTGTTGTCAAGAATGCTGCGAGTCGAGGTCGAGATTTATGGTTGAGAGGATGCGGATGCGCGGATCTGGATGTGGATGTGGATGCGGATGTTGGACGCACAAATTGTTGAATAATAAAAGCAAAAGAAGAAGAAACCCCGTATTCCATGATTATTGTGAATGCAAAATAAATGAAAATCTGTCTCATATCATCAATCATCAAATAGCAACAATAAAATCACAGAAAGAAACCCTACACAATAAATTAAAAGAGAGTGCAAGAGAGAGAGAGAGGCGACCTCTCAAATGGTGGGATGATGGGAAACAGGAAGAAAAATATTAAATCTACTCGAGTGCCATACAGAAAGTGAACGACTACAACATGAAGTAATTGGAGCAATAAAACCAGAAAACCGTGTGAATAAAAATCAAGGAAAAAAAGAGAAAAGTACAAGAAGGAAGTAAAATAAGTAAAGAAAAGCAACGAAACATGCTGGCTGCTTGGTTGGCCAGAGAGCGCAACGATGATGCAGTGGGTAAAATGAGCAGGCCAAAATGGTTGGTCTGGTCGGTCGGTCTGTCGGTCGGTCGGTAGGTCGGTTCGGAGCGTGTGGAGGTATTCTGGCAGCATCCTGGCAGGTAGTAAAGTAACAGGAATCAAAATAATAAATCAAAATTGTGTGTGTGTGTGTGTGTGTGTGTGTGTGTGTTGGTGCAACAACCCAACAGCGAACAGCCAACAGTTGGCACCGGGCAGGCAGAAAGGCAGCAGTCAGGCAGGCAGACTTCCTACTCTCTCTCTCTCTCTCCATTTTGAATTGCCAAGTGTTGCAAGCGTTACACATAGACTATACTGCACTACGATATAGGAACGCACAGCATGTGTATATTAGAGATGAGAACGTGAGAAGCATTTAAGATACATATCTCTCATAATTTTCGTAATATTGTGAGATCCTCCAAGCAGCTACCTTACAAACAGAAACGCTGGAACTAAAACTAACAGAGCAATCCTTTAAACGAAGAAAAGATCTCCCAAAAGCTTTGTATCTGCAAAATCTTTTAGAAATTTTGATTTGGAGAAGAATTGGAACACTTAAATAAGAAAGAATCTCTTAAAATTTGAAACTCTTAGAGGAAATAGTTTAAAATAGAACAGAATAAAACAGAAAGAATCCCTCGAAATCTATTAAAATGTAAAAATCTCATAGATGAAACAATTTAAAATAGAATAGAGTAAATGCTTAAAAATGTTTTTTCCCATATGAAACATTGCACATAATTTAAAAGTTGAATATTATTTTTCTAGCCAGGTTTCATCGCCAGTTAACACACATTTTCTCGCTTCCCTACATCGTCATCGTGTTGGCATCCATCCTCTCTATCCTGCGACACACACCAGTTTGAAGTTGTTAAAAATGGCAAATAAAATAAGAGAATGGGTGTGGGTGTAGGTGTAGGTGGGTGGGTGGTTGGTTGCTGCCAGTGCAAAATGTGGCATTTGATTTACGTTTTGCAATTGCTCGAAGCTGTTAAATAGCGCAGCTCCTACACTTGCACGCGGTTCCCTGTTAATGATCAAGTGGCGTTCTGACTTGCTTCTATGGAGAGGAGATAGGAAAGAGGTGTGTGTGTGTGTGTGTGTGTGTGTGTGGTGTGTTGGGGTAAAAGAGGAAGCCAAGTTTAAAGTTCGTTGCTGGTTTTTCATTCTCTCATGTTGTTGTAGTGTTATTAGGTTTTTTTTTTCGAAATGTTGTAGTAGCTAATGGCGTGTGGAAATCAATGAGTATCGAAGTGGAATCTATGAAATTAATGATACCAAAGCAGAATGAAATTAGCAAACTGAAAAAAAAAAAACAAACGGAGTAAAATACTGGCGAAGAAAGTCTCGAGAATTTTAAATTGAACAAATGTGCAAGCAGAACTACATTATAAATACTCATGTAGTTTTAGTTTTATTCAAGTAATTGCTTTTCGACTTGAGTTATTCGATGATTCCAATAATCTATTTTGATCTACAATGTATGTACTTATAACTAGCGCAAAAAGTAAAAAAAGCTCATGAAACATTTCTATTAAAACACCTTTCTGGTTCAGATTATTCCGCTAATATAGTCATATATACTAATGATATAATTCGCACATTTTATTGACCATCTCGAACTAGACGTCTTTCCTTCTATTGACTTTAATTTATTTTGCTGAAAAAAAAGTTCGTTTCGTGGTTTTTTCAAATTTTGGCGCTATTTAACTATTTAAATATTTAACGGCTTTGGCGGAATCTAAAATAGGGCTAAATATCGATAGCAAAGCCCGTTGGCTCACAATCGATATCTCATGACTCACTGTGAGTCAATCATAGCTTTATCAATTTTGTCCATCACTCACTTGTCTCTTTTCTCTTTTCACCATTGTAGTTCGTTCGTTTGTCTTGTTTTTTATTTTTAATTCGCAACAAGTGTTCATCAGTAATAAATCAAAGAAAATCAGTGTTAAATTTGTGTGTGTGTTGAGTGTTTTTCAATTGTTGATGTAAAAGTTTTAATTGCATCATTGGCGTCGGCGCAGCCCTAGCGCTCCTGTGGGCTCCCGCGGGAGCAAGCAACGGCTGCGCAAAAGCAATGTAAAGTTTTTTTTGTTTTTGTTTTGTGAGAGTGAAATGCAAAGCCCTTAAGAGAAAGATAGAGCTAGTGCCAGAGAAGTCTTAAAGAAATTGTTGTGGGAGAGAGAGAAAGAGACCGTTTGATAAAAAAAAATGGTAAGTGGCACCAAGAAATGCAACTTAATTGATATATTACGTAATATTCAAACATACATATTATATAGCAAATGGCAAAAAATGAAAAATCAGATCAGTGAACTATTTGATCAGCAATTGCAACAGTAAATCTTTTATCAATTATTTTTATTTTGGTAAAATCTTGAAAGATGGCTTAAACAATGCCGCTCGAACCAAATAGTTCGTAAACAGAACAGTTCAAACAAAATAGTTCGTAAACAACAGTTCAAACAAAGCAGATCGAACATAACGAAACAGTTCAAACGAAGCAGTTCGAACAAAATGAAACAGTTCAAACGAAGCAGTTCGAACAAAATGAAACAGTTCAAACGCAGCAGTTCGAACAAAATGAAACAGTTCAAACCAAGCAGTTCGAGACAATTTAAAAGAAGCAGTTCAAGCGAAATAAGTTCAAAAGAAGCAGTTTAAACAGTTCAAAATTTCAAGTTCAAATAAAATAGTACGATCCCCAGATCAATTGTTATTATGTGTTGACAATTAAAATGGATCGATTGAAGCATTTTATATTTATATTTATTTTATATTCTTCAAACAGTTTATCTCGCCTGATATTTAAGTTATTCTCACATCAAAAGTGCGTGGTATGGTAACTGAGAGCTTAATGCAGTTGGAAAATTCAATAAAAATAGTAGGATTTAACTGATGACTTACTTATTAAACTCGAATAACAGTATTTCAACAGCTTAAATATAAATCCAAAGTCCTTAAAAAAACAAGTGATATAGTTTTGCTCTTCCATTTTGTTGCCTTCACATTAACTGTCTGTGTCTCTTTTTTTTTCTGTGTTTTCTGTTTGTCCCTGATTTCGATTAACCAGCGGAAAAAGGCGTAGAAATGATTTTGCTGTTTGCAGTTTCAATGGCAATCGGTCGACATCATTCCGCAAGGCAAATTAGCGCAAAATTTTTCAACCATTTTCCTTTTTTTTTTTTTTGGCCCACATCGGCGGCACTTGGCGGCGTCGCTCATGTTTGCCACTTCTCGGTTTACCATGCGTAATATTTTCCGTATATACATACATATACATAGTAGTGAACATACATACATATGTAGATATATGGTGGGATGTGGAATGTGTGGTATGACAGGTTTGGCCTTTGGCGTGTTGTATTCGGTATGTTTAATTACATGCAGTAAAAAGAAAGACGAGAACTGGGTCATGAGCAATATGTACATATATACAAATATATTTATATACATACATACATATGTATGTATGTATAATATAGAGTGGTGTTGGGTTAAAAAAAAATAACATAAATGTATACGAATATATGTATATATATTCATATTACGCCTGACAGGCAACAACATTTTGCATTTCGCTGCATTTGCAAAAATCGTCGCAGCACTTAAAACGCCATAAAGTATGCAACAGCAGCAGCAAAGAAAGAAACACTCTGTTGCTATTGCCTCTGCCACACCCCCCTCTGCGCATTCCCACCATCGCTTTTCGTATAATAATTCAAATGAGATTTAAAGTTGCACCAGTCCAGACCAGGCAGAGAGCCGCAAAGTATGCAACGATTTATTTAAATAACAGAGCCAGCGTCTCTTTTTCTCAGCTCAGAGTTTAGAGTGTGTGTGTGTGTGTGTTTCTGCATTTGCAGCACAAATGTAAGCACTTCTTTACAAAGATAAGGCTCTACACACACAGAGACACGCACACTCAACACACAATGCGCCATTTTTGGAGGATTTGAGCTGAGCCCCGAGCCCAAGCACAGACCCTCCCTCCTCCGCTCAGTAAGTGTAAACAAGCAAACAAAAACGTGGCAGACGATACACACACACACACACACCAACAAACCAGCACACGGTTGCACCAAAAGCTACAAGCTGAAGAAGGTTGGCCCCTAATGATGTTACCAGCACACACACATACACACACAGAGAGAAGAGGATCGTTGTCTGGGAGTAGTACCTACTGTGTGTAAGCTGGATTATGAAATTGTAAATGATATGTAAAATGTTTGCTTCCTTTTCGATGATTTATGCAACAAAACTGCAATAGTTAAATTTCTCAAGAGCCATACAACACTATCCACACACAATTGAGACATTTCTTAAGAACTTTTTTCAGCGTCTGTTTAAGGAGCTTAATCCATCTTTATACCAACAGTTTTATTGAGTTTTCCAAATTTAATAAGTTACTTCATGAAATTTATTTAATTGAAATATGCCCATGGTTTAAGCTTACCATATTTTATCATAAGAATTTTATCATTTGGACAGAAATGGCAACGCAAGAATATAGTAGAGGATAAATCAACAGGTTGCTGGTAAATAAAAAGTCAAGAAGAATTCAAACAAATATATGAATAGTACACCAAAAGTTGATAAATTCACTTCATTATAAATTAAATTCCTTAACGTTAAGTTTACTTACTTTCAAGGTTGAAGTTTTAACACAACTTTCAGAAAACACTTTAAAATGCTTTCTCCCCTTCGTTGATTCGTTTGGACTTTTAATGAAATTGAAAATCCATTTTCATTTGATTTTGATTCGTCTACATTATTATGTGCGTCGTCTACATTTAACCGCTCCCAGACTCATCAAAGGCACAACAAAAAAAAAGGAGCGCTCAACAGAGCCATAAAACAACATTTCAAACTTAACTTAATTAACAATTTTTATAACCAGAGCGCAAAAATTTTTTACAACCGACAAAATCCAAAACACAGTAGAAACACAAAAATGGCCAAAAAGAGAGAAGAAATTTATACACATATATATGTATACAAAAAAAAAAAAAAGGGAAAAAATACAATGCAACCGAAAAAAAAAGCGAAAAAGGCCAACCAATTTAAGCGGCTTATGGTGGGCCAGGCCAGAGCCCGACTCCAACTTCAACCTCATGGCACAACCCCCAATACCGACCCCAACCACGACCCTACCCAATTCGAATCCAAACTGCCACTCAGCTTGAAGCTTCCTGCGATTTCGCTTCTCTTTTTTTTTATTTTGTACTTTGTTGTTTCTTTCGTCTCTGTTCTGCTGTTTTTTTTTCTTTTTTTGGGTGCGAGAAGAGCAACAACAAGAAATGCGAGCAAAAAAGTCAGCCAGAGGCATATACCGCAATAAATACCGCACAATAAAAGCAAATCTATAAAAAAAAAGAAAAAAAATATATATACCAAAAACCAACGAGCAGGAGATGGAGAAAGCGTGAAATGCTGGAACAGCCTAGCCTACACTGAGAGAATTTTTAGAGCCACATATGCATCCTATCAGAACCAAGATTTCAATCACTTGAAATCATAAAAAAGTAGTCCATAAAACATAAAACTTTAAACATTTTTCTCTTCATTTTAATTTTGGGGCAACGTCATTTAATTGGATTTTTTTTTGTGAGTGTATTGAAAAAGAGCTAACGAATTGCTTGATTTTTCTCCCTGCTCGCCCTGCCCCGCCGCATGCCGTTTGCCCCTTGCCCCTCTTAGATGCCTTAAAAGTTTTTTAATCGATTTTCAGTGCCCGCTCGCACTCCCATTTTGTTAGCGGGCCGCCCGCCTGGCCGATGTTGTTGTGTTTCTTCTTTTGCATACTTCACACCATTGACGAGCCTGCGGGTACCACCCAAACCCAAACCAGCCCACCTCCACCCGACACCTATCCGCCCGCACATCACCTCCCCTAACCACACCAAACCATTCCTTCCTCCAATCAGGCAAACCAAATGCGAAAAAAAGACGAAAAGTATCAGGAAGAAGGCGCAACGAAATCCCCAACACTTTATTTTATTACATTTTAGTGTGCGACGTTGGCGAACAAAAGGCGTGGCCCAAAATACAACGATACAACATAATACTCGAAAAATGGGAAAAGGCGCATCAGAATCAAATAAATATAACTAAAAGGAAAAGAATTCTGTAAATCTGTTGAGATCCTCTTTTGCATTCAAATTGATTATTCATTAGTTTGCTGGCGGCGGTTGCTGCTGCTGCTGCTTTTTACAATTTTAATTTGCTGGCCTTTTTAGTTGAGCGAACTGTGATCGCATTTCCATCCACCTCCTCCTTCTCCCCCAAGTGAGGAAAAAAAGGTGGAAGACCAAAATTGTATTCTTATTTTTCGTCATATTTTGTGTGTGTGTGTGTGTGTGTGTGCACACCACTTGCTGCTCCTTCTTGTTCGGTTCTGTTTCTAGTTTATGCCATTTTTACTGTTTACTCTTTTCTGGAGTTTTATGGTCTGAATTTCGGTTGCTTGGTGTTCCGGTCCAGTCTCGGTTAGGTTAGGTTAGGTTTCGATTCGGTCTGCCTGCCTCCCATCTCATGGGGTCGTCGGTCACATGGGCGAATGGCAAATGGAAAGTCAGTCTGTGCACGTTTGCTTTGCTCTGGTCATCGATTTAAAACTAATTAGCAATAAGTTGCATCTGAGTAGCAAAGATTCTACTATACAGTGCTCCAGTGTGTGCACATTGGGTTCGAAAAGTACATTTTTTAGACAGAATTTAGAAAGGCTATGTTATTTGACAGCCTTAAAATGCACATTAAATTAATCCTTAGAAGAATTTTTAAAAAAATTGGAAAATGGGAAAGAGCATTAAAAACGAAAGTTCGAATTACTAAACGAAGGCTATTATTTTCTGCCTAAAGTGCATTAAATATATACATACATATGTATTTATAGGATTTCGGATATCACAAATTTGATATAATCCTTTTTTATTACACTTGATTTAATCTACTTAACTTTTGTGGCAAGTATTTATGCAAAAATAGTTTTCTTACGAGTTTTTGAAATTGAGTTTGCAAAAAGTTGAACACATGAACTTCCTGCCTTGCCACCCCTCGCCCTCGTCCTCGACCCTCACCAAGTATAAATTTTTGGGTGTAATGACTCCACGGTTGCTTGCCGCAAAGCAGCTATTGAAATAGTCCCACTGTGGCACTCAACTAGTTTCCGTTATAATTGCAACAGACACATAAATAGTAAACTGCAATAAAAAGCATGCGAGAACAGAAAGAGAGAGAGCGAGCTAGCCAAGGATATCGAAGAAGACCATAAAAAGCGCGAAAAGCAAATGTGTTTGTGTGTGTGTGTGGGTTGAGAAATGGAGCAGGGGGCTATCAAAAAAGTAGCTTTTGGCATAAAATAAAAGCAAAATGTTGTAGAAGAACCGATTGCAAAAGTGAGATTGGAAATTACAGTGAACGTGCAAAAATTACAACAGCCTGGCATGCAAACAAAGAGAGAGAGAGAAAGGGACATTGTGTGTGTGTAAGAGAGTGAGAGCGAGAGCGACACACACTCGTTTTGGAGTTCCTTCTTTTTGGTCTGGGTGCTAGACATTTTCACATTACAGTGCAATTATTTCGGGCTGCTTGAAATCGAAGGCAATGGCAAAAGGCAACCAGCCAGCCAACCAACCAACCACCAGCAAAGCAAAGGGCCCTGACATGCACTGATTGCCCAGTTTTGCGAATTGGCCACCCCTTAAAAAAGGAAGCAGGAGAAGACCGACCCGTCACGGCAATGCACTGCGAAGGGGTTAACGATCGAGGCGAAATGAAAACAAAAATGTTCGCTCTGACGTGATTCCGCTTCAACTCAACTCAACCAACCAACTAAACTCTTCAATCTCTCTGTATATAAATATATATATACATATATATTGCACTTTGAACTTGACTGACGTGCTGAAGAGCGAACTGACTCGAAAACTCCGTTTCTGATTCTGACTCCAACTCTAGCTCTGACTTGGAGTCGACTTGACTGCTTTGCTTTCTGCCTTTCTGGTATCGCGTGCTTGAAATAATTTTCAAAAAATGCCTCGTTAATGTTTCTATTAACGGATTAGAGAACGTTGGCCACGTCAATCAGGCACGAGTACAGCAACCGACCGACCGACCAAGCGACCATCCGACAACCCTGCTGGCACAGTTTACATTTCACGTACGTCACTCAGGCTTGAGATTATTTTCCAGTGATGTTTTTTTTTTTTTTGGTCGAGTAGTGTTAGTCACACGTTATTCCAACGGTCGTTTGTTTTTGTTGTTAGCACATTGACACGTTTTGCATAAATTTGCATTCAAATATGTCAGGAAAGGTTTTTTTTCTTGCATTTTTTCATTTTTGACTTCGTGTTTGATTGAAGGTTGCTCGAAACAAAAAATAACGAAAATGTATCGTATGTGTATATATATAATTTGATAAAAAGTTGCTTTGTGCGGCATGTAGGGCATTAGTTGAAATTGCTGATATGCAGCTCGGCATTAGTTTTTATACCATGCATCCATAGGATGTAATGGTATATTAAAGTCGCCGAAAAGTATACTGGCCGTGTGCTCATAAGAATGAGCGAGACAGCGTTTGTTAGCTATCGCGGCATGCGAATAAAATTTAATTAAACTTTAAATAGTTTTTTCCATTTGATGCTTGGTATATCCAAGTCGGTTTGACGACTTATTTATTACATTTTTGAGTACATTGGATGAAATTGGGTTAAATGGGCTTAAGAATTGTGGGGAAAGTGATAAGTAAGTGGTGCAAAAAGTGCAATCCTGGGACTGTGGGGTGCGAATGGGGGCTGGGAGCACACACTGGGTCTTTGATAAATTACTAATCCAAAAATTGTTTGATTCTTGGCTCTAATAGAACGTTTTAATTTCAAATTTACCACCCATACCCTCAGTACGCCAAAAAATATGCAACAATTATTAAAAGAAAAACACATATATTATGGTATTTTTACTGCATAATTTTGGGGGTAACCAACCTCTCTACAGGTGCCCGTAAAAACAAAACAACAACAAATTCTGACAGAAATACCAACAGATGGGATGAATGGGAAAGAGAGAGAAAAACCAGAAGGAAGAACGCAAAGCATTTGCATACTTTTTGGCAGTTTTTAAATTATTCAAAGAGTGCACAAAAAAATTGGGTGAAAGCCTTTTCCCCCCCCTCCACTCGCCACTTTTACTCCTAGCTCTGAAGACCGTCGTTGGCAGTGACAATTAAGCTGCACTCAAATTGCTTTTGGGGCACCGGTCCGTGCCGGGCCCTACCAACCAAGCAAACCCCATCCAACCCATGACTCTGTCCCTGTTTCTGTCCCGTAAATATGCAACAAGATTTTTATTTAAATACCACTCCATTTTTAAATCAAATCCCAACACCAGCCAAGCCGCGAGCTGCTTTCTCCTCTTTTCGTTTTCGTTCTGCTGCTCCTCCTTCGTCTACGTCTCCGTCTCCTTCTTGGGCTCGTTCTGCTTTTAATTTTCATCTTGTTTACTTTAACGTCATTTTCAACTCTTCGGTGTTTTCTTGAGGACTCTCGCTTTGTCTTTTCCACCTTCTACTTCTGGTGCTGCTCGGCATCGTCATTGTCGCGTGTGTTGTGTGCTTGTCCTCGTCCTCACCCTCTTGAAACCTCGTCGTTATCCCCGTTTGTCGTTCCCTTTTTTTTTTTCTTTTCTTTTCTTCTGACTCTTATTTTTTTTCTCTTTCTTTCTTTTGCTCCTCACGCTGCCTCGTGAAGTGGCACTCATCCGCACTTTTAAGCCCTACTGAATTCCTTTTATCCCTAAAATAAATATCTTCATCCACAGGCGCTTCTGCCGCCTGCATCTTCTTGTTCTTCTGTTGTTCCCCCCCACCATTCCATTCCAATGGGGTCCAAATGCTTCGTTTTTATAGTCGGTAAGGGACCTGGGCCACACCACCTATTGTCTGCTAGCACTACAACTCAACTACTTCATCATCATCATCATCTGCTTTATACTTGAGCGCTCTAAAAGATTTTTAATAGAGTTCTAAGACGACACTTTCGATTGTCTCTTACGCTGCCGCCCGGTGCTTGGGGCCAAATTTATCAACACTTACGTGCAAATTAAACCTGAAGTCACCATAACAAAGCAAGTCCAAAGCAAGCTTCCTAGCTTTTAATGCAAAAAAGGAATTATTTTTGAGCATTATAACTAAAAGATCTCATATAGTTAGATCTTTTTCCTATCGCCAAACACTTGTAAATAATTCAGTAAGATTTAATTAAAATTGGCTTATTCTCTATCTGATATTCGAAGTATATTAAGAAATAACCTGATAAAGGATTCAGCTGTGGATTCCGTTGGAAATATTACTAGTTGCTTTGTCCAAATTTTTTTAAAGAATTTTTCACATTTTGATTCAAATTTCAATTACCATTTTAACATTCAACTAAACATTTTGTTCAAATACTCATATGATGGAAAGAAGATGCAAAGATATATTAGCCAAAATGCTTCATTTGTGAGTGTCTGAAGGACAAGAAATTTAACAGAGAGAGAGAGAGAGATAGAGAAAAGCTGACCAAATTGCTTAACCATTTCCCAACCGATTCCACAAACGTTTCACACATACCAATGACATTATAATGACGACAATTGACAATGAAATACGTAAAGGATTCGCTTTTGCGTTTTCCCTCATACATTTTTCGTTGTGTGTCCTTCTTTTGGGTTTTTTTTTTTGTTGTTCTTGTTTTTGTTTTGGGCTAAAATCAAAAGCACAAAATGCCAATGAAGAGAAACAAAGACACGAGAGAGAGAGAGAGAGAGAGAGAGAACAAACGTTAGGGAAGGACGATGGCAGAAATACAAATCAAATGTACCGCAAAACTGAATGAAGTCACAAAAGGATGCCAACTGTATGTGGACGGACAACTGACTCTCGATGGCTCGATGCTATATATGTGTGTGTATGGATGTACATATATCCGGTCTCCGATTCTTTACCGTCTCATCTCCATCCCACTCTGCTGATGTTGATGCTGCTGCTGTGGCTCTCTCTGTCTCTCTGTCCCCGAGGGTCGTCGAGTGAGAGTGACAAATAAATTGGCGATTCCCATGGGTACAAGCTCTGTGATTGAGCGAGCGAATTGACTGAGGATTTCTGTGTATGAGGGGGGGTGGGGAATTGGTTGGGTAATGCGGAGGGGGGTTGTGCATTGTCAAATGTTCACTTTACATTGTTCTTGTTAAGCACATAAGTTGAAATATTCCAATTGAGTAACTTTCATTATTGCAACAACAACAACAACAACAGCATCAGCAGCACGATGAAAAACACGACGAACAACATGAATAACAAAAAGTGCACATTTTGTTCTGTGTGTGTATGTCTCTATATAAAACAAAACAATGAAACACACAACACACAATTTCAACTCATTTAAATTCCGGACTGTAATAAATTTGCCTGCATAATTTCTATAGATACAATTTAACTGCTCAACTTTAACCCCCTAAACCTCCGCCCACCTCCTCCACCACCACCACTCTCCACTCTCAAGGGAGCATGAAGGGAGGAGGGAAGGGAGGTTGCGTTTAGTTAGTTTAGATGGTCGGACAGCAGGAGTGTCGGACTGAATATTCAATATATTTTATGCATTTTAAATTGATTTTCATGTCACAAATTGTTTGTGCAAAATTCTGCCATATAAATATCTATCTACCTATACAAATATACGTATATATATTTTTTCTTCTCTGACATGGGTAATGGAAAATAAATTATACTAAATTAAGAACCGTTACGTAAAATTGAAAGCGATTTGCCTGAAAAAAGGAATTCAAATTCTAAGAAATTTAAAAAAAAATGGCCCAAAAAAAGTATGCTATAAAAAGTTTGATGGATTTTTAAGCTAACTTAATCAAGCTTTAATTTGATAATTGAAAATAATTTCTTACAAAAATGAATCAAATTTAATAACAAACCACACAATAAAACTTCAAAAGTTTTAAACGTAATACGAAATGTGAGCAGCTATGATATTTGAAACATGTTTTCAACCAATTGAAAGAGATATGCCTAAAGCACGAAAATTAAATTCAAACTAAAATTGTATTTAAATTCACACTAAAAATTGTTAAAAAATAAACAAACACCTAAAAAGTATACTATGAAAAATATGATGCCAATTGAAACGAAATTAATCAAACAATTTACCAATTCTTGTCGTAGTCTCTGGTCTTAAGAAAAATCATTCCCAACTGTCCCTTAAAAAAAACCTTAAACAAAAAAAAAAATGATGACAAGAAAAATAAAAACCAAAACACAAAATTTTCTGGTATAATGGAAAATGTAAATTAGTCCCTGGCACGAGAAACTTGAATGGCCTAGCAGCAGCTCTATGACCAAAGAGCAGCTCTCCCTCGTCTCGATTGTCCCAGGACCTCTCAGTACACCCCGTTTACTACTCGTTCCTCCCGCCATCCCTTCGTTCCAGAGCTGGGCCATGCAAAATGCTAATTAAAGTCAAAACGCAATGTTGCGGAAAAATGTTTACAGCCCTGGTTGGACTTGGACTGACTGACTGTGCTAGGATTGGGCCTCCGACGAATGAAAACTTTAAGGTTTATGTATGTATTTTGTTGTTGTTTGTCTGTTTTGTGTTCCCCTGAACCGTTTTTTGTCTTTTGTTTATGGCATCAACAAAATTTTAAAGTAGAAAAAGTCAACGAAACGACAAAACAAAAAATTATACTCGATTTAATTTTCCAGTCCAGTTATTTGTGTCCTTCACTTGGCTAGTTGCGAATCGTGCTCTCTCTCTCTCTTTCTATCTCTGTCTCTTTCTTTGTCTCCATTGAGCTAGCTCTCTGGGTTTTTAGCTTGGTCGGTCGGTCGGTCTGGTCTGGTCTGGTCTTGTCTATGGGTTTTACAGTGTCAAGTTTTGGGTTTTGAGTTTTCGGGTTCCGGTTTCACAGTTGACGTTATGCATTGAAATTAATTAAATCACAACCAACTGCGACTCAACTGTTTTGCCTCCTGTCTTTTGTATTTTCATTGTTGTTGTTGTTTAGTATTAGTGTTCTTATTGTTGTTGCTGTTGTCAACCAAACACCAAAGCAACGAGCAAAACGCGCTTGTAGCCTTTTAATTAGTTGGCACCCAGAATCAGAATGAGAATAGGCAGGAGGCGGCGGAAGGCGGGCGGCAGGAGGCAGGCAAGAGGGTCTATGTGTCTTTGGGCAAAATGAATGGTAAATGGAGTAGGTACGAGAGCCCAAGCTAGTAATTTTGTAATCGTTGACTTATACACATTGTTGGAATCTAAAGTGTGTGTGCGTGTGCGTGTGCGTGTACGCTTCTGAGTTAGTTGTGGTTGATGGTTTTTAGAGAGCCCTTTAAGGGTTAAGTTAAGAATTGATTAAGGTTTTTGAGGTAAAGATAAAAGTAATTTGATTTTCATTTTGCTATATCTACCTTATTTATTGTTATGCCAAGAAGTAGACTACAACATTTGGGAGAAACTAGTTCTAAATTTTTAAGGATTCGACTAATCTTTGCCTCTATCCATTCAAAATGAATCAAAAAAACTAGTTTTAAATGATGGCATATCAACTTGTCACTTCTTTATTTGTCCAAAAGTAAAATCCTGCATTTCCTTTATCGCCAAACAAGGTCAAACCTTCACTAGATGGAGCCAATAGATTAAGTTTCATATTGATGGATTGAGCAAATTTTTGTTATGCAATAAAGCATTGGATGATTGGATTAAATCGCAAATAAAAATGTACATTCCCTCTGAATTATGGTTTCTAAAATGTTCTTTATATGTATGAATGTTTAACTATCTGTAAATGTAATAATTCAATTTATTTCTCTAATTGCAGGTGAGTTTGACATTTATTTCAAACATCAATTACCGAAATTATTTTCTAGAGTAAGTAATTCATTTAATTATAAAAATATCACGGATATATTTCCATGCTTTTTACGCTCTCTGATTTCAAAATTATAGGAATGCCAAAAATAAAAAGCAGAAAAAAAAATAAATAAATACCTCAAAAGCATAAAAATTGAAATAAAAAAGAACGAAAAAAGAAAAATGAAATTCAAATCGAGCAATTTCTGCTGATTACCAACAAGTCAGCGTAACTAAATGCTTCAAGTGGGCGGCTTGTTTATACGAGTACGCACATATATATATAATTTTAAAATATACCCTTGCCAGAAAAATAACCTTGGGTATATTAGTTTAAATGGAAAATACATGATACCTACAGCTTTATGCATAATGAGTGCGAAGTAGATACAAGTAGCTCTGTTTCGGCAATTTTATTTAGGGTATTTGTACGTTCGGCATTATGCCCATATTGTGTGGTTAGTCCAACTCTATGTGGTAGTGGGCGTATATGGTTTGGGGGCGTGACTGTTGACACCGAACGCGTGCTGTAGGAAATCCAACACTAATAACGCCTAATGGGACCGAACTTCTTCTCCTCCATCACTACCCCATCCTCAGCTATGTAATTTATTTTAAGCTAAAAAACGCAAAATTTCATGTAAATTAATTTTTTCTTTCGTTCTCCTTCGTTTTCTTATTATGTATTATTTTTTTGCATTCTCTTTCTGTTTTGGTTTTCTTATTATAATTTTTGTGTTTTTTTTTCTTGCTCTCTTTCATGCTTTCTCTTTTTTTTTTTATTATTATCTTTTGCGGTCTTCGTTTATTTTTTTTCATGGTGGAGAGGTTGATGAAAAGGAGGTCGGCGGGTAGGTTGCCTCTCTAAGTATATTAAAGTCTATTTTGTGGAGGATTTTTGACTTTCGTGTCATTTATGCGCGAAATTTATCACCTAAGTTTTTTTTTTTTTGTGTTTTTCGCGTTGATTTCATTATTTTGACAGTGGGTTGGTGAATAAGACCAGGCAGGAGAGGAGAGGTTGGGGCTGGGGTGGTTGTGGTTACGATTAAAGGCAAATTGTTGGACTGCTGTGGGTCATTAAGATGAGGAGCAGGAGGACGTTCTCAACGAGCCTTTTTGCCATTTTGCTTATCTTTAATTTTGCTTTTTTACTCGCATTTTTTATTGTTGTCCGCCGTTTGTGGTTTTTTTTCGCTTTGTAAACTTTTTTCAGAGCATTTGAGAGATTGAAAGTGTTTTGTTCTTTAAAATAATATATATATATTTTAACTTGAGGCAATTTCAGCACTTGGAAAGTGTGAAAAATGGATTTTTGTTAAACGAATTTTTATGTATACCCTTTCTCTCTCAGCAGGATACTATAAAATACTCGACAACAGATAAATTTTAAATATATAAATTTGATCGATCAATTCTATTGAATAACTAAATTGGTTTTGGTATTGCTCTAAAAATTAAATAAGATCTGCGACTTGGTATCACAAAAAACACGAGACATACCAGAAAAATTGTAACATTATGAGAAATGGGAAAGAAATCAAAGTTCTATCTCAAATATTGTATGTAAATTCAGCTGACAGCTAAATAAGTACATGTCGAAATAAAATACAAATATATCCTGTATATCATTCTTAAAACGAAATGATACAATAATTTTTACTTTTAAGTAATAGAAGTAACGGCAAGGGCATTGAAATTTCGTCTGTTTTAAAAAAATTACCATCCGGAGGCAATTTTTTTATGTGTTCATTAATATACAGAGAGCGAGACGGGGGGCTAGCCAAGTTTTACTTCAGTTTTTGCGGCTTTTTTTGTAAATTGATGTTTCGTCCACTTTTTTCTTTTGTTCAAAAGTTCAATTCACTCGGAGATCACTTAAAAACACAGCCATAGGGCTAGACTTTATTTCTCTTAATGGATCACTGTAAATGGCAACTGAAATATTCTTAACTAGAAATGTTCTTCAAAATGTAGTCTTTTCACGCAGTAAAAAGCTAAATTTTGTATAAGACTTGAGATATGGTTTTCCATTTGTTTTCCTACACTAAAGTTCTTAAATTGGTTCCGGAAAACTAAAGTCATCTCTAAGCCCTTTAAGTGAGAAAATAAAAGATCCAATTGAATGTCACTTTTTAGAATAAATATACCAGAAACTCCAATTTTCCGAATTCAATTTAACGAAATTTGCAATTTTCCAAACTAAAAGCAAGACGATGCAACACAAACTCATCCCATTTTTCTCTTTTCACATGGTACTCGAAACCTGTACAGCTATTCATTTCGCTGCTGCTGCTGTTGCTGCACAATTTGTGCATATGTGATGAAAATTGTTGAATTTCCATAACTTTTTCATACATTTTCCGGCACTTGGCTGCTGCTGCTGCTTCAGTTGGTTGTTGGCTCTTGCTGTGCCCTACGACTCAACTCAACTCAACTCGCAAATTAATCCACAATTATAATTTTGTAGCTGTAGTCAAGCGGAAAGAGGAAAAGTTTTCCCATAGCTGCTGACACATTCGAGGAGCGGCAAACGATGAAACGATGGGGCACTTGAAAAAGAAAAAACAAATACATATACATATATATGTACATATGTATGTATGTGCAACGAGTGCAATTTACCAGCTTGTTACTGTTTTGTCTCTCTCTCTCTCTCGCTCGCTCGCTCTTTTTTTATTATTTTTCCTTTTAGTTGTTATTCGTCTATTTTTTTTTTATTTTGTGTTGTTTGCATGCAATAATTTTCACAATTAAAATCGAGGCCATGACAAAAAAGGGTTAAGAGAAAGAGGAGGAGGGTAAGGCCCCCTCCCCCCTATCACTCAACCCTTAAACCTTAACCCCTTAACACGTGTTCTCTCTGGGTGTGTGTGGTGACAAAACCAGCAGCAATCACAACAAAAGGCATTAAAAAGTCACCTTTTCTGCAGTGGGACAGAATGCCCCTGCCCCTGCCCCTGCTCTTGTTCCTGTTCCTCTCTTCTCGCTCTCTCCGCACATTGCTGTGAATGTCCTTTTCAAATTGTCATTCGCTTTTGTTTTATGTGACTGCAGTTTGTGTTGTTATTTTTATTGTTGTTGTCAAACTAATTGTACGCAACAAAAAAGAAAAAAAAAAAGAGTGCTGAGGACAGGGGGTAAAGGGGAGGAGAGGGAGTGGCAAAGCATTTGAAAAATTCTTTTAAGGGGCAATTGCACTTTTCATGTTGTGTATGTACGATTGTGTGTGTGTGTGTGTGTGTTGCAAGGCTATGGAAATGAATGTGAAATGAAGTTTTTTTTTTTTGTGTTTTGTTGTTGTTCCTGTTCCGCACGCTTTGCAAATTAAGCAACATAAATAAAAATATATATTTTTATTGTTTTTTTCTAGTCTCACTCCCCTCTCTTTGCTCGTCTCTCGTTGAGTTGGTCGACCAAAATTTAAATTAGAATTTACAGAGCAACGAAAGAACGAAATGAAACGCTATAAATTATCGCATCCTTTTTGGTGGTTGGTTCTTCTTTTGGTTTACTTTCAAATATTCTCCCCCCCCCCCTCGCCACAACTTGTACCACTCCAGCCCCTTAGCCGCTATGTTCTTGGCTTGGCAGGTAAATTTAAATGCGATTTGTTACGGTTTTGGCTTTTTGTTGTCGAAATTAGAAGACATCCTGTTCCCTTCCTTCCCCCCTCGACAAACACATATCTACAAATGTCGCGTTAGTCTCGCAGTGGTTGGATTTAGCAAGCAATAGATAGAGATAGAGAGAGAGAGAGAGAGCGAGCGGATGGAGAATTATTGCGACAGGTTTTCTTAATTTGTATCTTTTGAATGTAGTTGGCATTGTTTTTTATAGTTTTAATTGGAAGATCTTGATAAGGGATGGGATTGATAATGGGGTTGTTGTTGTTGGGCTTGTTAGCATGAGTAATGCAGTTAATATGCAAGTAATTCTTTTGGCATTTCACACACACACACATAGACTGAAATTCAAGTCCCTAAACAATTACTCGAACAGCAAATCTCTTAGAGACGCAATGGCTCTTAGCAATCAAAAGGCCATATCCCCAAATGCCAAAGCAACAACAAGAAGAACAGTAACCACCAGCAAGCCATAATCAAATTTTTGTCACATTTAAAGCACTTTTGACACATTTTAAAATCAAATTTTATGTCGTCCAAAACACACTCACACACAGTAGAACCAAGGAATGAACGAACGAGCGAATGAATGAAATGAAAGAAAGCAAAGCAAAGCGAATTCTCTTGCCATTTTCTGTCTAATACTGACTGCCAGCCTGCCACATGGTTTGCCTGCCTGCCTGCCGCCTGCCTTTTGGTTTTCATAATAGGCAAAAATTTGGCCAAAATTTGCGTTGAGGGAGCGATGAAGACAATCACAGTAGCAGCAGCAGCACAACAACAACAACAACAACATCAGCAAGAACAAGAACAACAATAACAACAAGAACAACATGAATGACATGCCAACAAGAGTTTCGGTTCTGGCCTCGCTTGTGTTGCTGTTGCTGTCGAGTGTACTTAAATCCAATTGACAATTTGAAATTAAAATGCCGAAAAGTACACACATACACACACACACACTCGCACACGCACATCAGATCACATGACCGCAAAAACAAAACGAACTACCACATATGAAATGAAAGTACAAAACAGATGCACAGATTCATTCTGTATAGCACAGATACTACTTGTCGTCGTATAAGCAACAGCAGCAGATGCATCCACATCCAAAAGCAGATACAAATGACAGATACATGGCTTGCTAAAGTTCCATTTTTTGTTAAGAGTCTTTTAATAAGACAAGCAATCAACAAGCTATAATTTTCTTTGAGGATATAACCTTTCTATATTTATACTACCTAGCGATAATTAAATATGAAACCTCAGAGTAACAATTACTAAAGGAAAATAATAACTTACTTTATCTCAAAAAAATGAGATCTATTCATTTCATTAATGTAATAAAAAATATCGAATGCTGCTAAGAATATTTCTATATTCTGCTGTTAAGAAAGAAAAGAAAGTTTTCCAATTTGTCCAAAAGAAATCTATCTTAAGGACTTCAATTTTAATTTGTACAAATACAAATCTATTGGATTTAAATAGGACTCAAAGCTAATTATTTTTAATAGCTCTATAAAAGTAGATTGAAAACTTAACAAATTGAAACTGATCAGACTGGAATTTGTGCGATATATATAGACATGTAACATTTTGTAGAACCTATTGGAACTGCTTTAATCTAAAGAGATTCTATATAGCAATTCTATATGGTTAGCAATTGTTTGGCATTGAGTAGAAAAGGAGTTTCTAAATTTCATTGAATATATGTATCGATGATAATCGATTCTTGGAGCATTGTTGTTTTAGTTTCTCTAAGTGTACAATGAAATGCAACATTGAGCATTGCCAACGCAGCACATTGTGTGTACGAAAGTGTGTGTGTGTGTGTGTATGTTTGTTTGTGTGTTTGTGTTTGTCCATGGCAGGAATAGAAATTGCAATGTCAGCAATTGGCAGCAGCAGCAAAATCTAAATAAACATTGTCACAAAATGCAACCAAACCCAGAGTACTATATGGACTGAGCAAGAGAGCGAGCAAGAGGGAGGGAGAGAGAGAGAGAGAGAGAGGAAAAAGGAAAGGGTTAGCGACTCCTGCCCCATCAACCCGCTGCCGCCTGTTCCCTCCTTTCAATTCCGGGGGCTTGTCAATAAAATTGCCAACAGCTACAAAACTGAAAGGGATTCAGGATATGTGAGTTTGCGTGTGTGTGTGTGTGGGTGTGTGTGTCCTGCCAATAGGTAACTAGTTAGACAGCAACCAAACGCAAATGCAGTTTTGCATTTTACAAGTATATACATATATATGTTTATGTGTGTGTGTGTGTGTGTGTGTGTGTGTGTGTAGAATGAGAGAGAAAGCTAGGATACATTTACAGATGGAACTACAGATACAGATACATCCTGTTGCTCTCCGCCTGGCACTTGGGACTTTTGTCGTTTGCTTTATAAATAAATGCATTTTCATTTGCATAGAAGAGGCGGTCGTGGAGCTGAAACTGGGAGAGGGTAGTAGTAGTAGTAGTAGTGGTTGCTAGCTCTAGTGGCAGCATGGGAAGAATGGATGGATATGCTCTTCACTTCGCTTGATTTGTCAGCTTGACGCGCTGCCAACTGCCCTCCAATCGAACCCACATACTCACTCACTCGCCTCTCCTTCCATTTGCCCATTCTATTTCATTCCTATACTTATTTCTATTCGTCCTCGTATTGCTATTCAAATTTCCATTTTGTTTGCCTTGACAGTATTTTTACACCCATTTCCCCACTTATCCCCCCTCCCCCACCCACACACACACACACACATACACATACCATTTGTCCACTTGTCTGGCTAGTTCTTCTACGTATATGGCTTAGTCTTCTAATGCTCTGCATCGACTGATGCTTATTCTTTGCCCCATTGTCAGCTTGAACAGGACAACGAGTGTCTGCAAATATCTGCAGGACATAATTTTAATAAACTTACATGGCATCAGTTACCAGAGAATGTCCTCGTCCTCATCCTCAAATGGTGAGTCTCATTCTCAATGTGAATGGGTCCGACCATCTGTATAACTCTGTGTGTGTGTGTGTGTGTGCAAGAGTTGAACATGTGTTTGTCCACTAGGTTGATTAGAAAAGTTCTGTTATTATAACAGTTCAACACAAAAAAAAAGAGGTAAAAAGGAGAGAAGATGCGACATGATGAATCAACTGGAGATGCCATCGCACGGTACAGTGAAACACTTTAAACAAACTTCCATCATTCCCAATAACAACTAATTCAAAATATCGAAATATAACTGAAATCTTGTGATCAATCTTTGTTATAATAGAACTGATTTGAGAATTGTTAATTTCAGGAAATTAATTTATTAAATAAATTAGTTTAATTCACTCTTTTCAGTAATTCTTATCTCACAAAGTTTCTTGCTTTGCATTGATATTATTTTACGAATATCCTGCGAACTTACGATTTGAGATAATCAAATTATAAATTTAGTTCTACCAAGATATTAATGTGATTGCAAAGTGCGTTTGAAAATGCATGTATCCTCCTCTCCACAATGCGGTATAAAATGGATGCATTATTGAAAAATTTGATTTATCAACTAGATATTCAATCAGATTATGGTTTCTTGTTTTTTTTTTTTTTTTTTGGTTGATCGGGTGCTTTTTGCCATAGAAATTATTTGGCTCTGGCAATTTTGCATTCAACCGAAAGCAATTTCAATTAACTTAATGCTATTTGCTTTGTTGAGCAATGCGCTAGGCAAAATTTTCTGTTGACTACAAAAGCTGGACATTCAAATGTTGAAAATATTTTGCCCGTTGCTGCCAGCTGCCCGCTGCCATTGTTTTTCCTATGCAAATTTTTGGCCTAAAATTTGCTAAATCAACGGGGAGCATGCAGCAGGGGAAATCTTTCATTTCATTTCCTCTACTCTTCATATGTATGTATATACTTTTTGGATACGGATAGATGGATAGATAAATAATGATAACTGAAATCTAACTCGAACTCTGATTACTGTACCACACCGCTCTGCCCTGCCCCGCCCTGCTACGTTTCGCCCGCATTATTCGTTCATTGATATATTAGCGAAACTTGACCAGTTTCGCACTTGGATATGGATATGAATTTGAATTTTGTATTTTGTATTTTTGGCGCATTATCACCAGCTGGCAAACTCTCCTCCATCAACTATCTCTCTGAGTCTGTCTATTTGTCCATCTGTATCTGAATGTGGCCAAAGCTATTGACGATTTTTGTTTGCAATTACTCGCACCAAATATTTAGACTTTTCATTTGTTGGCTGCCTACTGCCTGCCTGCCTGCCAGTAATTGTTCATGATGATAATCAGACAGTGGCCAAAACAGAAAAACAGTATAAACCACCCATTGAACAACCCAACCATCCAACCAACCAACCAGCCAACCAGCCATCCAAACCACCCATCATCATCACAGATTATTGTGTTGGCCGTATTTGCAATTAGTGTCAATTAGCTGAGGCGGCGGGTTCTTCTTCTATTTCTATTTTTTTTGTTTTTTTTTTTTTGTGCAGTTATTGCACAAAATGTTTGTGCAATTGGAATAGAACAGAAGTTGCAAATGCAACTGACACACAGCAACTGCAACTGAATGAATGGATGATGTTATTTGCGTGCTTTACTGCTTATTGTACAGAGTTTTGATGGCGCATAGTAAAAAAGGAGAAATAACAAATATATATAAAGTTTGCATGGAATTGAAATGAGTTCAAATCGAATGAAAGTATATAGTCGTATCTCAGCTATAATTTGTCAGTTAACTTTTTGAATTGTTCGAGTTGTTTGTATGATAACGTGAGGCAATAAAGTTTATAGGAAACCAATCAAATTAGAAAAGCTCATTCGAGCACATAACAGTTTAGGTTTTCAGCCTTATTTTCTTAAACATTTCAAAATTTATATATTGAATTTTAATTAATGGATTAGAATTGGATGAAAATCAACTTAGTTGAAAAGGTATTCCATCTTCTGCTGTCTGTCCACACTGGAATTTGTTATATAGAAATCTAGACACTTATTTAACAACCAACCCTTTTTCCTCTTCTACAATATATCATCATATAATGATCTTTGTAAATTTTTCATTTCAAATTCCCCATAAAAAATTAAACAGATTTATTTCTAAATTGAAGTCTAAGCCACTTTAATGTTACCAAAACAAAAAAAAAAGAAAGGGAAATATATCAAAGCCTAATGCAAAACAAGTGTGAAGTTCCCATTGAATCCGAGAGAGTGGATTGGAGTGATGATACCCAGGGTTTCATTTGCGAATCAAAGGCGGAAACATACGCACACTTCAATGTTAATTTTTCAATGTGAAGAAAACTGGGCTGAAAAGTGGGAGTGTGGGGAAATGGCTCTATAGGATGACAGGACAAGACGATAGCGCATAGAAAGAACAGAGTGGGAACATTTCACGGCACTTAATCCATATGTCGCAAAGAGAGCGAATGAATTATGTGCGACATGTACGAAAAATTACGCGCAAAAATTGCAATGATGAAAAATGAAATTTATTGTACAAGTGTGTGAGTGCGAGTGCGAGTGTGTGCAAGTGTATGTGTGTGTGTATGTGTGAATGAATAAGGGTCCTGGTCCTGGCCCTGCCTGACAGCCTGCTGCTGCACCCCTTTTAACACGCTTTTTAAATTTATAATGACATTTTTAACCCCCAGCCTTGCCCCATGCCCTCTGCTCTCATCGTTTCATTCTTTTGCTTGGCAGAATGCAAGAGCGACCAAGACCCTTCCACCCAGTCGTCCGTCCATCCGTTCGTTGAGCAGCCTAATTTTGAGTGAAGAATAAAAAAAGTTTCTTATTCCGGTATTTTTTTTTTTTTTTTTTGCGCATTTTAGCGTAGAAAATGCAATAAATTAAGCAAAATACTTGAGTTCACCTTGAGTCTTGATCCTTGAGGCGTCCTTTCGCACGGCAGCCGTTGCTGCTTCAAACTTTTCTGGGTGTGTGTGTGTATGTCCTAGTGTGTGTGTGTGCGTTCTTCTTCTTTTTTTTTTGTTCCTTTCCTTCTTCTTGTTTTTTTGTTTCACTGAGCGCGTGATTAAATGTAAAATTGGATTTTTATTATTTGTTTGCGAAAAATATCCTTCGTCGTGTTGTTGTTGTTGTTGTGTGTCCCAATGTCGTCTGCCTTTTGGCAAGTTTTCAAATTGCGTGGCAAATGGTTGAAGTCTAAGAGTGAGCAAAATGCGATGAGATGAGAAGCTAAGGCAGGCGGACCGAGGCGGTATGGGATGGGATGTAGTGCCATGCCGGTGGTGGTAGTGCTCTGAAGTACGGTTAGCAATTCCTAGTGCGCATATTTTGCGCAATTTTTCAAGGGGTTCTGCAACAACAACAACAGGAAGAGGCTAGGTTCGAGGGGAGAGAAGAAGAACAACCTTTATAATGCGATTTTGCTGCCCATTCCGGTGCTCTACAGATCCCACTTATTTGCCATTCTTTTGCTTTTTATTCTGTTTTTCCTGTGTTTTATATTTTACTTTTGTTTCTGTAATGCGTCAGCTGTTTAGCATGCCCCTGGAATATCTAATGAGTGCACTTTGGAGTAGGGTTTTATTCCACATTTTTAGAGGCTTGAAACTTGTAGAGTTATTATATTAATTTTTGAACAAGAGATTATGAAATGACACAAATAACTGCACACACACCAACATAATAAATACACACACACACATGTTGGAGACAAAAAAAAAAAAACAAAGGTTATTTTGTGCGTTGTGATGGGAATATGAATTAGTTGGATATCAACTTGAATAAATTAGGACAAACGTGGCTCTACATGATTAAAGGTGACAAAATAGGCATACATAAGTATATGGAGATTATATTGAAATTTAGAGAGCTAAACCACAGTTGAAAGCTTCAAACGAAAATAAGATACCATAACTTTTCGAAATTTAATCTACAAATCCTTTATCCTTAGGAGAGAGAATTATTTTAATATTGCCTCACAATGGCATCAAGTCTAATGGTATTTCTACAAACTGTGGAAGGATTGCACATGGATTTGACAGGATCTCGAATTAAAAAGAATATCAAATTCGTTTTCAAAAATTATGTTAAATGAAATAGTTTGAATGGGGAAATTACTCTCACTTCCTGGTGAAACGACTTTGCCGCTTGACTTTTTGGTAAAGGTGAAATCTAATTAAGACTAATCAAGTTGCGCTGTCTCTCGATTTGCTTTTTACGGAAGTGAAGTTGCCCATCTGAAAATTTGCTTCATTCAACGTCACTTCCGATGGTCCGGCTCATCTTAGCTGCTGGCCAACAGTTCGAGGGTGGGTGGCACGGGGAAGGTGGTGTGGTGCCATCAAAAGCGGATGTTCCGCGAATGTCACAAGTGGTGAGCAAACATTTCATTAGAGCAAATTCTGTGTGCTTTCTGCTTGCTCCTCTCAGCGGCAGCTGCTAATGAGAAAAATTTTCTGGGCCTGCTTCAACGTCGTCGTCGTCCAGTGGTAGTGGAAAGTGGAAAGAATCCTTTTGGCACAAAAGGTGCAAAGGCAGATGCAGCAAAGCTGAAAGCAGAAAACAGAAAGCAGAGGCAAAAAAAAAAAAAGGAAAGACACAAATAGACAGACGGACAGAAGCAACGGAAATGGTGTGGAAATTAATTAAATTTAGCAGCAACAACAACCACCGAAATGAAGAGTGAAGAAAAGCGGAAGAAAATTGAGGAAAGCAAAGCAAAATCAGGCAATGGCAAACAAATGGCTCATCTAAATGGTTTGCTGATTTTATTTGGCGTTGATTTTCACGTCACATGAATACCAAAAAGGAGAACACCGACGCCCCTCGCTCGACCCCCCCAACACCTCTCGCTATCGTTTCGTTCTCGTCGCCAGTCTGTCTATGTGTCAAATATTAAAAAATATATAAATCATAAACAGATGACGCCGGTTTTTTTTTATTTTTTTATATATCTGCTATTGCTACTTTGCGTATTATTTATTCATAATTTCTTTTTATTGTGTTTTATTGTCAGCGACGAAAATAACAGAGGTTTTATCCAACCCACCTCCCCACGACCTTTGGTGCCTCCCCTCTGAAAAGAAGAAGAGCGAGAGAGAGCGAGAGAGAGCGAGAAAAAACGCACCATGAGGCGTATACGTCACGTGCAGAGAATTCATCCGATGTTGTCGTGTATTTTTTTACGCCTGCCTAGCTCAGCGCAATCAGTTGACACTTCCCTTAGCATGTCGTCATTTATCTCACAATGGTCCTGCTGCCCCGACCTCTTATGCTGCTGCTACTGCTGCTTATTTTGCAAATTTGTATTTCTTGTACAACTGTCAGGGATAGTCATGTTGGATGGATGGACGGAAACGGAGGTGTGGTGGTATGGCGGTGGCTGGTAAAAAGTAACATCCTTGTCTGGAACTTCTTTCGCTCCTTCTGTGTCCATCTGCCATAGTCATTCAAATATGCGAGGGCTTCTCCGCAACATTTACGTTAAACGAAGTGATTTCAAAGGAATCCTACGCGTCAAGTTATCTTTAGCTTGATAATTATCCTTGATCTATTGGCAAAAAGTCCACAAATTTATATTACAGATCTAAAATCTATATTCAAAGATTCGTAGGGTCATAAGAGAATTACTTTTCATTGCATTTCTACATTAATTATTTCAAAAAGTATGCAATGAAAATTTATATTTCTTTTTCTCAAACCTTGCACAACAATTTTAATAACGTTTCTTCGTTAAAAGTTCCATTTAATATTACACAATTAGCAACTTTTCGCTTAGCCCTCGTATTGTATTTGCAACACTATACATACACAAACGCACACACTCATACATAGAAGTCGTCGTCAGGCTCGTCACACACATGTTTCTCGCTTGGATGCCCCACCAAACCGAACCAAACCAAACCCAAGCAAAAGCTGAGCTGAGCTGAGCAGTTGTCACCAATGCGAGGAGTTGGGTTGCAATCATTGTCATTATCATATGCGTCATGATTTCTTTCGGTGATGTCAGTCAGTCAGTCAGTCAACCAGTCAACTT
This sequence comes from Drosophila sp. 14030-0761.01, assembly GCA_018150735.1. Taxonomy (NCBI): domain Eukaryota; kingdom Metazoa; phylum Arthropoda; class Insecta; order Diptera; family Drosophilidae; genus Drosophila; species Drosophila sp. 14030-0761.01. The sequence continues at coordinate 17,081,011 of JAECWO010000001.1, read as the reverse complement.
ACCAGACGGTGATGACATTTGCCAAATGCATAACAGACTCAAATAAAAAAAAAACTGGGCAACAAAAGACAACTTTTTGCGAGCAAACTTTGTTTCTTCCCCATCCCACAACCAAATGAATAAAAATATACAATGTCTAGGTATTGTATTATCTGATTAGCATATCATTTTTATTAATCACATCCACCATCCAATCGACAGTAACTTGTGTAAAAACCACTGGTAAATGTACCCTCTCCTATATCCCTTGTGATGGCACTTAAGTTTTGAATACAGTTTATCATATATTTTTCTATAGAAATCTCTTCTTCGACTGTTGCTAAAGTTTTGTTTCAACAACTTTCTTTTTCTCATTTTCTTAAGCACGTCGGGGTCACCATTTTTTACTTTAGAGAGTATTTCAAAACTTTTGTATGATATCTTCTTTCCATAAATTTTCCTGCGTTATTATGTTTTGTCCTACTCATTAAACCAAATTTCTTAACGACCTCATCGGGGTCACCATACTTAAAGTATCGTTTAAGATTAGAGTCGAAAAGAATTGTGTTTTTTTCACTCATTTACTTAATTTTCTAAATGGATATAGTAACCTCACTTCTCTGTATCCAGGTAAGTCTCATTGCCAGCGGTGTTGGAGTGCCAGTGCCAAATGTAAGTCCTAGATCAAAATTTAATACAGAAAACATTCTGCTGCAGCTGTTCACCACTGCCACTGCGAGCGCGTTAAACCAAAAATTATGAGCTTCAAATTAAATTTTCCTTTCTGCTTCTGGTGTTGTTTTTATGGTTTATGAAGTGTTGCAAAAATATCTACAGATATAAAAGAAATAAAACAGGAAGAGCGGAAATGCGGAAGGTGGTGTCGAGTAGAGTCAACGCAAGTCCTAAGTGAGGAGATACTTGGGTGGTTGGGTTGGGTGTGCATCGTTGAGATGGAATGGGGTAGTGTGCCTTCGTTGGTTGCTGGCATCAGCAGAAAGTGCCACTATTTGGATTTTGCAAGAAGGCAATGCCAGATGGTGAAGAGGGAGGAGTGGAGGAGATGACGGCCACTTCTGAAACAGCATGCAAAAAGGATTTTCGTCGATTTTCGAGTGCGCTTTTGCCACATGTGTGTGCTACGCGAATTCTCCTCTCCAACTACTTCTTTGCCATTGCATAAACATTGTTTTCTCTTCTTGTCGATTTTCCCTTTTTTTTCGATTTTCTTTTTTCTTTTTTTTGTATTTGGTTTTGTTGCCAGTCGGGCTACTTGCGACTTTTTTCTCTGTCTGTCTATCTTTCTCTGTGTCTTCTGGCCATTTGGCTCTTGTGTTGTTTTGTATTTTTTTTTGTCCCCCGTCCTTTGTTGTTGTGTAGTGCTCAGTGGCATTTATTGTTTTTGGCGTCAGTTGTTGCAGTCTTCTGTTTTTCTTTTTTTTTTTCTGCACACATTTCGCGTACTCAGCATTTTTAACAGTTTATTTGGCCAAGGCATGAAACTAACCAGCCAACGAATCTGAATCCTGACAATTGGTAGAGGTTTTTTTTTTGTTTTTTGGCTCTGCCTCCGAGAGAAAGTTGAAAACTGCATAAAGATGCTGATAAAGTGCACTCCATATAGTGAGAGCTAACGCTGGTCTGTATCCAAGAATTCAAAGAGATTGAGTGCCAGAAATATTCGCAGATGTCACCAAAACTAGAATTTCTATTTAAATTTGTGATACGATTCTTTTTTAAAATCATTTTTAGCTCCCTTTATATATAAATTAACCAACTGCCAAATCAAATTGTTATTATTCCTATTGAGCGGAGGTTTTTTCAAGGGCTAAAACAACACGAAGAAGCCAGAAAGCGCTTAAATGTATGCAACAATAAATCCACATGAAATCCTCAAACAATTACATACCCCAAAGAGTTAAACAAAAAAAAAAAAACGCCCCTCTGAATACGAGGGAGATGATGAAAGTGCAAACTCAGCAGAGCAAACAGCAAAAGGAATCTTTGCACAATTAACCAAAAAGCGAACCGAAAAGCCGAACAGAAAACATTTATGCCCCGGAATATATGCTTCAATTTTATGTGATTTTCGAGGCAAATAATTTTCAGCTATCAGGCGGAAGGCCGTGCCCAATTTTTGGCGCTTTTGGCACTTTTCCTTCACTTTTTTTTCATCATTTTTTTTTTGTTCTGCGTCAAATATTTTATATGCGTTGCATTGCTCAGAGCCCAGTTTTATTGCCATTGCAGATGATGGAGAGTATCACTGCCTTTCCCCTTTCTAAAAACGAAAAACCAGCCAAAAAAAAAAAAGGGAAAAACCGCAGCTCTTTCATTTCTGGCCATTTTATGTGCGGCTGCCTGACGAACTTGATTGGGACGTTGGCGTGGCTTTCTCCTTTCCTTTTTGTTCTTGTTCTTTTGGTCCACTTCACTAACAGCTTTGAGTGTCCACAGCGTATGGCAAGGGGATGAATGTGTGTGTGTGTGTGTGTGTGTGTGTGGTAGGATGTAGTGTTAGCAACGGTGGCATTTGGGGTAGGGGAAAAAAGAGACAGGGACAAGAAGCCAAGAGGATCCGAGCGTGTTTGGCATCTTGAGCATGAATTGCTATAAACTTGGGCTTTTTATTTTTGTTGCTGTTGTTCTTGCTTGTGCTGCATTTGATAGTAGTAACCCACAAAAAAAAAATTGCATACATTCAGGCTGCAATTGCAATATTTCTTCATTTCATTACTAGCAACAGGATTAACATTATTTCTATATACAGGGTGCATTATTGCCATTGCCAAGTCTTGACTGATCGGGAGGATAGAATTTACATGATTAAACCAAAGAACCAACAAATCAAAGTTCCTATTTGTCTCACCAATTGTTTTAACCAAATTGTTGCCTTCACCCTGTATACATAAATTTGTATGTATAAAAATTTGCAAGTTTATGAAATGTAGAAATCGTTTTCAAAGAATTTAAAAGTCAAAAATATAATAACAACAGCAACAACAACATCATCACCAACACCACCAATGGAAAAGGGAAACGAAAACCAATAAAACAATTTACCAAAATTTAACAAAATTGTTTTATGGCCAACACCCAAGCACATACCACATAAACGCACACACATACACACACAGACACAGACACCCTCACACGCACACAAATGTCAAAAATTGTCAAAATCAATGGGGCTCAACTGAGCCAAAAAGAACAAAACCCAACAAAAACAAAACGGAGAAAAGAAGAAAGAGAAAAACAAAAACTCTTTTTAACAGCCTCAAACAATGTGAATTTTTATTAAACGACTCTCGCTATCTCACTTGCTATCATTGTGCCTTATTCTTTGCCTCTCTTCTCTCTCTTTCTGTTGCTGTACATTTTTTTTGTGTTTTGTGCAACCTGCGGCATTCGAAAATGACATTTCAAAGGCAAACCGACAACATTTTCACGTATTTTAATGAGCATTTTCGTGGCTGCTGCCACTGCCAGGGAGAGAGGAGAGTGAGGTAGGCGTGAGAGAGCCTCCAAAATTATGCATGCGACCGCCATGACACACACACGCACACACAGACACATCGTATGTGCGATAAAAACCCCCAGAGCGTTTCGAGTGCGGTTCTCGGTTCAGTTTTTCGGTTCCCACTTTTTCACTTGCCGAGTTCATCGAGTCCAACTGCTCCTGCAGACGCACACACACACTCACACATCGAGAGAGAGGCTCACCCACACAAACCCATATGTGCAACACCAACAGCATCATCTCATTAACAATCAGTCCAAGTGGCGGCTGGGACATTTCGACTACACGCACGTGTTGGGCTCAAATTTCAAATCAGTTTGGCCTCTTTTTGCGTTGCCTGCTTCGGCCAAACGAACGAACGAACGACCATTATTTAAATTCAAAAAAGCGATAACGACTGGGTAATGATGAAGTGCAGCAGAAGTAGGAGCAGCGCCATCACCATCGGGTTGTACATATATGCCCGCTGGATATTGCAGGCGTTTGGCCAAAATTGGTTACGCGTTTGGGTCAACAGATGCCAACCATTCAGGTTTATATGGCATGGTGAGATGTAGAAAGGGTTGGCTCCTGGCAGAGGGACAATTCAGTTGCTCGGTTCGGTTTGTGACAGGGCAAACATATTGACGTCAGTGGTGACAGAAGTGTACAGAGTCAGCAGCCAATATAGTACAACACGTACGCAAAACGATGATGGGGATAATGCAAAAGGCGACACTGAAGCGTGCGAAAATGAGTTTGCAAAATGGTTTCGCAGCTACCTAACATCAAAACGCACCTACTAACCGCAAACACCACCAAAAAAAAAAAAACACTTGATTTTCAATTGCTTTAGGCAATATATACACCTAGAAGGTTGGCAAAAATCGGTCTGTTTTTCCGATAAATAATTTCCGAGATATGCTAGAACAAATTTTCAAGCGCATTTTCCTCGAAACCACGTTTTTTCAACTAATTCCAATTTGATTCTATAACCAAATTGAAATGACCAATGAAATGATTTATAATAATAATTATAGAACGAACAAATTTGTGTTAGCACTCAAACATTGTTAGAGCCACATTAATCATTGCTTTTTGCATTTAACACTATAGAAAATAAATGTCATTTCATTAGTCAATTAATTAAATATAGAGAAGGATATATTTTGGTACTTTTGTTTATAAAAGCTTTAACGAAATGATCTATTTATCTACAATATACAAATATAAAAGCTAAAAATCAAAAAATTTCCTTTCAAAAATTCAATTATCGGAATTTTTCAACTATACTTGCAATAGTCTTTGGAGTACCTTTTCAAAAGAACCTGTGACCGCTTTAAATTATACCATACAGAATGCTTCTATTTTTGAAATGAAATTGTCCAAAGATTCGAAATTGTTTTGAACCAAAATCTTTGTTTTTTCTTGAAATTTCGATGGGTTTTTGCACAAATTTGTTGAGCACTTAAAGTCCATGCCAAAAGGCTGTAGGAGTAACCATTTCTTTCATCGGCCAATCCTGCTCATAAAATCTTTTAAAATAGGAGTTTGCTCTCAGCTAACATATTTCTCTCTACTCCCACTCCCACTCCCACTTCCACTCTCTCTCTCTCTCTCACACTCTTTGGTTGTAGTATGTTGCATGCATTCGGTTCTCAATGATAACCCGCTGATGTCATATAAATAACAGATTTAGTGGTCTCCGGTCTTGGAGTCGAGTCGAGTCTGGTGCGGCCATTTTTGTTTGGTTTTTAGCTTTTCGGCCGGCTGCCAGTCCAGGACCGGGACCGGGACAAGGGCAAACGACGAATCAACAGACAGCTGATAAAAGCATCAGCATTGTTTTCATCCTAGAGTAGGCTCTAACCCCGTGCGTCGGCAGTGGCAGTGGCAGTGGCAATGGACACTGGGCTCAGGCCAGTTGCTTTTTATGTGTCATAACCATGGATGATGGTCATGGTTGGTGGCAGAGGCTACGGCTACGGCTACGGCAAACGTTGGCGGCGGCTTTTAATGGCCAAATCCAAAAAGCAGAGGCAAAAAGCAAACAATGGGCCACGTTGCCATCATTGACTGCGTTAATTGCTGTCATTCATTTGAAAAGTCATACAGACTAACCACCCAGAACCCCACCCAGTCCCTTGTAGTACACCACACACACACTTTTCTTCTTTTTTATTCTTTTTTTTTTGTTGCTGTTGTTGTTGTTGGGTTGCCATCCTTCCTGCAGTTAAAACTGATGATGATGCGTTTGCTCTTTCGTTTTCGTTTATGTTTTTGTCTGCTCATCCTCATCCTTCGACCTCATCATGATTATCGATGCTGCTACTGCTGGTTGTCGTTCAGATCTTAATTCCCTAAATGGCGGGTTAGGTCTCTCTAGCTCTCCTCTCCGCCGGCTCATTCTCTCATCCCTTTCGGTCATATTATCTGCTTACTTGTTGTGCCTGTGCCTGGGCAAAGCAAATCCAGCTCGAACTCTTTCTCTGGTTTCCCTCTTTTTTTTTTTTTTTTTTTTTTGTTTTACTATATATTGCACAAAATCCAATTTAGCTGCTAAGCCTTCGTTTATTGATTTTGTCCAATGGGCAAACAGATGATGGAGCGAAAGTGAAAGTCGCAATGTGGTGGAGTCTCTTTCCCTCTCTCTCTCTCTGTGTCTGTCTCCGTCTCTGTGTGTGTGTGCGTGCATGGAACAGGGTTGTCATTATCCCCAATCATGAGGGAATGTCAACTGGCTATGAAATTTTAATAAGCATTTTTAAAACGTTCAAAACAAAAAAAAAAAAAGAAACGGCAAATGGGATTTAAAGATGAAAGAGGCTAAAATACTCCCCTATATTTATATATAAATAAAGTTAGCAATTTTACGTAACTCCAAATCAGAGGAAATGTATTTTTATGAAGAATATTTAAATGCATGCATACAGTGAGAACTCGCTTAAGAGATATCTCTATTTGGCTTCCTTCAGTCAGTTTGAACAATTAGTAGTAAGATTAATATCATACGAAACCCAAACAGAGTCACCAGATTCCGAAAATTGTTAAATAATGTCATGGATATCGTTTGCTCTATCTGTTGAATGAAAAGAAAGCACTTTTCGTTTGTGTATAGTTTATACATTTTAATTTGCTGCTATACATATTCTGATATATTCTTTATCCTCGTCAAACAGCCACCACCTCACCCCTCACGACCATCTATCCGTCCGTCCGTCTGTCCGGTAGTACACTTACACAAAGTGGAAATCCTGTTGCACTTAGCTTTAAAAATCAGCATAAAGCAAATGTTCTCAATGTATGTGCATATATACATACATATATATGGATATAGATATAGAAATTTTAATGCAACGCCGCCTCACTCGCTCTGTCTCACTTCTTCTTCTTCTTCCCCTTCACTCCTTGCCCCCACACCCACACACTCCCGCGTGTAACAGGCCAAAGTGGCATTCTCCACAGCTTATCCCCCTCTTTCTAACATCAACGTATAACCCAACGGATGCATATAAATTCCGCTCGTGTGGTTTTCAAAATGCATTACGAGTTGGGTTTTGGCCCACACTCACACTCCTCGGAGGCAATCTCTAATCTCCCCGACTCCGATTTTTGACCTGGGCTAAGCTAATCAAGGGCTGAGCCAACAATTTACTTAACCCCCATCAGCAGCAGCGCTCTCGAGGGTTCTGCAGGGATCTCCTACCATCCAATCAGGCTGCCATTGAAACACCCACCCACCTTGGCCATTTCCCGCCGGTGTTTCCATCATATCAGTTAGAAGCAGAGGAAGAAAATGGAGGAGTTGGTGGCAGAGAGAGATTTTGGCTTCGTTTTTAGTGTGAATTTCCTTACATATCCTCATGTCTGCCTCATGCATAAACCAATTTGCTTTGCATAAGCTAAGGGGCAGTGCGAGATGCGGCAATGGCGGCGGCTACGACGACGGCTTCGGCTAGCTTAGACCTATCCAATTGCTGCAATTTTCTGACTTCACTTTATGCATTTATGCGCCTTTGTCTGCGGTTATTTCTCGTTTTTGGTTCTCGTTTATTTCTCTTCTTTTTTTTTTTTTGCCCCATCGTCTGCGGCGCCGGGTCATTAATTTGGAAGCAAAACCCGTCGCACTTGAATCCACCATGTTTGACCCTCCGATGCCCGCCCGCTCACCGCCCATTCCCATGCAGATAGATAGATGCAGGCACAGCGGCCGGTCGGTCGGCCAATCAGTCGAACGGCTGGTCGGTTGGTTGGTTCGTTGGTCAGTCTGCATGTAGTCAAGGGTTCTTAGCCGGCATTTCCCCAGTGAGAAATTAGGAAATTGCATTTGCCCGGCAACGGCACGAACGAACGTGGCTACAACCTAACGGAATTTACGCCGTCGAAGATTTACCCATATTGGACGATAGGCGGCCACCCAGCTATCCAGCCAGCCAGCCAAAATGCAACCAAACTGAGTAGTGGTGCTAAAGGAGCACGAGGGGAGGGGGAGGAGGTGTTTGTGGGGGCAGCATTTGACAGCTGGAAATTGCCAAAATGTAAATTTTCATATGGCCATGGGCAAAAACGGAATCCAAGAGGCATATAAATTTATTGTTCGCGCACTAGACGCTCCACTACTCTACTCACACACACACACACACACACCAAAATCGGGATCATTATCATCGGGATGATGATGATGCTGATTACCATTATCATGCCACTGAAATATTCATAATCAACGCGCCGGCATTAGTAAATATTCAGCGCAAACCAGGCGTTCGTTTCGAGGTTAGTAAAACAACATCGAACCATGACAAGGGGAGGGGGTGAAGCGTTGCGGGGGATGCGGCATAATTATGAGATTATGTTTTAGTTATGAGTTGATTCATCTCTAGTTAGATTGAATGCAGAAAACGTTTGAATTGAGTTGAAAACATTTTTTCCTCTCTCTTTCTGATAATGACAAAGAAATAAGAGGCCAGAAGCTGATTTCACTTTGAGTTTGTTAAGTATTTATTTGGCTTTTAGTTAAGTTTTTTCAAGTTAAGCCTTGTAAAAACAAAGTTTTATTGTTTCTAATTGTGTTCTCTAGAGAATTCAATGAATATTATTATATTATATTATACAACCCGAGGCTAACTTATTATTTATTAAAAATAAACGTTCACTTTCGAATATTCGAGATTCAACTGTCTTTATTGATAAAGAAATTAATTTATTAATAAATATAAGTATTATAAGAAGAATAAACATTAAAGATATGTTCTCGTATAGGCGGAAAGCTTTCTTCTTTTTCACTACTTATTTTTTGTTTTCTACTGCCCATTAAATAAATTCCCGAGTTGGCAATTTTTAAGGATATTGCATCTTCAACCATTTTTGTGGGTTCTTGTTGTTTTTTGTTTTATAAATCAATACACGCTCAATCGTTCCGTCTGTGTGGACCTATAGCAATACTTTCGGGCTTGTCTCCATCTGGCTCTGGCTCTGGTCTGGTCTGGCCTGGTGTCCCAGACGAACGAGAACGACAGCGACAATGACGACAATAACAGCCATTAAGTCTGACCAACACGTAACTGGGCAATAAACAAGCGTGACAAATGATGCTGCTAAATGAAAGTTGATTGCCAGTTGACGGCCACACCTGGACCTGGACCTGGACCAGGAACAGCAGCACCAGCAGCAGTAGCTGCAGGACCAACAATCAAAATTGCCAGAGCCATTGGTAAAAAAAAAAAAGAAACAGAAACAAAATGAACAGCAAGAACGCAAAGAAAAAAAAAAAATCGGAGGAGAAGAGAAAGACAAGCAAAAAGAGAGGAGAGAAATCACAGCACGAATGCCACTCAACGGAAGTTAGTATGGCTCCTCTGCTCCTCTTGTTGCTGCTGCTGCTGGTGTTGGACGACGACCAGCCATATTAATAATGATGGCGGCGGCATCATCGACAGCGTCGACGTCGGCGATGGCGACCACGGCCACGGCGACGGCGACGACAAAACGCAAAATGGCTGACAGAATGTCTGTTCGACATCACGTGTCGAGAACTGCGTGTGATTTCTACGACAGGACAACGAAAAACGGAAGCGAAATTTCGCACGATTCCCAGATTCATCCTCTTGGGTGTCCTCCATTCCCTTTCCCTTTGCGCCTTTTTGCCATCCCCCCGCCCTGTCCTGTCGTGTCCTGTTCTTTGTCGTCCCTCCTGCTGTGATTTTCATTCAAATTGCAATGTTGCAAGATGTCGTCTTTGGCATTTCTTGTTGTCGATAAAAGATGAAATGAGTTCACAGCATGACGGAAATGCATTGTGTAATGCTATTTGTGCTGGACAGAAAAATTAATTTAAATAAATTGACAAATAAAATGAATGAAAATGAGCCATGGCCGGCCAACTCTCTGTGTAAAAGATAAATCAAGAATTCTTTTCACTATGATTACCGTAAGCTGATGATAGTGATCTAACTCCTCCACCTCTGCCTACTTCATCTCCTCGCATTCTTTGATTAAAGTAAAACTATCATTAAGCGGAATGGGAGGCGGGGACGAGGATGGTCGGTCATAAGTTCTTAGACATCTTTTCCTCCTCCTCCTCCTCCCCAACCTACCCATCCTTCAACTGCATCGCCATCAAAATGTTTTGAAATTCTGCTCGACAGTTTTGTCAGGGACAGGACGCATAGAGCTGTTTCCTGGCAAGCAAATTACTAATTGGCAAGCAAAACGCTCTGCTTGTTTTCCAACAAACAACACAACAACAAACAGTCCATAGACCATCGGTACCAGGACCAGCACCTGGACAAACCAGGTACCAACTACACACACCCCGGCACCACCTTAAAAATAGGAAAATGTTCATGTTTGTGTGTGTAAACGAGACGGGGGTGGTAGTGGGGGATGATGATGGTACACACAAGCTTCATTAACTCAAACTATGCTGCATTTTGCGATTATCAAATTGTCTTTACACACTCACACACACACACACACACACACACGAACCCACGAGAAGCCAAACTTGGAGAGAAGAGGACAAGTATGGCAAATACCAAGTGCAAAAAGCTAGTCAGAACTCAACCAATACATATAGAACACATCCCACTCATTTACATGGGCGTAGTCTATGTGAAATTTTAGGGGAAAGCAATAGAATAGATAAGACCAGATATTAAATAAGTCCACAAGCGCGCAATGGTGGAGTTTGCCGGTGGTGGCGCCAAAGTGCTCGTGTGCTCGTAAGAGTGAACAGCATATGCTAGCTAGAATAACGAAATTGTAACCTGTGGACAGCAATTAATAATACCCCATCTTTTGAGTCCCCTTTCGGGACTACTACGTCCATGGAAATGGACTGGTGGACCCTTCGTCCCGTAAATGACAACGACCGCAGAAATATGAAGCACAACCGAACGGACCGACCGACACATGCAGGTGGACTAGAAAATCCCCATACGAGAAATGCTTTGGGATATTTTGTTGAGCAAACAACCATGCAAAAATTCAACAGACGATGCAAGAGCTACAGATGGATAGATGAATGGATGGCTGGCTGGCTGGCTGGCTGGATGGATACGGCTAACTGATGTAACGTGGATTGACAAACTGGCCAAGGACTCGGACTCGGTCTCGGACGAACCCCAAACGAACTGCCACCGCCGCATTATCACACCTGACGCTGATTAGAGTTGCGATGTCTGGTTATGTGGCTCTTAAATTTCGTGTCTGTCTGCGGTGGATTGGAGCAATTGATTGAAAGTGCGAGTTAAACGAAGTGAGTTGATTGATGGCCGACCGACCACTGGATAAGGTTCCAAAAAAAAAAGATCATTAACTGCAATTTGTTTGCCTCAAGACTAATTCTCATTAATACGAGTGCAATTACAATTGATTTAAGTTTAATTCTGACCAACTTAATATTATTTAACACTGCAGTTAACATTCCCTTCAATTCGATTGAAGATCTTTTGTTTGAGTTTTATGAAAAATTAGATTGATTTTCTGATTTTGCATTAACCACAAGCTGTTGAATCGTTCAACTTTTATAACGACTGCTTCAAGTTCATAAAGATCTTAAATCATTTCGGTTTACTAATCGGTTGCAGTAGTTATTGATTTAAGCAACTGTTATAAATAGCCGAATTATATGGAAACGATTTCATTCTCCAAGATATGGGCAGAGGGAAGGGGTGAAGTTCCATGTCTCACTCATGTTATAGATGGATCATTTTGCCTTTTGGTTTTCCCTTTACCTAACGGCAGATTTTCACACAGTTTTTGGCCAAGTCTCTCTTAATAAACTTCAACTAAACCGCAGAAGAAGTGCACTGTGCAGGAAGCCAGCAGATACTCCTCCTTCTCCTTCTCTCTTCTCACAACCCTTGCCAAATACAACACAAACAAAACTTTGTGCTAATGCAAAATTTAGGTCACTGTGTTGGGTTGCAGCTAAAAGTTTATCCCACACACACACACACCACACACACGCACACACAACTTGACTATATAGTTATATAGTATGTTGTTGTTGTTGTTGTTGTTGCTGTCTGGCAAATATTTTCCATTTAATTAACGCATGGTAACTAGCTCACTATCCCCTCTACCGCATATCCCCACTCCTCGCTCTCTGTCTCCATCTCTCTCTCATTCAGCTGAGGTATATACATTGGGTCGTAAGAGCTGGAGAGCGGAGTGGTTGGTGGGGCTGGGTGTTAGTGGTGGCAGGAACTGTCGCAGCAGATTAAAATAAATTGCATAGAAATTTATCATCTCGAATCTCGAGCCAGACTTGACACAGTTGCAAAAGTTGGCAAAAGAAAGTGGAGCTTTGGGTCAGTTCCCAGCTAAATACATACTCTGCATATGTGCGTGTGTGTGTGTGTGTGTGTGTGTGTGTGCATAGCATAATTAATCATAATAAAACCAAAAGAGAGGAAAATCAAAATACCTAGCGAAAGAAAAAACAAAAAACAAAACAGACGAAGAAAAAACCAAAGAGAAGCAGCCACAATTTTCCAGCATTTTCTTTGCCATCAAAATAAATGAGCCAATTAAGCTAGGGCCACCAAAAAACACAACAACAAAAACCAAAAGAAGATCCAAATAGGGGAAGCTAACCTGATGAGGGTTCACTTCTACATTCGACCCCCCCATGAATCCCCCCCCAAATGAATGACGGGGATAGACTTGAGTTTGAGGTTCAGGTGTTGCGCATCATCATCAGTCCTTGGCTAATTTATGCCTTTGCTTTGCTCCAAATTTATTTATACTTATCTCATTTTCCTTCTTTTCCTTTTTTTATGGTAGTTGAAGTCATTGAGACAATTTGCTGCTAATGAAACTAAAAAGAGTCGCTAATCACTTTGCCATTCATGGCAAATGAAGATTTCGCTGTAATAAATAAATAAACAAATTAAATCAATTTGCAAAAGGGGGAAAAGGTGTGAATTTATGTTTAACTGAAGTTTTATTAGTTATTACATAACAAGAAATATTTTAACTGTTGCCCATTACAATTGTTGTATAAATTTTAAATGTTTTATAGAATTTTTTTATACACTTCTCTATAATTTTTTGTTATTTAAAGTTTAAATTGATGGATATTGTTCAAGTCGAAGACAAAATATTTCATTATTGAGGTATTTCCGTTCTTTAAATTGCTGTGCAATTTGATTTAAAAAACCAAAAAATTCCCCCTCAAAACAAAAAAGATTATAAGCCAAAAAAGACTTGAATAATACTCAAAAGTTTCGTTTTTATTGTTATATAGCTTAAATTTTATGTCTTTTTTTGTTTTGTCACTCTATGTAAATATTTAAACAAGTGTTCTTTTATTTTCGTCTGTCTAATGATAAGAATAAGATAAGATGGATTGAGTAATCTAATAACCACGATTTAGATCTCTTGATCAGTAATGCGAAAAGTTGTTTGTTAAATAATAATATATAAATCAACCGCTCATCTAAGAGCAGCTTTTAAGTTGTTATATGAATTAAAATTGGCATACACATATGTACATATACATATGTATATGTATGTATGTGGAAATTAACTAAGAACTTTAATTCGATCACTGGTGGTTAGATCTTGAAATTTCCAGTTTCCAAAACGATTTTGCTGATCGCGAGTGATCAATTGAATTGATAATGAACAGCAGAAGCAGAAGCTGGAAATTGTTGTTGTATAATAATATAAGTAGAAAAAAAAAGATGAACAACAATATTTGAGCCAAAAAATCAGCTGCGACTAATTAGCACTGCAGCTAGTAACTAGACTTAAATCATGCGGCGGCAGCTGTTCGTGTTTCGCTCCACTACTGGATGCTACAGCTGCTGTTACTGATTGCTGCTCTGGTTCCTGCACTTTGCCATGTGATAGTCTCTGCCCCCCGTTGGTTTGTCCATCCTCCTCCAGTTTGGCCGCCCGGGTAACCACAAACGCAACACTGGCGCCCAACAGTGAACCGGCCGCAACATCCGACCAATGGTGTTTGTAATCCATGACACGACTCAGTGCCACAAACAAGGCGCTAGCAAAGCACAGCAATTGCAACATCGGACTCAAGAGGCTTCCCCTCAATGGCCAGCGACGATGTCGCAAATGCAGAGCCAAAAAAACTAAACCATAGAAGGCCATCGCTGAATGACCACTGGGAAACGAGACAGTCAGATCCGTTAGCATCGCTTGCGTAGCTCCTGTGATTTCCGGTTGACACTTATACGAACTGTGATAGATTCCTCTCTCCGTGGCATGAGCCAGATCCGAGCACATTCCGCCATCTGCCAGCAATGGCTTGCAGACCTCAAAGAAATGTGGCCTCAACCGGCCAATGGTCTGTTTGCCCACATTTTTCATAATGTCCACAAACGCGTGGCCATAAAGAAACCAGCGAAGTGTATTATATACATCGAAATATTCCTGCCACTGTGAACTTGCACGTTGCCAGCTCATCAAATAGATTTCGATTAATGCCAATGCAATTAGGGGTCCATATAAACCCAGCCAGTGCAAAGCTGTGGGGCTTACAGTATTCTCATGATACGGATACATAAGACTCTCATCGTTGCAGAAGAAACCCCGTTGCGTTGTGGGCCACCAAAGGCTTTTGAAGTTCTCAGTGAATGTTAGGAAGATGCCCAATAAGATTATATCCACGAATAGGCGAACTGCAGAGCCTTGCAACTGTCGAATATAACTCATTTTATTGCTGCTACCGATCGCCTCAACGTTTCACGCGTCACTAAATCGAGTAGCGCAAGGCGTAAGTCGTCACTCCACACTTGATTCTAGCAAATCAGAACTCAAGCTTAAGCATTTTTTTTTTTTTTTTTTTTTGGTTATATTATATATATACTTTCTGTTGACTTGTGTGTGAAGCAACGTCAATAACAAAATATTTTGCACATGCTTCGAATATTGGAATATACAAATACACACACACACACAGTCTTATATTTGTCTTACTGATAAGCAGAGTCACTTGTTGCCGTGGCACGTGCTACACATTGGGGATTCTACTTACGGAATTGTCTGGCCATGGAATTTTGTCGGTACAAAATACAAAACACATAAATGTCGAGCCCTCTGGACTTCATAATACAATGTTTACTACTCGAGTTCAGTTAATTAAACCCAATCGATTGGCCATTAAAAATGTATAATTTTTTAATATCAGATATATTACCAACATTTAACAATTAACAACCTATTTTGAAAAGAATGTTTTATATTTTTTCCAAGTTTCTAAGCCAATTGAAGAAACTTGATTTTGGGAGACTCTTCGTTTTTCCACATCAAGACTAACAGTCGCCAATACCTTCCAAATATAGGGTATTTAAGCAACACGCGAGTTTGTTTACCCAATTATTCAAGCTGATGTAGCTATAATATTATGAATATGAATTATGAATATTAAGAGCTTTGCTTAAAGCTCACTCTTCCTTTGTCTTTCTTTCTCTCTCACACACATACACTAACTTTGAGTACAAAAAAAAAAAAGGTTCATCTTCTATTCGGGTTAAAAGTTCATTCCAGAATTTGTTTATTCAAATAAATTTCTAATGAAAGTAATTCCACGAAACATACAAGAGCCGAAATTTGTTCAATGCTCACACGCTTAACCATCCAACATCTCCCCCCGCCACAAAAAAAAAAAAACGAAGTAAGTAAGTATCCAAACCGACTTGGATATACCATGTACCAATTGAAAATACTTGTTCAAATTTTTTATAAAACCATCGCATGACTAGCGTACACACTACAAGAGTGTGGATTCCAAATTTGGTTGGTCTAGCTTTTATAGTTCGCGAGATCTACGCGATCATACAGACGGACATGGCTATATCAATTGCTTCCTTCTGCCTGTTCCATACATTTTGGCGACTAAAATATACCATTCCATCCTATGGATGCATGGTATAACAACCCAAACTTTTCTTCTTTGCTGCGTCTCGCTGACTCAGCACAAAAAAGTGTGCTTATCCCAAAACCAAAAAAAACCTTTGGGTGAGTCACGTATAAACAGGCGGCCACTACCGTAGGCTCTCTTACCATTGCCAAAATTATTCACGTTCAATACAAAATTTGAACAATTAAAACACTTTCGATATCGAAATGACGACATTGAGCCAAAAGTTCATACAATATATGTGAGAAAAATGGGTTTCAAGTTTAATTACCTATGAATTTTTATTCATAGTAGATGAGTTTATTTGTTTACACATAAAATAATACAAGGCTTAGGACAAAAAAAAAAAAACGTAAATAATGAAAAACTATACACAAATGAGAGAGGGGTGTGTGGGGACGACAATAGATTATAAATTAGTTTACACGATGATTGTGAATATTAATGATATCATTTCTATGCTCCTCTGACGAAAGGGGTAGGTAGACTATAAACTAGGTAAATTCAAATTATAATTATAAACTTTTGCTCATCATAAATATTTTTATTTCTCTAGAGAACGAAAATGTATTCTTTTACTTTGGAATGTTGTTTTTGCACTTTATTCTTGCTTCTTGCTCTCTTCTCGTTGTTGTTCTTCTCTTTTAAACTTTCGTACAATACTGATCATCATTGGTATAACTTCCATTCACACAATATGGCGGCGGTGTACTGGCGCATACTTCCTCTTGCAATGTGGCCGATGTATTCTCCCTCCTCAAGCATCCCACTCCAGAGCCCAATAGAACACCGTCATATGTTGATTTAAATAGTTTGGATATATAATGGGCCGTGATTAGGGCACCCACAACGCCAATAAGCGAACCGGCCAATACATCGGACCAATGATGCCAATTGTCTATGACTCTGGTTAGAGCCGTATACCAGGCCAACATAATAAGCACAAATTGAGCAAAATGCCGGCTCAATTTTGAGGAGCGCCAGTTGAGTTTCCTTTGCAAATATAATGCCACATAGACCATGGCATAGAAGGCCGAACTGGAGTGTCCACTGGGGAAACTGAGACGCGATTGCCGCACATCCATAATGGTATATCCCTCGCCGGCACACTCATAGTTCTCCACATAGCGATGAAGATTGACCAGATCCGAGCATTGACTGCCATCCGATAATTGTGGCTGACAAACGGCCATAAAGTGTGGTCTCAGACGTCCAATGGTATATTTACCCACTTCAGTGGCATCGAATGTTAGAATTGTTCCAAATAAAAAGTATATCGAATGTCTACCCAATTCCACATACCAAGTGGACACTCTCCAGTTGAGGAATTGCACAGTTGATGACAATTCGCCGGCACGCATATGCCGCACATATTCCACCACGAGGAAGACGAGGAATGGCAGCAGACCCACCAGAAGACCCAGCATAACGGGCGTCACTGTATTATCCCGAAAGGGATATCGTATGCTCTCATCATCACAGAAGAAGCCACGACGTGCGGGCTCCACAGCGAACTCATAAATGCAAATGGGTATCGTTAGGATCACAATGATGAGTAGCTCGATGGTTAAGCGTTGCACCAGTTGTCGCTCTGCAGAACGCTCTTGTGGCGGCTGCTGCACTCTAATTGCCGGCAATTCGTTATGGTTCTGATGTGTCTCTCCTCCATTTCGATGCTGCTGCTGCTGCTGCTGATCTTCATTTGTCGCTGCGTCGAGCATTTTTTTCTTTCAGTTAATTAGTTAATATTCCAAAAACAAACAAAAAATTGAAGCAAATTATTATTTGTTTTTTAATGTAATTAAGTTCGTTGGTTTTTCTTTTTTGTATTTATTTTTTTGTTTTTGGTTCGTTTTATCGTTGTATTCGGGTTCGTTGTCAGTGACTGACTGAACCGGCTTCGTTTGGGTAACGTTCTTTTAAATTAACGTTCATTTGACTGATGATGATGGGCGATATTGTTTTAGTTGCTCTCTTTCAGTGAATGTATGCCCCCTTTTATTCTCTCTTTATTTCTCTCTCAGTTGCTCTGTGTCTTGTTGTTGTAGCTGTTTTTTTCCCCCCTTTTTGATATAAACTTTTCTTAATTTTGCGTCAAAGCAATTTTATTGTAGTTAGTTGAAGACCTGGCATTATTTATTTGTTGTATTCTGCATTTGTCTAGATTAGACAAGAGGCCAATTTGTTGTGGGCTGTATGCGTTGTCGTCTAGACACTGTGAAAGAAAGTAGAGTCAAAAGTCGTTAGTAAACAACAAAAAATAATGTTCCTGATAATATCAAAAGATCATAAATTTTCATTAGTAAAGCTTTCATATTGATCAATCTGAGATTGAGGGAAAAACTTGATACGTAACAAAATCTATTAAATCGAAACGTGAGGAAACTGAATTATAAATAAATAATTATGGTAAAATCAAGCTTGCATTTGTTTGTTGGATCCCAACTTAATCCGATTGGATTCAATGTTGGGAAATAAAATTATACATAAACCTAATTACAAGCTAATGACCTTATTTATTTCAAAATAAAGAATTGACTTTCCTTTGATATACAAAATTAATGCTTGTAGTCTTAGATCTCCAAATATAGTCTGATTTCTTGTTAATCCAATAAATATATTTACTTTCTATGAAGGAAGGAAAGGTACGCGATTTTGTGTTCAATTTTCTTTATATGCTAGACTGCAAATATTTCATTAATCATCCAGTTCACAATTAGCATTACGATAAAACTTATTAATACTTTTGTTGTTCCACATTTAAAAATAGAACTATTGTTTTCTTAGAAGTTCAAATGACTATAAAAATGTAGAAATATCTTAAAAAGTTATAATACCAAAACAAATGCAACTTTTTGAAACGGATTAAGCATTAATAAAATTGATAGTTTCGTACAGTGTATGGAAAAAAACAACCTCAAGATCATTTTGATAAGATAAATTGGAAAGTGTGCTAGATAATATAATACACACATAAAGGAAAGCCAGTTGTGTGGAGGTGTCCAGCACGATTTGGAAGGGGGGTTTCTTTGTCATTTACTCAACAATTTTTGTGCACATTCATTGCAGTTCAGCGTATTTTTTTGGGGCTTGTTCAGTTTGAACAAGATTTTAGGTGTACAATTTTGTTTTTATTTATATGATCGAGATGTCTTAAATTTTTGCGCTAGCTTTTGTTGCTATTTATGAACCTGCTGATAACTAAGTGACCGACACCCGACTGGCAATTTGTTAGGTCAACAACTGTGTGAGTCACACAGAGTCGTCTGCAATCCTACCCTCACTCCTCGCCATAGTCATCGTTTTCGTCATCATCATTATCATCATCATCATTATAATTATTAATTCCAATCGCATAGAATACTCGCCTATTATACTAGGGCAGTGATGCATAAAATAGGCGCGTCAATGCACGCACTTAATAAGATTTTGCATTATCGTCGAGTCGGAAGAAAGACAGCAAAAAAGAAGAAACTCGTTGAACCTACAAAAAAAGAAAAAATATATAAAAAAGTGCAACTCAAGAATGGCCTGCATTGTAATTCAAATGATGATCTCTGGCGACATTAAAGAGGGGGAGTTTCCACTGAACTCCCTTTTCCTAACGAATGCCATCCAACTGACTATATTAGGGCAACGACTATGAGATACCTTATAGCGCAATTCCCATCTGTTTGTTTGGTTGTTTGTTTGCTATGAATGCTTAGGCACACATACCATGTATGGACAAGAGAAATGCCAAATCAAATAATCCCATAATCCCAGAGCAAAAACAACCAAAGAATCTAGAGATGAATCATGCGTTTCGAATGCCATCAGTAAACAAACGAAGGACAAACCTTTGTTGATTGCTATTGCCAGCGACCTTCCTGATATACCCTTTCTTTTTGCCCCATTTTAGATACAGGGTACAAAATGAAAGAGAGGGAGAAAGAAGGAAAAAAAACTAACTTTAACTGTCAATTATTCCAAACTACAAACTTCTCGTATTCATATTCGAATGGTTGGGGGTTGGGGATCGTGGGCAGTGAGTAGTGGGCAGTAGGCAGGGAGACAGCGGGGCGGGCTTGGTTGGCTGGCGGGTGAAGGCGACGTCAAATGGCGCGACCTTTAATTGAATGAATAAGCGACATTTGATTGAATTAAGGCGGCAAGTTCTCTCTCCCCCTCTTTCTCTCTGTCACTATGTGTGTGAATGTATCTTTTGCCTTTTATGCCCATATATGCAACTGGCGCTTACTTTTCATCAAATTAACTGTTGGCATTTTAAAATGCACTTTGCACTTTATGCTTTAGTATTTCCTTTTTTTTAAGTGAGGCTTCTTTTTACATTTTCTTTTTATTTTTTTTTTAGCAGCATTTCACAAATCTAATGCAATTAATTAATTTGCTCACGTTTATTTTCATTTTGTATATGTTTCTTGTACACTTTTAAACATTACACAAAACAGAGAAAAACAAAACACAAAAACAAAATTGTTTAACAACTTTTCGTGTTGTATATATTTTTTTTTTAACTATCCGAATCTGCTGCGTTGGTTTAACTTTTAAGCGCCGCTTGACAATAGCAACTGAAGAAGCATAAAAACAAATAAGCAACAGTAGCAGCAGCTCTCACGGTCGGCTGAGCTTGATCATTAACCAGTCGGTCAGATAGCGAGCAAGAGACACAATCAGAGAGAAAGAAACAGAGAGAGAATGAGAGAGTGCGATCGAGATGGGGCCGATCAATAAGCACGTTGTGTTGTTGTGTGGACTGTGGTCAGTGAGTTGTGGGCATTTTTCATTCAGTTATCACTGCCAGTCCGTCGCCCACTTGTTGAGTGGATCGTAAGCTAAGCAAGCCCCAACCCCCACACTGATCGATTGATTGTTGTGTTGGTTCGAAACATGGCTAAATGTTTAACAGTGTTTTTTTTTAAGTTTCGACAAAAAAATATGTATAAAAACTTTCTTTCTTAAATCTGACAGTGAACCGTCCTAGACAAAACCTTACAATAAACCGTTGCAGCTAATTGTGTCCACCCACGCACATCCATCAAAAGCTTTAAACAGATTGAGTTCAAAAATATTAAGCTTTTCTTTTTCATCAGACAACAAATTTGCCGATTAAATTATTCTACTGTGGAAATTGGCGTTTTATTAAATGTAAAAAAAAAAGGTGTGAAATGTATGAAATCAAAAAATTGTAAATTTTAAAAGAATAGATTTGATTTTTTGACCTTTACCCCTCCATGAAAAAGTGGAAGCTAATATGCCACACAAATTTCCCTATAATAAATTCGCACGGGTCCAGAAAAAGGAAATTATAATAACGAAAAGACAAGTTTAAAAGTACAAATATTTTCAATAATTTAATTTTGATAATTTTATTAATTTCACTATATACATTGCGGTGTTTAGCTCTAGAAGTCTCTTAATATCAATAGCCATATGTGGCTCTATTATAATAGCCCGCATAGCCATAGATCTGTTCGTTCCTTGGCCATTGGCGTCGCTTTACTCGCACCTCGCGAAATAGATGTGCCACAAATACGGTCATGAATGCGGCCAAAATGTAGCCCAAAAATCCACCAGCAGCCACATCGGATAAATGATTCTGATAGGTGGAAATCCTTTCCCAAGCGGCTACCAGAGCCAGACCACCGCACGCCAATTGGAGTGTGGAACGTAGCAGTTTCAACCAAGGAGAATATAATCTTGCCTGGGCATAGTAGATCAAAAAGACCATGGCATAGGTGGTGGTGGTACTGAAACCACTGGGAAACGAGTGACGAACTATCGAAAGTAACTCCAACGAGGCAGAGAATTCAGTGCAATTGAATTGATCAATGAAGGAAGAATAGTTGCTCGGACTTGAGGTGGCACAAGTCTCGGCATTATCCTCACCCCACGTGGGTTGACAGACATCAAAGAAATAGGGTCTAAGTCGTCCCGTTGTGTGCTTAGTCAGGCGAATGGCCATCAATGCCAGGCCTAAACCAAATAAATAAACGCCAATGATCTTGTAGCATTCACTTATGAAACTGGGTATACGGGCGCCAACGAAAACGAAACGCTGCTTCAATTCCTTTGTGGGGGGAACAAATGCCGCTCTCAGCATTTCCACAACCAATATGAAAGCGGCTGGCAAAGCAATCACTGCTATGGTCAAGTGCATCTTAGTCAGCCAGGGCTGACGATATGGATAATGTAGGCTCGCATCACTGCAATGGAAACCGCGTTGAGCAGTATTCAATTGCTGCGGCAATACGACCAATGCCACACAATAGACTCCCAGCAATAGCAGAAAGTCAATGATCAGACGCGAGAGAAGACGAGTGTTCGGATTGCCGCACATTTTGAGACTGATAATGAGAAGGGCTTTTCGAGGTCCACATCATTCCGTACCTCCATCTATCTATGTATCTACGTATCTACCTACCACCTTAACGCTTAGCCATGATGATGATGAAAACGAGTTTCCACTACTGCGCTGGCTTTTTTCTTGATTCTCATCGATTGCTTAAGTATGCTAATTTTGCATACTTAATTTATTCAAAACAAAATTTCTAAATGTGTCTAAAACCGAATAGCAGCAGCAGCAGCATCCCCAACTATGTATGCTGTGGGTCCCCCCAATCTATCTAGGTGGTTTATATGCGCATACCTACCTAAAATCAAAACAAAAGCAAAAGTAACTGTATATGTTTGCAATCTATTGAAATTGTTTTGTATTATTCGCATTCTAATGGGGCCAAAGAACTCGGGGTTAAGATTTTGTAATACATATAAAAAAGATTAAAACATCTTCAAAAAAGGAATGAAAGTTTCTCATACAATAAGATATAAAAAACACCGAAAATATACGACTGTGCGATTTTAAAACTATTATCAGTTAGCATTTTAACTGAAGCATGGATTATATTACATTGTTTTATAGCTTATTAAAAATGCATCTCTCTAATTGCTCAAAAGTATAATTAAACGTGATATTTTGCTATAAAAATCATGTTCAAGTTTTGGTTTTCGCATTCAATTATAGAACTTAAACCCGTGACATTCAAAATTATAGATAATTTCTATATTAATCGTAATTTTCTATTAATAATATAGAACTCACCTAAAATAGAGTAGGCATTGCTTCAGTTAGCTTTTAATTTGATTATTTTTCTTTAATAAATAATATTCTATAAATTTGGGCCTAGAAATTTCTTCAGTCAGTAGTCAGTGAGTAAATTTAGTAAGGAGTTGAAGATAAATGTTGCACTATTGCGCCTCTTGACTTTGAATTTATAGCTTGGAATTGTGTGATCGAATCGCGGGATTTTTCGGAAATTTATTATGCCAAAATGTTTTAAAAAGTATTCAATCCATGATTCATTTTTATTGTTTATAACTTCGATAACTTACTCAATTTTAAACTTCCTTTGGGTTGTCATATCTCTATTTATTTTGCTAACTAACGCTTAGTTTTTGACAAATATGTATCCTGGAGCATGGTGGTTTTTTTTTTGCTCAAAAATGACGACGAGAGTTTCCTGGAAATATTGATTTCAAATAGTGACTCATTGGGAGAGAGTTCACAAAACACTGCTATAAATATACATTGAAGTTTATATAATTAAAAGATAATTACTTGTAAATAATAATCCAAACGATAACTTTGCCTAGTGCATAATATTATATATGTATATAAAACCTTAAGCAATTTGAAATTCCTCTTTTACAATATTGGACCACAGGGCGTATGAATTTCTTCCTCATTTAATTTCCTATAAATCTTTCTCTTTGCAGGTATGTAGCATAAAAAATCTTGTCTTCCTGGGAATCTGGTTTATGAATTCGTAAGTTGTTTTTTGTCCGTTCGAATCTTACTGATTTCCAGCAATAATATCTCGCATAATATTAATAAAACGACAAGTTGGCCTTTCGCTTCTCCGCGTGGCGCGCGCATTCACCTTTTTGACACTTTCTAACTTCATTTCGATGGAGCCGCCGAGTGGCTTTCTAGAAATTCGATAAACCAACCACATTTTCAACAATATTTATTTTAAATTTAATCAAAATTTTATTTCGCTAAAATACAGTAGGTAGTAAGAGTATAGTAAATAGATTCACACAAAAAAAATATATATGCATGTATATATTTAAAAAAAAAAAAAACAACAGAAGAAACATGATGTTTTGTTTTGCAAGTGATGCAAGTGGTGCAAGTCTTAAGAAGATTTCACTAGCTCTGCTCATCAGAGATCTCAGGGTACATAGCCATAGTTGTGATAAGTTTGAGCATATTGTGCCTGAGCAGCATGCGGATGGGCAGTCAGATAGGGTAGTGTGCCGAATGTGTAAGCTGGCAAGGTTGGAGGCACTTGTCCTGCCGCCGCCGCCGATGATGATGTGGCACCATTCGATTGTGATTTCGTTGAATTCTTTGGAGAAATTTGCGATTTCTTAAGAGTATGCGATCCATTATTGTGGTAACCGCCGCGAGACCAACGCTTAAAGGCAAATAGATCGGCTACATAGACACTAGTTAGCCACGCGAAGAGTACACCCAATACGACACCAGCTAGAACATCACTCCAGTGATGCCAGTAGTCCGTAATGCGAGACAATGCCACATACCAGCCAAACATGACGAATAGAAATTGCAAGAGATGTTTCAATAGCTTCGATACCCTGGTGCTCAGGGCAGCCTGTAAATAGATTGCCAAATAGAGCATGGCATACATTATCATGCTGGCGTGTCCGCTGGGGAATGATTGATTTAATTGCTGATATAGAAAATCCGTAACATTGGCATTACTGCAGCTATAGCTATCGATATAACGTCCATGATTCTGTGGATCCTGGCAGGTGCTTCCATCCGGCATCATGGGTTGGCATACCTCAAAGAAGTGAGGACGTAAACGTCCAATGCACAGCTTGGATAGGATTGTGGTAAATGTTAGCATGGCCAGACCGAACAGATAATATCCTGCCTGCTTATACAATTGTCCCAGACGATGGACCAGACGACATCCACCACCCCCTCCGTTTCCTCCAGCATCTCTTGATTTGACGGCTCCCGATGAATCTCTCGCTCCCGATCCTCCGGGCAATTGTTTAAACAATTCGACCACAATGATCACTATTGTGGGAACTCCAAGAGTGACGCCAATTAGCATGACTATGCCTATGGTTCCCTCTTTCAGGGGATATGCCAGTGACTCATCGCCGCAAAAGAATCCGCGTTTGAAGGGACGCACATACTTATGCAACAGCAGACTGGCCACCGTGAGTGCAGCCCAGATCAACAGATCGCATATCCCGCGTGCCAATTTCGTGTACTTGGACATCGGGAGCAGAGATGCCAAAAATTTCACCAAACAACAGAAAAAAAAAACAGAAATCAAATGAGAATTGAGGGGAACAAATAACGTCTCAACCGAATGCCAAACCGCGCTTAACTGAACCAAACGATGAGGCATGAATATCTTTTTTTTTCTCTGCTTCTCTACTGGCTCTGGCCGTGATTTTAGTGTGCGTTTGGACGTCACTCTCTCTCTCTGTCTGTCTCTCCGTATCTTACTCACTCTCACTAGGTAGTCCCACCGTTCGTTTTCTCTCTCCCACTCTCGGTGGGCCTAGCGGCACTAGGCACTGCTCACTCACTCAGACATTTTGCGGTCTGTCAGTTAGAGTAATTCCCATGTCCGCCCGCCCCCACCATCATCATCAGCTGTTATTATTATTTTCTGTTCGGTTATTTTCAGTTGCTGTGGTAACATGCTGGTGTGTGTGTGTGTGTGTGTGTATGTGTCTTGTTTATTTACTGCTCATTTTTATTAATTACAAATGAATCTTTTTTTTTCGCCAGCTATAAAAGTGTGTTTTGCCTACACTCGAAAAAAATTGCAATGAAGCGTTCAAGCCAGTTGCATATAAATAAATCTAAATAGAATCTTTTCATTTTGCTCCATTAAGGGCTTGAGTTAACTTTAGTTGTTCCACAGGGTTTGCAAGATCTTGCATAAACAGACGATCTACGGATCGATTTTTGTGCTAGGTTTCATTAGGTTTTGTGTCGGTTCAAGACTCCTTTTTTTGAACTAGTTCTGTCAGTTTTATTCTTTAGATTTTTGGGAGAAAATATGTCAAATTTGTATTATGATATATTTGATTCTATATATGTAGATTATTAAGATCAAATTTCTTTCAGTGTATTTACCAGAAGTGAGTGCAAACTCTTGCACTCATGTTTCCAAAAAAAAAAAAAAAAAAAAAAAAACCGGACAGAATTCGCAACGTGATAAAGCGTAAAACAATTTCATGCAAGAGTGTGTGGCTTTTAAAAACAGACAAAATTATCAGAGAAATACTATATATACATCATGCATACACCCCCAGCAGCACCTAGAATATCTATAGATCAGAGCCCACCCCCTCAACGACCTACCCACCCACCTCACACCCAACTTATTCAGGGGCTTATATTGTACATTGGGAAACTGGTTTCGCTTATTGCTCATAAACCAAGAGAAAATATTTAGCAAAAGGCCCACAAGATACAGATAAAAACCCCAAACGAAGAGATATATTTTTGTAAAAGGCAGGCAAACTTGTTTTTAGGTTCTCGCCTTACTTTCTGTGTTGTTGGTTTTCGTCTTCTTTGGTTGCTTCTTTTTTTTTTCGTGTGGGCTCCTCCGGACTTCATTTTACTTTTTATTTCTCTCATGGGATGCGTGTGCATAATTTTTATGATATGATGGTCTTTGGGTATGGAAGTGGAACCGAATACCACAAAACACCGGCACAACTGAGCCTAGACGGATGTGTGTGTGTGTGTGTGTGGACCAAAGAAAACAAATGAAAGAAAAGATGACCAGTCAAGTGTTAAGCTAATTGCTCTATTCGTGGTTGGGGGGATTTTCTCTCAGTGTGTGATTCATATATATGATTTATTATTTGCCAGCAAGAAAGAGGATTGACCCAATTGATGCTCCAGCAAGAGCCCAGCATGCATGCCATACCATCATCCATTACAAAGAGGATAGAGAATCCCATCGAGCACCTGTTGACGTTAATGACGTCAGCGGAATTGTATGTGCTGCTCCCTCTGACTCTGCCCCTGTCTTTGGATTATTGCTGTAATTTACAGCCTGTAATGGAATGTTGTGACGCCCTGAGTAGGGCGTCATTTACATGCGAAAAGCTTTAAGCTTCTTTATTTTTCTTTTTCTCTCTGTCTCTCTTCTCTTGGAGGAATTCTGAGCTTCGCCTTCAGAGGGCAGAAACGGGTTTGACTTTCAGCTATTTACTTTTTTATGGTTTTGCTAATTGAAATTGCCAATGACGGCGACGACGACGACTGCTTCGGCTCGTTAACTTGTAAAATTAGCGAATATTCAGTTTTTATACCCTTTCTTCAACTCATTGGTTTTGAAGGGGTAAATTTAGGTCGTCCATATGTACATATGTATGTTAAAAGTTAAAGAAGGCATCTTGGTGGCCACTTAACATGGAATGCAGTAGCCAGATCCAGTTTTTTTTTTACCTCTGTAATTCGAAAAGACATGTGATTCAAGAAACCTTTGGCAGACAGTAAATCTAGGGATAACTGCCAAAACTGGTCTTTTGGCATCTTCTACTTCAATCAAAGGGTATCTCCAAGTCGATGCAAAAACCTGTCACAATTTTGTCTAATTTTTTGACAGTGATTTAGCATTTTTCTCCTGGCTTTTATTTTCAATATTTGTATGATAATTTAGCCATTATGTTAATGAAAATTGAATTTGCGGAGTGTTAACAAGAAGAAGAATTATAATTAGCATATTGTTTATTTTTTATTTTTTTGCCTGCGTATTAAAAAATGGCATTTGTTATAAAACCAAAAACAATGAAAATCTTAAAAAAAGTAACAATTGTGCAAAAATTATATCAAAATTTATAGAATTTTGATTTTATTTAATTGATTGAACAATTTCTTGAATCGAATTGATCTGATTTTCTTTTCCTATGAAGATGAGTGCATTGCACGTGCATGGAATTAAAATCAATTCAGTTTGATCTTTTTTTCAATTGTTGAGATAGGTCTAAAATTATTACAAATACGTTAAATCATCGATTAAGCTTTCATGGTTATTCATTATTAGAAATTATTAGAGTACGTTATATGATCTTTTGCCAGGCTCGAGTTTTAGATATTATATAGGTATAGATAGGCAGTCCTATTTTCGTTATCCTTTATCTTTAGGTAGTTTGAGACTAACTTTCAATTTAAACTTTATACACTTGTGGGCGTAAAAACGCTATTCGCACTTTTAATTACATAAAGGCTTTAAAAATCGTATATTTGACAATTTCCATTCGAATTGGTTTATTGCCAAATCAGAAATTTCTGCAGAAATGTCATATGAAACCATTGTTTAATATACAGGAAAAAAAAAAACAAATGCCTCACAATTTTGGTCATTTGGAATCTTTTCCTGGAAATAAACTCCGCACCGGAAGTTTTTTTCAAGACCTTTAAATTGAGACTTAAATTAAAACTGAAAAGAATGAAATCACAATATATAAATAACGACTTTATCATCCAATTGGCATTTCATAAAACCATACACAAACTTAATCTGAGATATGCCACATCATGTGGGGAAAACCATATGCAAGAAATTTTAAGGACACCGCCAAAGTTTTAGTTTTAAATGTGTCAACAAAATTTTATCGAACAGTGTAGTTGAACTAAAATGTGTAATAAAACCCGTATACAAAGTATATTTTAGTATCTTGCAGTTGATTGAAGAATATACAAGAATTATGCCAAGAATTAAGAATCCCTCCCATGCCTCCAGCTTTAATTAATGTCGCAGAAATGCTCAATATAATCCATACCCTATCTATTACTGTAAATGGGGCATACACATTTTAAGTTAAAAGCAAAATAACAGTGAAAAAGAGAATAAATTAATTCTCTAGTAGATGACTTTCCATAATTGCCAAGATAAACTCGTTTTTTGTTATTTTCCTCCAGGGATTTCTTTTGGCCATTCTTTTGACACACATTCATATTTGCTCAAAAAAAGAACAGTCAATGGCGATTAATCACTTTTCCTTTTGACGATTTTTTTCGATAATAAATTTCTTTGCTTATCACTTATTGAATCGAAAAAAATATTTACTTCCTGCGTTGTTGTCCGACTCGACTACCTATCGCTCGTGTTTGACATTCCCCATAGATGACGATTTACACCTGTCGCAGCTGGTGTCTACCTGTTGGAAATGAATGAACTTTGTGACAAACATTCACAGCAGCAGTCCCATGCAAATGCAAATGCAAACAACAAATAAATAAGCCGCAAAATTGCAAATTAAATTATTGCAGCGTAAACAACAAAAAATCAAGGCAGTATCTCATTTTTCGCATGGAATGCCAATGCCAAGTTTGTCACTTTACGCAACTTTTCTCCCTTTTGCTTCTTTCAGTATTATGTTCCATTGAAGGGTTTGCCTTCTTTATCGTTGTGGACTGATATGTGGAGCGAAACGCAGTGCCCAGTGCATTGCAATCGTTCGTGCTCCACTGATGCACTTTGCTTATCACATTAAGTAATTGTAATTGCAATATTTTTTACACCTTTACGCTTATCAGTCAAAGGCGAGACCGTGTGAGAGAGTGCGACTGAAAGGGGCATTTAGATATTTGTTTTTGTATATGCTATTTGTTGTAGGTAATGGAATTTAAAAAAAGATCTTGTGTTTCAGCAGGAAATCCCTCTTAAATTTCAAGCACCGCATGAATCTGTAGAGTCAGCAGATCTCATTTTATTAGACATGCTTTTGTTAAAAGTAATGGAGAATTGTATTTAACTGACTCACAAGGAAGGCCATTTATTAAATATTTAATAAAAATTTAATGCCAAAATCCAATGTATCGCAAAATAATCGATAAATGTAACATGTATCGGTCTTAGACCATTACTAACACAAATTTTTCTCATATATAAATCTACCAAAAGAAGATTACAATGAAGTTTTGTGAATTATGCCTAATTCAGTTAACCGAACTGAAAACTAGGGCCAACATATTTCCCATGTTTTATTTATTCCTTTTCCTTCCTTTCCTTTTTTTTTTTGCCTTTTTTATGATCGATTAGTCAACATTAGTGCAACAAAAATTACAATGGTAACATCTTTGTTAACAAAATTTCTGCCTACAACAAATAACTATAAATATAATTTTCACATTCGAAAGGGGGGAGGACAGTTGTATCATATGTCATCTATATTATTGGCATTTTTCGGCATGTGGTGGTCTTAGGGTTTCCAAAACTTTCGAAAGACATCACAGTCTGTCACAGTCAGACAGCGTCTTTAGATTTATTGACCGAAGCGCGCACTGCAAGGGTATACTTAAGATCGGTGTTGCATTAATATCAAGTTTCCGGGATCATATTAAACGTTATTTAACTGACAGACAACGCGTTAAGGAAGATGGTGAAGTGGAAGATGGGGGGGGCAACAACATTTTAGCATTTTATTTGTATATTTACTCACATCAGACTCACACGCCTTCTCCTCTGTGTGACTTGTGTAACTTATGAATGATAATCGTTTGCTTTGCGTATTTAACAAATTATGCCGATAATAAATTGAATTTAATGTCATTTTTTCCAATACAAAGTTGTCACTTATAATGAAGAAGATATCGACACCAAAAAAACCAGAAACCTTTTGTCGTGGCGCGTGCTGGCGCTGATGCTGCTCTGTGGTCGCTCTTTCATTGATATGACGCCTGTGTGTGCAACAAGTGGGGCGTATTTCATGTCTGTATGTGTGTGCGCAATGTGGTTAGTGGATCGAATTACAGTGAGTATAGGTTAGTAGGTGGATTACAATTAATCTCTTTCAAAGACCTCAAACAAAAACTTCACTGAGATTTTCCATATAATGTTGAGAATGTATGCCAACTACTGCATCACTAGCTAATAAGTAATAAGTAGTGGCTTAGAAATTTCAGCTTTTTACTTGATCCTTTCTTGTTCTCCTTCTAATTCTTCGTTACGAAAATCGTGACTTATTTTGAATGCCATTTAATATGCATTATAGCTTGTCTCTGTTCAAATGAGAGTAATTTCTTTCATTGCCTCACTGGAATTAGCATAAATTAACAGCAAAATAGTTGCCATACAGCCAGCCAGTACACCCAGCAATTCCTATGTAAATTGAGCAGTTTGAAAATGTGCAACATAAAGAAGCCTTCGATTCGTAGTGTAAATAAACAAAGTGGCCATAAACTTGCTGCAGTTTATGCACTGCAAGGCTGTATTTGTCGTCGTCGTAGTCGTCGTCTCCATTACCACACAGCCTCTTACTCATGAGCCTGGGCAGTTGTTGCACTTTACCTCCTACACCTCCAACTGCTCCCTCTCACTGCTACCACTCACCACTCCATTCCGAGCAACGACCTACATCAACAAAATGCCATAAAAGCACGCAGCGAACCGAGAGTGCCCAGGCCGAGGCAGGCAGGCAAGCAGGCAAAGGCGATAGCAAACCAAGCTTAAGTCACGTTGCAATGACCTACTCCAATAGGCGGCATTTCCATGTCCAGGCACAGGCACTCCTCCATCTTCATTTCGTGTAAATGCAACTCTTTCATTATGCGCAACTGCCTGCCAAGACGTTGTTGTCGTCGTCTATATGGGGAGGCAAACAAAAGCCTAAACAAACTAAGCAATGTAAACCTTGAAACAATTCCAACTGTTTCCTCATTAGCAGCAGCCAATGAGCGCGGGGTAAGCGAGCGTATGCTTTTTGCATACACTGTATAATAGTGTGTAGTGTGTGGCCTGTGACGATCTGCCAATAATAATCGAAGCGGCAGTAAAATACGCGACTGTCTTCTCTGCTGCTGCTGCTGCCGCTACTAAATTGATAAGAAGTAATTCAATATCAATGCAAAATATATACTTATGTATACTATACCTATACACAACATTGAAAAACCTTTTGTCCCACGATGTGGTGGGTTTGTCTTCATCTACAACACAGAAAAGGGGGAGACACTTCAGACCAGCGTCGTCGTCGTCGTCATGATCGTCGTCGTCGTCGTTAGGTCGAAGTCGCTACCGCGCAGTTTCGAAGCGATCGTTGAAAGCAAAACGCTAGCGTTGCCGCATATCGCCTCATAGACATCGAACAGAGTGCGACCAAAGCGGTTCGTTTGTTGGTTTGTCGCTCGCTAAGTCACTCCAGAGTCTTTTGCGCTAAATTTTGTTTTTTATTTTGGTTGCTTGGTTTGAAGGAGACAGACAACTTGACAGTTGGTCTAGCCAATAAAGTTAATTTATTTAATTTCTGTTTCGCGCGCCACACACAACAAACGAGAGCGAGCGGGTGAACGAGCGAACTCCACTCACTCGCACGTGGTGGTGGTGCCTAGTTCCGGACTATTAGGAAAAGCACAAGCTCTGGGGCAGCACTACGACCAGCAAATCTCGGCTTTAGAAAGCAAAATTCGCCTTGATAAATGCGCAATTTGTGTGACAGCCAGCACCCCCAATCCCCCCCCCCAAAAAAAAAGGAGCAAGAAGATTGTTTCTTTCTTTTTGGTTTTTTTTTTTTTTTTTTTGAGAAAAGTGAATGAACGTTGTATGAGCGATACAAATTTGATTAAACAACAGGGAACCAGCGAACCAGAGTGATTGTGATTGGCAAAAATAGACAAACAAAAAAATGTATTATTGACACTTTTTTTTTTCTATACTATACAAATAATTATAATGTTAAACAAGCGGCGACAAAAGATCAGACTGTATGTGTAGTGCGTTAAGCTGTCGATAAGGAGCTGGCAAAAAAAAAAACTAATATATGTTTATAAATAATTAATCACGAAAAAACAAAATGTGCAAGTGTTTAGATAACGAAACACTATTCCAAAAATTAAATAAACAAAACAAAAATCGCGCAAATAAAGAATGCATGAGCTGAAAAGAAATTTCAACGAAGAGTAATCGAAGAATTTGAACTGATCACAATTAGAAAACGATCCCCATCGAAATCAGTGCTCTAAAACTCTAAAACATAATCGAAGGATACGAGAAAACAAAAGTAATCGTTACTCCTATAAACTAGTAAAACGAAAAGCCCAAGTCACTCATCATGCGTACGTTTAAACGTGGATTCTTCTGCTCGGATCTTTCGCTGCGTTATCCCTATCATGAGTGCACGATCACTGTGCCCATGCTCCTGGTAATGATGCTATTGACGCCCATGGTTTTCATTAGCGTTGTGGAAGTGATGCGCATTTGCAAGCATTTTCGCATGCGTCAGTATATAAGGAATCTGTGGCGATCGGAGACTACGTTCAGTTTTGGCTTCATAGCCACATATCTGACAACGGAATTGGCCAAGCATGTGGTGGGTAGACTACGTCCGCATTTCTATAGCGCCTGTCAGCCACGATTACACGATGGCACTAGCTGTACCGATCCCCAGAATGCTGATCTATATGTGGAGCAGTTCTATTGCAGCAATCGAAATATATCATCGAGACAGATACGTGAATTGCATGTTAGCTTTCCGAGTGCCCACAGTAGTCTTAGTTTCTATTCGATGTGCCTGTTGGCGTTCTATGTGCATAGCGCTTGGCAAAGCAGGGGCAGTACAAGAGTCTTACGTCACATACTACAATTCCTATTGCTAATGTCGGCGTGGTATGTATCATTGAGTCGAGTGGCCGACTATTGGCACCATTGGTCCGATGTGCTGGCCGGCGCCGTCCTGGGCGTTGTCTATGCCTCGATCACGGCCATCTATGTGGGCGATCTGTTGCGTGCTCAAGTAACCTATGCGGTGTCCAGCAATAGTGCTGTTGGTGGCTGCCACCATCATAATCATCTACATCATCAATTGCTGGCTGAGAATAATAATTCCAGCACTTCGACTAAAGTGCATTTTCTGCAATCATCGACAACACCGACGCCGCCGCCGCCACCGCTGGTGACGACGTTGCCATTGCCACTGCTCGACAATAATATCAATATCAATATCAATGATATCGATGATAATGATGATGACAATAATGATCATGGGCATAACGACTTCAACCATGATGATGATGATGAGGACGATGATAATGATGTCTATAAGCCGCCCACATTGCGATCATCATCGACACCGCCTGCTGGTATTACAACTACGGTAACGCTGCCGGCCTAAGCTGACACGCCAATCGAGAAATCGAGACCACAACCAGCCAGGTGATGAGGCTTATCTCTTCCGTCGTCTATTATTATTGTGCCGGCTGCTACTATTTCGACTATTTTTCCATTTAGAAATCGAAGGAAACAGAAAATATTTATGTGATAAGCGCGCGGCGCACTCTTTTTACCTGATATGCACCATTAGGCCAGGCCCAACTACCCCGCCACCACCACCACCACCACTCCACTCCATCCCGCACCACCACGATTAGCTAACACCCCCGCCCGCTCTAAATGATTTACGAAATCTGAGGCGAGAAATTGAGCAACGAATGCTAAATGCAACTGAAGACATATGGCAACGCTTTGCGCTAAAAACCGTGTGCACAGTGGTTAGCAGCAGCCATTTGAAAAAACCGTACACTCCACGGTGCCAAAATAAAAAGTGATTCATTTCAATTTCAAATAAAATGATGAAATTTTTAAATTTATAATTAAAATTATATAAAACCATATTGATTGTTGTTTTAAACAGAGTTTTCGATGTTTATCGATTGGCATGTATTTTGAAATATATTGTAAATCTCTATGAGATCGAGAACAAGCGAGAAATACGATTTCTAATTGCTGGCATTATCAGCAATTATAATTTGTTGCAGAAAATTAAATTCAATTGAACACTTAAGAAATCGCAGATAGTAACGATATTTTAATTTAATTGCCTTTTCCTTTATTGATGCATTTAATAGGCAGCTTTTGCTTTCATCTAAACAAAGTTTTAGAAGTATTTTACAATTTTTTTTTTTGGCTTATTTCATTTGATTGAAAAAGAGAGATTTGTGAATAAAAAGTATATATTTATTATAAAATTTAATTTGTTTGCCCCTTAGGACTAGAGGATACCCAAAGATAAAATGTAATGAAGATCAAGGACGATCAAGAATTACAGGGTACACTTGGAGCTTATCCAAAAATTTATTTTCCGCTTATTTCTTTATCATTCCGCTGGATTCCATTGTCTTTTGCCGCGCCACTCACTACTACTGATATTGATGCATTTCCTTTTCCTTTATTGATGCATTTAATAGGCAGCTTTTGCTTTCATCTAAACAAAGTTTTAGAAGTATTTTACAATTTTTTTTTTTGGCTTATTTCATTTGATTGAAAAAGAGAGATTTGTGAATAAAAAGTATATATTTATTATAAAATTTAATTTGTTTGCCCCTTAGGACTAGAGGATACCCAAAGATAAAATGTAATGAAGATCAAGGACGATCAAGAATTACAGGGTACACTTGGAGCTTATCCAAAAATTTATTTTCCGCTTATTTCTTTATCATTCCGCTGGATTCCATTGTCTTTTGCCGCGCCACTCACTACTACTGATATTGAGAGGAGGAATAATTGTGTGAACGTTGAGAGGGACCGAATCACAAGCTGCTTATATCAACTACCCGGTGGCTACTCGAACTTTTAATGTTGTTGTGGCTAGTGTGGTTGTGGTTGTTGCTGTTGCAAGTTGTTTTTACTTCTGTTTTTGTTGTCTGCAGCAACTTGTTTGTTTATAAACAATGCTGCAGTCACGTCGCTGCCGCTTTTGAAGTGGGCAGACCGCCAACGTGAACAGCGATTTGAAGCTCAAGCTGCAAGCTCAAGCTCACAATCAGCTGCGACAATCAGTTGGCAACTCTAGCCGCCGGTTTTTGCCCCCCTCCCTCTTCGCTCTGTCTCTCTCGCTCTCTCTCAATCAGTTTTTTCCGATAGTGCATTATAAATAATAAAACAAAATTTAATAGTTGTGTAGCGCCTTAAATTATTTATTACTATTTGCATCGAACTTGCCTTCAGATTTACGAACAAAAACCAACAACAGAAAAATTAAAATTTCAATTTAATTTATTATAAGCTTTTATTTGTTTTATGTTAATTATGTTTAGTTGACCAACAGATTTATTTGTTTTTTTTTTCTGCGTGTGTGTTTAATCTAAATGAATAAATATTTATTTATTGCTAAAATGATTTATGAAGCTTTTCTTTTTTGGTTAGTTCGTTTGTTTTTGGTATGCTTTTGTCTGCCGTCTGTAAGTATTTTTTCTAGGAATCTCCTCGACGCTTCTAAAACTTACTTTATCAGTCAATAGTCTCTCATGGCAAAATAAAAAAAAAAATGCCTCCAAGAATTCTTGAATCGTAGATCAAAACAAAAGAAATACACATTGATAAGACAATGTTCCTTTGCCGATAAAACAAATACTTTGGTATGTACGAATTGTAATTGTGGCTATAAAAATAATAATAATAAGCAGAATATCATTTGCCAAGAAAAAACACACATCAAGCCCCACAACATATTTAATTGTGTGTATTTTAACGTCGTGTCTCCGTATCTAATCGGTGAAGTAAACCCCGTTTCGGTGTGTATTTCATAATCGCAAATGATTCTTAGTCAATATCACAATAATAATAAAAAGAAAAAAAACCACAAAATAAAAACTGATGAAATGTACAAGAACAACTAAGAAAGACATGGAGTTTACCCATTAGCAAGAAGGAGTAGAGAAACTCCAGACTCTTACCTTTGAAATATCATTTTCATCTTAGACAAAAGTCCTTCATCAATGCCTTAAGATCTTTTTTAAAAGACAGTCTACAAATCAAATGACAAATGACTAAATTTAGCATACCCTTGTAGTACCTTAAGTGGCAAGGGTATTTCTCATTTAATCGCAAGGCACACCTAACTTAACTGATAAGTTAACCATAACTGAGACGCACAGAGAGACAGAGATAAAAAACTAGAGTATGCACGGTATTACTAGTTCCTCAATGTAGGCGCCACTTTGAAAAGAAATGCTAAGAAATTTTATCAATCGTTATGAGCCGATCTATAAATCATCAAGAAATTTGATCGATAGCATAGAAATAGATGACTTTCCATAAAAAAATTTATATTTGAACATGATAGCGAATCTATTGTGATTAAATGATTTCGTATTATTTGTACATTATTTCGCTATATTTCTTATTTGCTTTCCTCGAGAAGATTAGACTTGTTAGATTAAGGAACTTTCCTTTCGATTACAAAAGAACACCTGTTGATTACACTCATAAATCTGATTAAAAGTATTGGTTAAAGTAGATATATTTATCAGTAGACTTCAACATATGCCCCTTGACCAACTGTATTCCTTTTATTCCATTTAAAATGGATCCATGCAATAAATAAAAATAGAAACCCTTTGCATATATTAAGCCTATGCTAAAGATGTCTCCCACCACCCTAAATCTATGATTGCCAATTTATTGATCAATATAAAATGTATTTAATTGATTTTTGTGCCTGTATTTTAGTCAAATTGAATTGTCGTCCTTATCGCTTGCAAATTTTGTTCAATTAAATTTTTGTGATCTGTCAATCTTCTCTCTATTTATATAATTTGCTATTTTTGTAAAGTTTCAATCTGTCACTTAAGTTTTTCAAATTGCCAATTTCCCGTCCTCCTACGTGCGACCTTCACACACACACACATACAGAGAGAGGGAGAGATAAAGATAGAAGCTGCTGCTAAATAATTAAATGCTTGTACTAAATTTGCTTGGCTCTTACTTTGGTAAAAACTAGTTCAATCAAGCGATTTCCTAATTTACTTGCATATTGATTTTCCATTTAGGTGGAAATTGAATATGCTCCAGTTGCAGACGACACACACACATACGCACATACCCATGCACACACAGATGGGTGCGGGTAGAGGCATTCGATTGATGTTTTTGAATATCTATTTTTTGTGCACAATTGAGACACATTACACAGTTCACCTAGATATCTGTTTTGCTGCCCCCCGCCCCCTTCTCCCATCTGTTATTCATCCTCTCATCTCATCCAACCAACCACCCACCCAGCCATGCATAGATATCCAGCTATCTTCAATGTAGATAGGTACCTATTGTGGTTTGGCGAAGCGCACAAAATACTCTCGAATCGATGAAGACCGCAAAAACTACAAAAGAAAAGCCATAGAAATAAAACGCAAAACTAAAGCCGAGCAATTTATTTTTAAGCACACATATCGAACAAAATCACAAGAAGAAGGACCGACCGAACAAATCCAAAAGAAGCAAAATGAGAAAAAAAGAGAAAAAAAAAATGGAAACGAAAAGGAAAAGTGGAAAAGAAAAAATCACTTTACTAATACAAAACAATTGTGTGCAATCTTGCAGATAAATTTTGAAAGTGGGTTTGAGTTTTGGGGCTGGGTTGGCCTGCTCTGTGGGCACAGCGGGTGAGAACAGATCCCTACCATATAAATGGATAGGGTGGGACGGAGCCGTCTGCTTCTCCTAAGTATGCACTATGCAGTGCAGCAGCAGCAGCAGCTGCGTTTGACTTTTTTCCAATTACAATATCTATATACCCATATATATATATATTTGCCTTTTTACCTTTTGCCCGTGCATGATATTTATAAATGCCAAAG